>OX578149.1:106340188-106775188 GCA_951213105.1 Amaurobius ferox
ATGGATTATTGTACTATATAAGAATTGAATATTATACGGATTCTACACGTATATTTTCTACGAAATTAGAATCGTTTCATTCAAATAATAAATTATATGCATGTGTGTCGAACATTTCTTTAACTAATTTCAAACAATCCGTATGCAGTACACAAAGTTTTTAAATACATGTATTTTAATAGTATTACTTGAAAACCACATTAGTCGGATTGTTATTTGATTTATAAATAATCAAACCAGTGTTTGAAATACTACTGTATATTTTGATAAGTTTCTCATACGCAATCTGATATGCAATCAAATTATGAACAATATTCTTTATTAAACAATTCGTCTTTCCCCTCCAATTGCACGTGTAGCGAGAATAAACCAGAACTGGCGATAAAGCGACGTTTGGCGTGTGGCATGAGAGATTACTTCTGAAATTGTTGAATCGGTATACACTCTGGCCTTTCGCGAGCGGGACGCCATAATGTAGAATTACACGAAAATAATCAAAATAAAAGCGAAACGAAATCAGATACTGCTGTTACTTCTGTTTCGCAAGAAAATAAATTAAGTGGCGAGATTTATTTACAAACTGCCACTGTAACTATTTTTGAAAAAAATAGAAATATGAATCTTCGCATTTTGTTTGATGGGGGGAGCCATAGATCATAGGTATCTAGACAGCTGAACTTAAAGGTGCTAGGTGAAGAAGATACTAATATTTATACCTTCGGAAGGACTAAACCCATGATAGAGAGAAGAAAAAGGGTTCAACTTGACTTACGAAGTCCGGGGGGACGCGACACAGTAACAATTGAAGCACTTGAAGCTCCTAATATAAGCAATGCTTTAATTTACTAATATTCTTTAATATTTAAATAAAATACAGTTAGCAGATAGAAGTAAAAATGGAAATAGCTTGTAATTAGTCATTTTAATTGGTTCGGACTATTATTGGAAATTCGTAACCGGAAAAATAAGAAGACTGTCGGGATCATTAGTAACTTCAGAAATTATATTAGGATGGTCGGTCAACGGTTCGACCGCTGCAACAAATATAATGATTGCTCAATCTGCAGTTAACGTAATGAATATCGCGGTAAAATCCATACACACGAGATCTAAATTCCGAAACTAATTCAATACTTCGAAATTTCTGGCAATTAGAAAGTTTAGGAATCGTCGATAATGACAATGGATCAAAAGAACTTGAAACAGAAATTCTCAAAAACTTTGGCAAATCAATCAAATATCGCGACAACCGCTATGAAGTTCGATTACCGTGGAAGGAGGAAGTCATAGAGATGAAAGACAATTATGAAGTGACTTTTAACAGACTGAAAAGTTTATCAAGGAAATTTAGAAAAAAATCCCGACATCTATGACCGTTACAAGAAAATCATCGAAGACCATCTTAAAAGGAGAATTGCAGAGGAAGTGCTGGAGAATCCTTGTCCAAATTTGTACTACATTCCACACCAGCCAGTTCTAAGAGAGGATCATGTTATCCCAAAATTAAGAATAGTTTTCGATGCATCGTCTCATGCAAATAATTGCCATTCATTAAATGACTGTTTAGACTCAGGGCCGTACCTCAATTCAGATCTGCTAGGATAACTGATTTGCTTCAGAAAACACAGAATTGGAATTACAGCAGATATCGAACAAGCGTTTCTATAGATTCTGCTGTCACCAGAAGACCGAGATGGGGTTCGATTTTTATGGCGTGAGAATTATGAAGAAGGTCAGTTGAAGATTCTAAGAATAACTCGAGTCATATTTGGAGCAACATCAAGTCCATTTCTACTAGCAGCTACAATAAAACACCATGCTAAGAAATTTAAATTGAAGTTTCCGAAGATTTTTAAGTTTCTAGAAAATAATTTATATGTAGATGATCTGATTGCTGGAGCAGATGAAGAAGAAAAGCATTAGAAATGTATAAAGATATGAAATATGCCATGAAACAAGCAAGTTTCAATATGAGAAAGTGGAAAGCAAATAATGAAGAGGTTCAGGAAATTTGGTTCGAAAACGAAAATTGTATTCAAGATGCAAGTAAGAGTAAAGTTTTGGGATACATTTGGAATAGACAAGAAGATTCCTTTAAAATTGAGATCAAAGATTTAGTTTCCAAAATTAGGGATCGTGCTACTGAAACTAAAAGAGGAGTCTTGAAAATTATTGGATGTGTGTATGACCCATTAGGATTTTTAAATCCCTTTACTATTAGAGCAAAAATACTTCCTCAAAATATTTGAAAGTGTGGATTAGAATGGGATGATCTTCTGCCATTAGAGTATAACCAGAATTGGAAGAGTTGGTGTAATGAACTTGAAGATATAAAGGGTATTGAAGTTTCAAGACATTATTTCGAAGGTGCTATAATGAGAAAGTTGACGAAAACTGTGCAATTGCATTGTTTCACAGATGCAAGCAAAAAAGCTTATGGAGCGGTACTATATTTAAGATACATGAAGGAAGATACCGTAAAGGCCAAATTTTGTCATCTCTAAAGCTAGAATAGCGCCACTAAAAACAATTACTCGTCTTAGACTTGAATTCATGGCAGCATTAATTGGGACTAGAATTTCCAAGACAGTTAAAAAATGCTTGGGGGGAGAAACTAGAAATAGTTCCATATTTCTGGATAGATTCAGCAATTGTACTTCACTGGATAAAAGGAAATTCGGAAAAATGGGAACCCTTCGTCCAACACAGGGTTCAAGAAATACATGAAAACGTAACCGTCATCATGGTCGTTTTGTCCTGGAAAAGAAAATCCAAGTGACTTGGTCACAAGAGGTATAAGAGTTGAAGTTCTAAGAAATAGTGCAAATTGGTGGCATGGACCAAAATGGTTGGCTGAAGAAGAGGACGCTTGCCCCAACTACCAGTGAGCCTCAAATCTCAGGTGGTTGAAGAAGAAAAGAGAAAATTAGTAAAAGGGAAAATATTTCAGGCCAGTTGCATAGCAGAAAAGAAAGAAAATGCTATATTTGACTTAAAATATAGCAGACTTATTAGAATACTTAGAATTACTTCATGGATTAAAAGATTTATTTCTAACACCCGAAACAAAGATACTAAATTATCAGGACCTTTGACGACGAATGAAATAGTTGAATCAGAAAATTATTGGATAAAAACAACACAATTGGAACATTTTCCTGAGGAATTGAAAACATTGAAAAATGGAAAACCTGTATCACCAGACTCCAAAATTTACCCGTGCTATCCATTTTTGGACAAAAATAATATTTTGCGTGTTGGAAGAAGATTGCAAAATGCTGAGTTAAACTTTTGTGAAATTCACCCAATCGTACTACCTGATCTTAGTTATTTTTCAGATCTTGAAATCAAAAGAGGTCACGAAAAGATTGGACATGCTGGAACTGCTGAAACTTTAGCCCAAGTCCGAGAAATATTTTGGGTATTGAAATGAAGACAGAGAGTGAAAAGCATCATAAATAGATGTATAATTTGTCGGAAGTTTAGAGCAAAACCTATGACTCAAGATGTTGCACCACTACCTCCAGATATAATGAGAGTAACGTATCCGATCGAAGTAACCGAACTTGACTACGCAGGACCATTGTATCAAAATAACAATGAGAAGGCGTACATTATACTGTTTACCTGCGCCGTGACAAGATCCGTACATCTGGAACTAGTTTCCATCATGACCGCACAACATTTCTTGCTAGCTTTCAGACGATTTATCTCAAGGAGAGGAATATGCCGAGTTATAATGCCAGATAACGCAAAAACTTTTAAAAGGACAAAAAAAGAGCTCAAAAGTTTGTGGACCACAATTAGAAACAACGAAGTTTTGGACTTTTTCGGAAATCAAGGAATTGAATGGAAGTTCATTGTTGAGCGAGCCTCTTGGTGGGGCGGTTTTTGGGAGCGACTTATCAGATCAATAAAGTCATGCTTGAAGAAAATTCTCCTGAGAACATCTTTAAAATATGAAGAGCTGGAGACTACTTTGATTGAGGTAGAGGCAATCCTGAATTCAAGACCTCTAACCTATATCTACAGTTAGATTAGTGAGCCACAGCCATTGACTCCTGGACATTTTCTCGTTGGACGCAGATTAACATCATTGCCCACTCGAAAAATTAGACCTTCCACTTCGACGAAAGGTGAGTTGACCAAGAAACACCTCTATCGTCTTGCACTTGTGGAAATGTTTTGGAAGCGTTGGAAAAAAGAATACCTTTTAGAGTTGAAAACAGCACACCAGGTCCAGAAAGGCAGAGACTCATCACTTATTGTGAAAAACTCAGTTATTCTCATTCATGAGGACAAAATACCCCGTTTAATGTGAAAGACCGGTGTAATTCAGACGACCCATCCTGGCCGTGTCGGAAAGACCAGAGCCTGTACAATAAGACTGCTCAACGAAACTCTGATAAGACAACCTGTGCAGCTGTTGTATCACTTGGAAATAAACTGATAAGTATCTGAACTTTCATTAGAACTCTAAATAAGACTTTACTTTTATTTCTAAGAAGAAATGTTTTTGAATTTAAATCTCAAATTGTTTAAGAATGTACCAATTATTTCAGTTTTTCTTTGTTTGTGTTTTGTATGTTACACGATTTCTTTACTGAATACTTAAGAGTGAGTATCAGTAAATCTTCTGCCCTATCCGCGCTTTGTTAACTTTCGCGGCACACATTTTTCGCCGAAATTCTGCTTAAACAGTTGCGAAATATTTTCTGAAAGATAAAATACAATGCTTAGATTATATTAAAACTAAATTTAATACCCAATAAAACATAGAATATATTTTTTATTTTAATCCAAAATATTTTTGGTGCTGCCATCTGTTGTCGTAATTTAATTCATACCGATTATTTTTATTTTTTAATGAACATTTTTAAATATCTATTCCTTCTAATACAGTATTAAATACAACAACAAATCATATATAATAATACCACAATCACGGTATGGTAATTTCTCATTCTATAAATTTGATAAGGGGATCTGAATGTACATCACTGAGGACTGCAGTTTTGTCTTCAAGTTCCTTTGTCTTCAAGTCCAAGTTAATTTACGTTTCCGTGATTGTGGCATTATTATATATGATCTGTTGTTGTATTTAATAGCGTATTAGAAGGAATAGACATTTAAAAATGTTCATTAAAAAAATAAAAATAGTCGGTATGAATTAAATTACAACAGATGGCAGCACCAAAAATATTTTGAATTAAAATAAAAAATATATTCTATGTTTTATTGGGTATTAAATTTAGTTTTAATATAATCTAAGCATTGCATTTTGTCTTTCAGAAAATATTTCCCAACTATTTGAGCAGAATTTCGGCGAAAAATGTGTGCCGCGAAAGTTAACAAAGCACGGATTGGGCAGAAAATTTACTGACGCTCACCCTTAATCCAGAGTACGGAATTGATTAGTGATTTTAATCCAACTTCTTGATGAACTCCAAGAGTTCATCGGGGGGGGTGGGGGGATGAAGTTGACGTTTAACTAATTGTTGTAGAGGTCATTAGATGGCGCTGGCTGCGGCGAGCAGTTTTGAATAGATGTTTTTTGTTGTTTTGATTATTCATAAAAGAAAAAAGTATGGGAGAAGTTTGCCGGTGCGTTAGTGTAGAAAAAAAGCAAAGGGTTTTACGAATCCTTTTAGAAGGCCAAAATTTACGACCTAATAATTAGTTTTAGGAATGATTTTGAAATGGAAGGTTTATGGAACCTAATAATAAAGTACTGCGCTCTGGATTAAATGCATTTATTGAAGTAAAAGAAAACGTGAACAAACCATATAGACAAATATGTGTATGTGTGCGTTATATTAACCTGTTCGTGATGTCAAAAATGTGTTGTGTTCATCATTTCATCTAGATTACTGGATCACAAGAAGCTTAAAAATCCTGCTCAAGGTAAGAGTTAAGTTAAGAAAATTAGATTTGATTTCTGCGTCAGTTAGGTTAGACTGATATTCTTTTCATACTATTTTATCATCTCCCCTTTCGAACGTTTTTCTTTGGAGCACACCCATAAATATACATTTTTGAAAAACTCTGTTTGTGTTGTGTTTTTTATCAGATGATTGGCCCATATACCAAATATCAAGCCTCTATCACATTTAAAAGGAAGCGTGTCTCATTTATTCCGAAAATCGAGCATATTGGCGTTCGGCACCCCCTAAAGTAGCAAATATTGGAAATTTGAAATTTGCACACTTTCTTCCTTTCAAACTATCTACCAGTACACCAAATTTGATGTCTCTATCCTATTTTGGAGCATGTTCTTTTATCACTTCATATTTCGAACGTTTTTCTGTGTTACACCCCCTTAAATGATCATTTTTGAAAAACCGTAATAATCTTACTACATCACTCAATAAGTCTCTGGTCTAACTAAGAAAAACAATTTTTTTTTTAGAAATTCGAATTTATTCATCAACATACTCTCCTTCAAGAGTGATACATTCATTCCAACTCTCCTCTAACTTTTCGATGCCTTTTTTGTAGAATGATTTGTCTTTGCTTTCAAAATAGGCCTCAGTTTCGGCAATCACTTCTTCATTTGAGCCAAATTTCTTTCCCTGGAGCATCTTTTTGATGTCTGCAAAAAGCCAGTAGCCGTTGGAGGCCAGAGTGGTCGACCCGACGTAAGAAATCCTTATTATCTCGCTTGAACAGCTCCAAACAGCTCTCTGAATCGTCGAAGCGTTGTTGTTTTTGGTCCGGTGTGAGCAAACGCGGCACCCACTTCGAAAGCAACTTACTCATGCTCAAATTTTCGTGTAAAATTATAAACGCACTACCTTCTGATATAGGTGTCAGCTATCTCACGCAACTTCACTTTACGGTCTTTCAAAACTATTTTGTAGACTTTTTTTATGCTTTCCGGAACAACTGCCGGAACCAACTCTGGAACACTCCGGAACAACTTTGGGCGACCAGAGCGTTCAGCATCATCGGTGTTTATACGACCGCGTTTAAATTCAACATACCAGTCAATAATAGTTGATTTCCCTGGTGCAGAGTCTCCGTAACACTTATCAAGCCCCTGTTTGGCTTCAACAGTATTTTTCCCCATCAAAAAACAATGTTTAATCAACACACAAAATTCTTTTTTATCCACTGATTTGAAAATTACAAAACTGGGGTCACTAAAACCACTGTAACCTATAAACTAATTGCCAGAATGTCATGAAATTTTGACATGTGTCATTTGAAGATTGGAACTATCCAGAAATCATATGGGTCTGTCAATAGTGTTGCCATATATGTGTCAGACCGGAGACTTATTGAGTGAGGTGTTAGGTTTTTTTTATCAAATGATTAGCCCATATACTGAATTTCAAGCTTCTATCACACTTTAAAGGAGGCGTTTTTCAGTTGTTCGTGACATTTCAGTGTGCGGCACCTCCTACAATAGCAAATGTTGGAAAACTGAAATTGCACACTTTCTGCCTTTCCAACTATCTACCAGAATACCGAATTTGAAGTCTCTCACTCATCGCGAAGCATGCTTTTTTTATCATTTCACCCTTCGACTGTTTTTCTGTGGAGTACCCACCCCCCTTAAATATACATTTTTGAAACCTGCATTCTTCTTGGGTTTTTTATTAAATGATTCGCCCATATACCAAATATCAAGCCTCTATCACGTTCTAAAAGGGGTATTTCTACTTTTCCGAAAATCGAACATTTTTATGTGCGACACACCCTAAAGTAGAAAATATTGGAAAACTGAAATTGTTTATTACTTTTAACACTTACTTGAAACACTTTCTTACTTCCAAACTATCTACCCGTACACCAAATGTCAAATCTCTATCTCATCCCGAAGTAGTTTCTTATCAATTCCCCTTTCGAACGTTTTCCTCCAGAGCACCCCCTTAAACGAACGTTTTTGAAAAACTATATTCATTTTGGATGTTTTCATCAAATGATTAGTCCATATATCTAATTTCAAGCCTCTATCAAATTTTAAAGGGGTCGTTTCTCATTTATTCGGTAAATCGAATATTTTGGTGTGCGGTACCCCCTTATTGGAAATCTGAAATTGCACACTTTCTTCTTTTCGAACGATTTACCCATACACCAAATTTGAAGTCTCTATCTTACGGCAAAGCATGCTTTCCTATCATTCCACTTTTCGAATGTTTTGGTGTGGAGCACCCCTCTAGAGAACGTTTTCGAAAAATTCTATTCTATTCGGGAAGTGCCTAAAAAAGGCTTGACAGACAAACAGACAGACAGACAGACGGACACTTGGCAATTAGTATATATAGATAATTACACCTTTCATATGAAGAGATCACGTGACCATTATATGAAGGTATGTGATACACTTCAAAATAAAATATGGCACCCATCTTGTGTCAAAATCGTGATTTTTAAAGTTCTTTTTAATTCATATTTAGTGTTGTATCCGTCCTCAGACTGCTTTATTTTTGCTTAAATTCTATGCATCTACATACTGAAATAACGCAATTACAATATATTTGAGTTTAAATGATCATCCAATTTTGAATATTTCTACAACGAAGCCTAATTTTCACTTATGGAGAATTTAAATACCAGAAGATGTGGAATGAGTTGTTTAAGAATTGATGCATTTCTTTAACTCAAAATTATTTAGCTCATGGAGTCTGCAATATAGCTGATATGAATGAAATATTCATTGATTTTAAGAAGAGAAACAAACGATTTTTCGATGAAGCATAGCGTTAAATAACTTGCACCTACATGGTCTTAAGTTTTTAAATAAAATAAATTATTATAGTAGTGATGAATGAAATGAATGAAAATTTTTTTTATGAATGAAATGCTGCTTTTATAGAGAGAGTCAGGCGTGTTATATTTCGATGACGTTATTTGAATAAATTTCATTTGTTTTCGATGAAGTTTTCAAATATAATAAATTATTGTAGTATTATGATAATTTTAAAAGTATTACCGAGGAATGCATCGCATTTTAGAGATGTTTAAACCCGGCAATTTATATTTCAATGCCGTCATTTGAATGAAGTTCATTTTTTTCGATGAAGTTTTAAGTTTCCAAATATAATAAATTAATGTAGTATTGTGATAATTTTAAAAATATTACCGAGGAATGTATCGCATTTTAGAGATGTTTAAATAAAATTGCATTGAAGTTGGAAAGTGTTTCATAATCAATGCTTTATGAATGATTGATCTTTCTTGTTTAGTTACTCATTTAGTCATTTCTAGCGATAACTGAAAAATAGTTCCTATAAATGCGAAGAAGTGTGTCAAGCCGGGCCCTCCGCTCGTGAGAGGGCCGTGGCAGTCAAATTAGTGACGTCACGAAAAACATTCCATGGTTGGCGAAACAATCCCGTTCGCTCAGTTTGCGAGTTTAAAGCTAGTTTTTAAAAATATTTTATTACTTTTTTTTCTTTCTCTTGGAAAGCGAAGGAGGAGAGGCCCCGTTTAAACTAGCAAACTGAGCGAACGGGATCGTTTTTCGTGACGTCACTAATTTGACTGCCACGGCCCTGTCTCGAGCGGAGACCCCTGTCAAGCCCAAATCATGACATCAGCGGCATAGATCAATGGAAACTTTCCACTGGTTAAATTTTCATTAAACATTAGTTATATTTTTCTTTTTGGACAAATGTAAAAAAAAATAACTGCACATATGTTGCATATTTAAAAAAAAAATACGATTTATGTCACCAGAGGGTGTATTTGTATAGAATGGTTAAATTTGACTAATTTTATTCAAATAAACCTGGCAACCCTTATGGAAAGCGAACTATATTTTGTGGTTTCACGTCTCATTGCTTACTTCCGCCTCCGTTGATGAAAAGAGTACGTTGGTACGTCTAAACTAGTTTGTCTAATTTTACTGCTGCGTGAAACTATAACTTCATTGTTGTCTAAATGTAAGTACCTCTTATTTTTGATTGTATATGTCTATATTGGGGTGAAGTAAAAGTTACAGAAATACACCACTAACACTTACTAATAGTGTCCCCCAGTTGACTCTGAAATCAAATAGTGAATCTAATAAAAGATAAAGTACATTGCGTAGATACTAACAAAACCAGTTTATTTGTGGCCACTAACACATTTATTAAACGCATAAATTATCAAACACACTAATAATAAACACTGTACACTTAAACGTACTAAGCTTTGCGTACGGGTTATTATAGTAATTGTTAAATTAATGTATCATTAAATTAAATTCTAAGTTGGCATAAAAAGGGGAATTTCCCAAAGCTCAAGCAGCTTATGTTGATACAATTATAGTTAGATTAATAGTTATACATACATTAACATCATAATTGAAACATAATCGCAATATCTCCAACGCAGATGGAATGGTTTGTTATCCAAATGTTCACATGATTAGAGACCCGGGATCGGAGAGGAACATGACACACTGGCAGGTTGTATTCGCATATCTTTATTGTTACATTGGGAGTTCGTTTGGGCTTGTCACCAAGATACACACTGTGCTCCACAGTTAAAACTGTTGCCTATTTGGGATTCACGGTTCGGAGGGTGGTCTCGACGGCCGACACCGGATGGCTCAGCGCTGGATCGAGGTCCTGGGAACGGGAGTGAAAGCCGATGCCAGTCATGCAAGTGTCCCGGTAGAAAGTTATGATTGCATCGATCATTTGCAGTGCGAACCTTTATAATGATGGCGGTAAAATGACGGTTGATCCATTCAGATGAAGCGGTTATGTGCTGCTTAGGGGCCCGGGATTGGTGCCGGGCAAACACTCCGCAAATGCAGAGTTGTGAGGTGACAATGGCCCTGAACTGTCAAATGCCGTCGACCTTGCAGGCCACACAGTTGTCACGGCTTAGATGTAGTTTAAAGGGTCCAAAGGGTAGCCCATACTACGCTGTTTATTTGCAGAGCTGCGTGGCGAAATCCTCGTTGCTCCGATGACCGCCCTGCCCGATGATTGGCAAATGTCCGTCTGGTTCCACACCAGCTTTGTTTTGGCTTAGAGTAGCCATAATATTTAATTTCCTGAATATCCGCGTCTGCATACGATCTACACTTGAGTAAATGTGCTCATATCAAGGACTAAATATGCCGGTTCCTTCCTTGGGGCATAGAGCTACCACTAAGGGAATAACATTGGACACCGGTTTCCTAACGATGTATCCAAATGCATCTTGGATTGGGCTTCGATCAAGTATCTATACACTTGGAGACCTTCGCTGCAGAGATCAATACAGAGTCTGAACTTTTTAAACTCGTGTCCCTTTACATTTTATGAGGGAGGAACAAAATGGGATGAAAATATTCTTCATCCGCTCATTCGTTATATCACTTATGCCTGAGGAATGGGTGGTGCGATTCCGGCCAAATTATTGGATTGCAAAGTGACTTATTTTATATGCATTCCAACAATTCGATGACCTACTGGATTCCAGCAGCCGGGAGGTCTTGTCAGTCCCGGAGTGAGTTAATACTTGACAGAGGCCATAAATTTTCAAGAGATTTGTCGTTTCAATTTTAGAGATTTATTACGACATCTCTTATAGGACCGGCCACACAGTTAGTTACCGTAAGCCTTAGGGTTGGTCGTGTGGTCTGGGGCTTCCAATCTCTTATAGGAAATTTACAACTTCTGTCTTATATCACTCAAACCTTTGCGCCGAACTGTCCCATCGTGTCTGTGAGGAGGCATCGTGCTAGCAAGTAACTTGCCGTACACTATCTACATTGAGTAATTACTACTCCACCCCCTTTCTTCCCTGGGTCAAGCCTGTTGAGCATGAACAGTATTTGCTCTATGTGCAAATATGTTATGCTTCATAACATATATTTCTACTGTTGTGGGACTGAAAAATCTAGGGAAATGGGAAGTTTTTGGTTGGTTTTCCAGAAAAATTTCTGCCCTTTTCTTTTTAATTAATTTAAAAGCAAAATATAGTATTTTTTGCTCTCCAAATTTATAAAAATATGGAATGTTTTGGCAAGTTCTTTTGCTGAAGGAAAATCCTTTAATTGCACTAAATATATATGCTCAACTGTTTTTGGCAAATTATTTCTTTTTCATAATACTTCAGGGATTCAATTACAAGCAGGTATTTTAAGCCATTTCTAGTAATTTATTTTTAGAAAATGTGTAATTATAAGTATTGCCTTTCCCTACAATATAATGTATAGGGAAAGTATTGGAATCGTGTCGAATATCGAAACACCAGCTTTCGATGAATCTAAACTTTTTGGGATTTGCAGAACATGAAAAAACTATTTTTAGCGTGACATCTGTGTGAGTCTGTGCTTTGTATGTAATGCGTCCACTCGAAATCTGATTTGTCAAATTTCCTGATGAAAATAAGACCTACCTCATAACTCTAGGACTAGCCGCTTCCGAGATATTTGAGTTTTTCGCATTTTTGCTACTTCGCCTTTGAAAATACTTCCAGTTACCAAATGGAAAAGACGTTTGTATTAAAAGTGCAAATTTAGTGTAATTTCAAATAGATGTGCGTGCCATTTTGTGCCATTATGCTCTATTTAATAAATTAAGTAATGAAAAAATGAATGAGCCTTTATGGAAAGTCGTTTGCTACCCACATCAGTTTTTTGATTCAATTTACTTTCCCTATAACGCATTCTACTCAATGCGAAAAGTATTGGAATCGTGTCGAAAATCGCAACTCGAGTTTTCGACGGGCCTGCACGTTTTGAGACCACTAGAACGTAAAATAACACTTTTAGCGTGACGTGTGTATGTGCAATGTATGCTTCCACTCTAACTCAAACTAATGGACCAAATTTCAAAATTTTCTAGGATGTCACTTGTGGGTTGCTGGTGCTAATTAGATTCTAATACGATTCGGAATGAAAGAAATTGGCTTATTTTTCTGAAGTGGCCCGCAAAAATTGTATATATTCACTCCAAATAATAAACTATTTCATCAAATTTCACAAAATTTGGTAGATAAGTCCCTTGTTATCCTGGTGCTGATTAAATTATGGAACAATTTTGGTAAAAACAACCTGCCTCTTTTACGTTCCCCGCAATAATCATCAAAATCTGTAAAGACTACGTATGCAAAATCTTTTGTATATACTGAGAAACTAATTGACCCAATTTCACAAAATTTGGTAGATACGTTTGTGAGTTGCAGTGCTGTTAGTTTGTTTTCGAATCGTTCCAAAATCTATCTGCTTTTTTGCGAAATAACTCTCAAAATTCGTCAAGAACTAAAATAAAACTCAACAAATATATCAAATGTATGTTTTATGCGTAATTTTTGACGTCGGAAAGAATAAGATGGACCCAATTATCCTAAGATGGTACATTCTTGAAATATGTAAGTTTTCTTAGTTTGGAGAACTGAAGACTTCTTCATTGTACATTACTTGAGACGCTAATTAAATTTTGACATGATTCGAAAAATATAATCTTTCTTTGTTTCAAGGCAATAACGTCACAAACACAATTGTCTCGGCTATTTTTCACATTTTTGGAACTATAAAATCTCATGATCATTGATTCATAAATAACTTCTTTTATGTATGATTATGTCAGATATTGCCCTATGCTGTCATGTTAAAGAAATTCAAAATTTAGAACACATTTCAAAGTTATCGCTTAAATTAAAAAAGTTAGATCTAAATTTTTTGTTAACAAATTTGGATTGTTAACAAATCTGGATGTTACCGATTGACTTTGATTAGGTGAATACTTTAAATTTTTGTGACAAATTTCGTTCGAAACGCTCCGTTCGTGAGATATCGTCTGCTCAGACATCACCTCAAAAACAATAGATTCGAGCTCTGAGACCCCTGAAACGTGCTTTTTCGTTGAAAACTCGACTTTTCCTCCCCGCCACAATACTTTCCCTATACATTATACTCCACATATTGGGAAAGTAAAAATAGTGCAGGTAAATTCTGCTCCAAATTGTTTCAAATCGCAGCGCTTATTCCACACTGCGTCGAAATAAGTTGTCAGAATTTGCTTCCAAACCTAATGTTTGGGATTCATGGTCATCACTGCAACAGAATTTAATTTTATAGTTAGTAAATATATGTTGCAATTTTTCATAATCATGAATTTTAATTTTTGATAGTCGTATTAAGTAAAAGTAGAAATTGATTTTTTTCGTGAGTTTGGAAGCATTCATATACCCTTATAAAATTTTGGAATGTTTTAGCAAGCCTAGATTAACTATATAGGTAAAATGGTAATTTTAAAAACTTAATTTTGTGTTATTTGTATAGCAATTACAGGGTGGCTACAGAATCTGGAAATCGGGGAAACATCAGGGAGTATCAACATTCGGGAAAAATCTGGGAATTTCTAAAATAAACTGTAAAATCAGGGACCCTGGAATTCTTTTGGTAATTGCAGCTTACTTCTGACTCACGACAATACACATCTATAGAATTATTCGCATTTCATGAGATGAGAGATTGTCTTTGGACACCAACAAATAGATGAGTTGTAAAATTTCGGCGTTTCTCAGAGATTCCTGTCATTTAAATTGTTTTAAAATTTGCAAAGATATTTCATATAATAAACAGATTAAAAAGACTCAGTTTCGTCTTATATATATTATCGAAATAAGTGGTATTTAACTATATAAATTCTTAACTTGATTTTACAGAACTAAGTTTATAGCCGAGATTACAGCTTATTGAGAATTAAATGCTTGATGGATTAATGTTCTTGTAATAAAACTGTTCTTGTACACAACTCTTGCATAAATACCATATTTTAATTATGTTTGGCATTGAAAAGTATAATAAATTTTTATTTATTCTTTTCAATTTCATTGACATTTTTATGCTTGTTAAACTGATATTCAGTAAAAGTGGATAGTGATACATATCGGGTAGTTTTTGAATATATTTGGAAATCGGGTCGTTTGGAAACCTGAATTAGGTAAAATGTTAATTTAAAAAGCTAATTTTTGTTGGTTTAATTTATAGCAATTATATGGATGAAACATCGGTGAATTATTGAAGGATAATGCAGTTTAAAATTTTGCAGTGATCTGCATCCAAATTTTATGATCTGCTAGGGAAAGTCTCTGTCTAGATTTACATAGGGAAAAATATTATTTGTTTCATTTAAACTGTGTTTATATATTTGTTTTATAATTTGTTAAATATAATTGATCATACAGTTTGTTGGAAAATAATTGATCATAAGGTAAAATTTAAGTTTATAAAACAGTATCTAAGGCGGAAAAGAAAAACCTTCGCCAGAAAGGAGAAGAAGCTCAACTTGCACTAAAACAACTGTTGCTTGTAAAACAAGAACTTTTACAACTTGCTTGTAGAAAGCAGTCGTGTGTCGGTTAAACAACTACAATGGTTTCAAGGGAATTGTAATCCCATTCAAGTTGAAACAAAACAGAACAGTATGCGCTTTTAACAAAAACTGAGAGCGAATTACACTAAAGGCTCATACTGTTCTAAGTGATCTGTATTGTTCTAAGTATTCTGTTTTGGTCTGAAGAAGGGGGCTTGCAACGTTTTAGAAACAATTGTAGTAGCCTAATTGACATATCCCTTCTTTTTACTAGGAAGTTGTATAAATTCTTGTACGCGTTTCTTGCTAATTCTGACGAGGAAGACTGGTTCCCCCTTTCTAAACTTGACTCAATTATTTTCGTGTTATGCCTTTTTATACGAAGTTTTATAACCTTTTTTAACTTAAACTACCTTGTACTTTCAAAGAATTGTTAAAGTATTTCATATCATTTGTTCCTTTTATGGACTTGCTCCTAAATAAAAAAGCTCAACTTAAAACATCATGGTTCACAAGATTTTTAAATGTTCCCTTTAATAGTCTTTTGAACCGTATGATTTAATGAAAACATGTTAAATCAAAATCTGAAAATTTTAGTAGAAAACGCTGTGAAAATTTGATGCATTCCATATATATTTGTATTTTTGTTGTATATTATGTAAACAGGATTTGTATGTGTAAATACATTTTGCATCGTTGCCCATTGTTTACTTTTTAAAGAATTTCTTTTCTTATCTTAAATTTAAATATATATCAGTTTAATCGAAGATGGATTCGGTAACCGCTTTTGGGATAAATGAAGATGGTAAGAGCAGTGATGAAATTTCTCAGAAAGAAAGCAAGTTTATAACTTAACAAAGTTTCCATGAACTTGAAAAACACATAGAATGGAGGCATAGGACATTGCACCTTGTATTGGAAAAATCAGTTATGGTTAATTCTGTTCCAAATTGCTTCATATCACTATGCCTACTCCAAACTGCTTCAAAATAGGGTGCTTTGTAAAGTTGTTTCAAATTGTTTAGGATGTACCACATGTACTACAGTGAGTAAACATAGCTATAGGGGCGACTTGATTGTAATAGCAACATCGCAATGCATTTCTGTTAAAGTCTAAGATCCATCAATGTATAATCCAATGCAAGAAATATCGCATTCTGTCATAAAATTGTCATTTAAGTATGTATTTAGTTTGCAGTTCTACAAAGAGAAAGTTTACAAAATATTCTAATTTTTGAGCTAAGTTGAATGTATACCAGTAAATGAGCAACCTTTGTTAGATTTCAACTTTCCTCAAATTAGTGAAAATTATCGAATCTAGGTGCACAAATTATCTTTTTATTACCAGACACCTTGCGTTACACCAGTTGAGAACCGCTGCGCTAGAGCATGATCTTGCTCAGAGTATAGGTCGAATTTTTTGTTAGTTTTGAAATTTTTTCAAGTCTGAATTACCTTTGAAGATGACCTTCCTTCGGATTGAGATATTTCGAATTAGCTCTTAATATTGTTAATAAGACTAGAAGTTTAACCTGTTGCTCAGACTGTATACTTTGTCTATAATTATCTATAACAAGATGACAAACTGGAAATTTTATTTACTTTTGCGACTTTTCCAGTTCTGTAAAACGTTTTTTGAATGATGCTAGACACTAAATCAATGAGTGAGCTAAAACAGTCATTTTCAGATGTTGTTAATTTCATCTGAGCCAGCTATAGCCGCCCTGGCCTGGCCAGTAACCAAAATTCTTAATCCGTAGCTTTAGTAAGTGAATTTTGTAGTCCAAGACTACATATTACATTTTGATGGGTCATTTTATCTTCATAGAAAAGTGGCTTATTTAGTCACTATAATTTTAACATAGATGCGCATTTTATTACATGAAATTATGCTATCTTTAGACTTCATGCATTTTATATTACAGAGAACTTGGGGCATAACTTGACCGAAACAACTATAGAAAATACTTAAACTAAAGCAAAAGGTAAATTGAATTGCTTCTTTTGTTATTTGTTAACTACTACATGCTAACACGAGTAAACTGTGTAGAAGCTAAACGTGGTATTCTACTCGGTTTTACCTATTACTCACTCTTTTGGTTCGATAAATTTGTGAGCAGTTTAAATATTAATGCATTTTTGTTATTTATATTTCAGCGTATACTTGGCTATCGTATGGTAACTGATAAATTGTGTCCTAGTTTGGCAGTTAAAGGAAATGATTAAAATAAACGCATTTTTCATAAAATGCATTCGCTATTTTAAGCCTACATCTTACGCCTACTCATTGACGTATTCTCATTTCTTCATTAAAAAATCTGATGTGGGCAGCACATGACTTTCCCTGCAGACTTATATCTACGTTCTCTTTATTTTAATTACATTTATTTCACTTTTAATTAAATTTTCGTTCTCATTCGGTAACCGGGCTTATTTTCAAAGGTGGCGTAGGGAAAGTACGAAAAACTAACATATCTCGAGAACGGCTAGTCCTAGTGTAATGGGGTTGGTCTTATTCTTTTCGTCGTTAAAAATTACGTATTAAATCAGCATTTAATGGATTTATTTGAGTATACTCAGTTCTTTAGTTTAGATTTGGACGATTTTTGCGGGCCATTTTGCAAAAAAAGGCAGGTCATTTTTTTCCAAATCGTACCAAAATCTAATCGGCACCAGGGTAACCTACAAGTGACTCATCTACCGAATTTTGTGAAATTCGGTCCATTAGTTTTTCAGTTAGAGTGGATACAAGATTTTGCTGGCCATTTCGCAAAAAAAAAGGCGGGTACTTTTATCCCGAATCGTACCCAAAACTAATCAGCACCAGACTCGCTCACAAGTAACTTACCTACCAAATTTTGTGAAATTCGGTCCATTGGTTTTTTAGGTAGAGTGGATACAAAATCTGCACAGACAGACACACAGACACACACACAGACGTCACGCTAAAAATGGTTTTTTCGTATTCTAGAGGTCTCGAAACGTGTAGATCCGTCGAAAACTCGAGTTGCGATTTTCGGCGTGATTTCAATACTTTCCCTATACATTACCATGTATTGCAGGGAAAGTGAAAAAGAGGCGAATTGGTACTACATGACAGGCCAGTGTAAATGATTTGTTCGGCCTCTTTATGCACCATCAGCGATTTCAAAGATTAAAATAAAGCCCATTAGGCAGACAAATTGTCCATGAGTATCGTCATAAACATACTAACAACTTATTGACTCACATGAACCAGAAAAAAAAAACTAATCATAATAAATTGTAAAATGGTTATAGGAAAATATAAATGATATTTTGTGACTGAATGGCAAATTAAAACTCTTTGTAATCCTAGAAATGTACTTTCTTGGAATATTTCTATAGAAATTATAGTCTATGCGCTGGCCCACAAAGAGAAGGATAACACGCTATAATTATCATTTGGACCCTCGATACAGATTTTTTAAAATTTTTCGTGTAAAATTTGAAAAAAAAACTACTAAAAGTTGATTCTGGTATGAGAGACAGTTGAGTCAGACTCTAACTTTCCGTTGTTTTACTTTTTAACAGTTTCCTGTGTCCAATACGAAATTTTCTGCTGTCTAATATCAATTGATGTTGAACATTATGGACATCAAAAATGTTTTCAGATGATGGAATTTGTAGTTTAGGCGTTGGAAACTTGGAAAAACACTTAGGTGTTTACTTCAATAAAAATTACTAAAATATGCAATTTTACGCATGTGTATTGATTGATTGAATTTGTATTACAATATGAACGGTTTTAATTCGTAATAATTACTTTCCTTTTATAAACTTGAAAAATAAACTCTTTTTACTTTCCCTGCAATACATGGTAATGTATAGGGAAAGTATTGGAATCATGTCGAAAACTCGAGTTGCGATTTTTGACGGATCTACACGTTTCAAGACCTCTAGAATACGAAAAAACCATTTTTAGCGTGACGTTTGTGTGTCTGTCTGTCTAGATTATGTATCCACTCTAACTAAAAAACTAATTGACCGAATTTCATAAAATTTGGTAGGTAAGTCACTTGTACACGAATCTCGTGCTGATTAGTTTTGGGTATGACTCGGGTTAAAAGAACCCGCCTTTTTTTGCGAAATGGCCCACAAAAGCTTGTATCCACTCTGACTGAAAAACTAATGGACCGAATTTCACAAAATTTGGTAGATAAGTCGCTTGTTGGCCATCCTGGTGCTGATTAGATTTTGGTATAATTCGGAAAAAATAACCTGCCTTTTTTTGCAAAATGGCCCGCAAAAATCATCAAAATCTAAACTTAAGAACTACGTATGTTCAAATATAGCCATTAAATGCTTGTTTAATACATAATTTTTAGTGAAGAAAAGAATAAGACCACCCCCATTACACTAGGACTAGCCGTTTTCGAGATATTTTAGTTTTTCGTATTTTTCCTGCACCATTTTTGAAAATAAGTCCAGTTTTCAAATGAGAACGAATATTGAATTAAAAGTGAATTAAATTTAATTTAAATAAATAGAACGTGAATATAAGTCTGCAGGGAAAGTCATGTGCTGCCCACATCAGATTTTTTTAAATGCTTTCACGTGCATGGAACCAACGCCGCACGCTTTATTTCTTCAGTACATATATTCAAATTTTAGGTAGTGGTGCAAGTAGGGAAGAGTTCAAAATTATTGTCTAAATAATTGCATTAAGTCTCCATAAAGTCCACAATGGGAAAAAAAATGCAGCACCGTGAACTCTCATTTGATTCTGGTCCTCCCCTTTTCAAGATACCATTTTTAACACTTTACAACAAAGTTGAAAAGTGTTTATGACTTTGTTCATTCTGTCTGTCTGTCTGTCCGTTAGCACGATAACTGCCGTAAAAATGACTTAATCAAAATGAAATTTTAGTATGTTGTTCAGAAGGTCTATAGGACCTATGGGAATATAAATGAATAATATCACCCAATTAGTTTTGGATTGAACCCGGGTTGAAAAAATGGAATACATTGAGCCCTATGGGACCTAATTTTTCAAGCATTTTTTAAGCGGATTTAAAATTCACAAATTGCTTCGAAAATTTTAGGCAATATTCAAATTGTTATATAAAATATATAAAAAAAAATTCAGCGAAATATATTCAGTTGTTTTTTAAATAAAAATTAAAATAACACCTCTTATATTAAGCGATCACGTGTCCATGATATGAAACGATCACATGACCCACTTCAAAATGATATATGGCATCCATCTTGCGTCAAAATCGTGATTTTTAAAGTTCTTTTTAATTCATATTGAGTGTTGTATCCGTCCTAAAATTACTTTATTTTTGCCTAAATTCTGCGCATCTACATACTGAAACAACGCAATGACAATATATTTCTGTTTAAATGCTCTTCCAAATTTGATTATTTCTACTATTAAGCCTATTTTTCACCTATGTAAACAGCAAAATATGTAGAATGAGTTGTATTAGAATCGCTGTAATTCTTTAACACAAAATCATTTAGTCCATGGAGTCTGCTTAGCTGATATGAATTCATTGAAAGAGAAGGACGATATTTTTCGATGAAGTTTTACGCATAGAGTTTACTTACTTTCAGCTCAATGGTCTTAATTTTTAAATAAAATAAATTGTTATAGTATTGTGATGAATGACATGAATGGGGGAATTATTTATGAATGAAATGTTGATTTTATAGAGAGAGCCAGGCGTGTTATTTTTTTTGACGTCATTTGAATGGATTTCAGTTGTTTTCGGAGAAGTTTTCAAATATAATAAATTATCGTAGTATTATGATAATTCTAAAATTATTACCGAGGAATGTATAACATTTTAGAGATGTTTAAACCAGGCAATTTATACTTTAATGCCGTCATTTGAATGAAGTTAATTTTTTTCGATGAAGGTTTAAGGTTTCAAATATAATAAATTAATGTAGTATTGTGATAAGTTTTAAAATATTACCGAGGAATGTATTGCATTTTAGACATGTTTAAATAAAATTGCATTGAAGTTGGAAAGTGTTTCATAATCAATGCTTTAAGCATGATTGATCTTTCATGTTTTATTGGTGCATATTTTGTTAATATTTTAGTGCATGTTGTCTGAGCCCTAGTAATCATATTCTGTCTTTCTCTAATATCCCCCTCTTCCTTAGTTATTTTATGATTCGCTATAGTCATGCAATTTAATAAGTTGGACATTCACATTTTAGAGGATTTGGTAATTTCCTTTTTTTGACATGACCACAAAATGTTATCAGATAGTGATATAAAACACATTTCTCTATTATAAATTATGCACATAGCGCAGCAACCTATTTCGGTAGTCTGGTATTTCTTTAGATATCTACCAATCTTCAACACCTACCAAACAACAGTATTAAAAAACTGCCACTAGCAGCAAGGAAGTATACAATAATCCGCAATTGAAAGTTCTGTTGGCACAGTTTTTGAATACAAAGTTGGAACTTCATGAAATTTTAAGATTGGATTAATGATTACAAAACCCACAGCTAAGAGGTGGTTTAGGAACTTATTCGCTCTTTTATATAGTTGATACTAGTTTATTCTTTTTAACCACAATTCGAAATATTGTAGCTTATATCAAGTTTTTTAACTACCAGTGGAGTTATTAGCTATGAGTTCCTAATTAACTCAACAAGCATTGGTTTTATCGATGTTTGTTGATGCAATGAGCATAGAAAAGTATTCGGGATGCTATGCAAGATATTTTAAATCATTGACTCTCTAAAACGTCTCTTATCAACGATATTTGTGTCCAAGAATTATCTGATTGGATCGTTGTAAAAGTTCCATAAATTAATATTTCTTTCGTGATATTTAAAATATTCAAAACTTAATATCTGTATTTACTTTTATACAAACCGCATTTCATGTAAAAGGCAACTAATTAGCTATGGAATTGTACATGCTCATCGGTCTGGGTTAACTGCGAAGGCAAAATTCTTATACTTCATTCTTAAGTCTGAAACCTACTCTGGCTCAACCGACGACTGGTATACGACTTCCTAACGTTAAAAACATTTCAAAATCCAGTAATTTTTACTTTCTCGTGGTACAGAATATAGTATAGAGTAAATATTGTGTTGGTGAAAATTTTCGATTTCGATATATTGATACCAATGTTTTAAGACTTTGAACACGTTTTGACTATTTATAAAATGATGTCCCTACGTTTTGACTATTTATAAAATGATGTCCCTTTTGTCTTTTTTTGTGGTCTATTTTTTGTGCACATGATCGTTGCCACAAATATACCTGGATTTTCGCAAAATTTTATATCCTGCATTGTTCTAGTAGAATCTAGAACTAGATAGATTTTTTTAAATTCGAGCGAAATCGTCGAAATTTTATATTCTTAATACGGCAGCATAGGACAAAATTTGACATAATTTTGCATAAAAGGGATGATTTATGGCTCAATAATCCCGAAACGAGTGTACGAAAGGGTAGCAAGAAATAGTTGCGATACAACTTTTGTGCTCGTTATGGCATTTGTCCTGGGATGGAGAGGGGGGGGGGGGCTTTTAAGTTACTCCCCTAAGAGTACATAATCAAACTTTGTATCAATTGAAAGATTTTTTTCAAGGTCTTTAAAATGAAGGATAACATGCTATAATTGTGATTATTGAACCAATAATACAGATTTAAAAAAAAAATTCTTGCAATATTTGCAAAGAGAAATTGCATGGTACTTAAAATAGATTCCGGTATGATAGTTGAGTTGAACTTATGTTTAAGTTTCCTCGCATAATTTTTTTTTTACATTCACTTTCAAGGTAGAAAAATGCATTGCAAAACCGCTCATTATGCGAGAGTAAATCTTTCGGTACCACCCTAATGAAAATGTCTGACCTAGCCGAAATGTTATACTTTTGCCCAGCCCGCCCCATCAATAATACAACCCGAACCCGGTCTGATCACAAAGACATCTTGCAAACGAAAGACGAATGAGTTCCAAAATCCACGAGTCTTGGCAAGTCCTGACCGAAATCTATCTTTTTCAGGTATATCTAATATCCGAATTTGAGCTTTCTACTTACAGAGAATAGAAAAATCTAGAGCCGCATTTATATTGTAGATGACGGCATAAATTGACAGATGTTCCTTAGGACATGTGAGCAAGCAGTTCTGTGAGGATGAATGAAAAAATCTGATGTGGGCAGCATATGACTTTCCCTGCAGAAGTTCTCTTTAAATCTTCAATAATTAATTAAATTGAGTTTAATTCCATAAAATAACAGCTATAATTATTTTAAACGACACTGATTTTGCACTTCCAGTTCAATTTTTTTTTTACATTTGGTAACTGGACTTATTTCCAAAGATGGCGTTGCGAAAAAACTGGAATATCTCGAACGGATAGTCCTAGAATAATGGGGTTAAGCTTTCTATTTTCATCGTCAAAACTTAAGTATAAAATAAGAATTAATTGATGCATTGAGCATATGTAGTTTTTTTTAATTTAACGATCTTTGAAGGCCCTTTCGTTATAAAAAGGCAGGTTCTTTTTTCTAATCGTATCAAAATCTAATCGGTAACAGGTTAACCTACATGCGATTTATCTACCAAATTTTTAAAATTTATTTTAGATTTTTAGCTTTAGCGGAAACGGGCAATTTTGGCGCTAGTCATTAAACAACAAAAAAAAAACTTGTCCTTTTAGCCTGAATTTAACACCCAAATCCAATTAGCACAAGGGTCACCTACCACATTTTATGAAATTCGGTCAATTAGTATTTGTTAGAGTGGATACAACATCTGCACAGACATACAGACGTCCAGCTGAGAATAGTTTTTCGTGTTTTAGAAGTCCCCAAACGTGTAGATTGAGTGAACTACAGAAACGTGAACTCGAGTTGCGATTTTCGGCTATTCGAATACATTCCCTATGCATTACCATGTATTGCACAGAAAGTAGAAATGTATTAAACTTTTTTTCCTTATTGTTGATATGAAAAAAATTTTTTTCGCATATTTTAAATTGTTATTGGTTTGTAGATTTTTAAAACATATAGTGTTGTCCAACTCAGTCAAATCTAACCGAAGATGTAAAGCAACTGCTTGGATAGACCTCAATTTAGACCATGTGATATATCTCATCAAAATAAGAGTGAAAATTAGTAGTCAAATAGTCATTAAAGCCATGACTATATTGATTACAGAAAGGGCTCAGTAATGTCAGATGCTTAGAATCATATTTAAATTTCTGAAAATGTTCTTGTGTTTTTAAAGATAGTATAAATAACCAAAATTAAAATGCTTCTGATATATTATATTTTGTTTCCCCAAGAATGGGTGCACGCACAACAAATGTTTGTAACTGGTGAAATTAAAATGCTTGTGCGTTTTACAGCAGAATTGTTTTCTGAAATTAGTATTTGTACTTTCCTGATCTTGAAAAGCATTGTTTATAAATTTGCTAGTTAACACATTTTACCGTTTGTTTGTGGATAAATCATACTTGCATGTTGAACTTAAATTATCCAATCATTTTCTTTATAGAATAAAATATTTTTGTTAACTGTAAATTACATACTGTGTTTTTTAGCTTAAAAGACGTGGCGACACTAGTCCAATGGATGTTCCCTGCGGTTACAGTATTTTTCCAAATTCCGTGCAACTTGTGTCAAGTGAATTGCCACTTCATGACGCAACCAACCTTGTCGAACTATCCACGGGTTTTCTTTTCAGACAAATATTTTCACCTAAGAGCAAAACCTTCCAGTGTTTATTGTGCCAGAACAAGTATATTTTGAGTTCTCTTAGTCATCTTGAAGATCATTATCGCGTCTTTCATGAATTTACTGTCACAACAAGTATAGCACAATTTAATGAAGACATTGTTTTTATTCCTGTTCCATCAAATATAAATGAAGAAACTACAGTGAAATTTAAGTGTTGCTGCTGTGGCACTGCTCTAAAAACTTTGTTTGAAATCCGTGCACATTATCTTAATGCTCATAATAAGTATATCAAAGTACTACCTGAATCTGTTGTCTCAGAAGTTGGTAAATTTTTCTATTGTAGTTTATGTGGACACCCATCTATAGATTTCAGTTCTCATCATCAACATATGAGAGATAAGCATAGGATGCAGACATACGTTTGCTTCGATTGTACTTTCTGCAGATCTAAACCAAGTTGTATAATGACTGATTTGAAAGAGAAACATTTACACGACCATCCCTTGCAATGTTCTGTTTGTTCCGTGTATGTGCATGGTAAAGACGAATTAATATATCATATGTTGTCCCATGGTGTACAAACAGGTATGTGTAATATCTAAATTTTGAAGTATTTATTGAAATGACGTTTGGAAGGTATGCTACACTGAAATAAAAATGTGTAACCCAGATTAAATTTTAATGTATTCCTAACTTAATTTTGATGAAAATAGTTAAATTTGACATAGTATAATGGTTTATTACTTCCTTATATACAATGTGTAAGGAAAGTATTGTGACGGAGTTGAAAATTCGAATTAGTTTTCGACGGGAGAACACGTTTCAAGCATCCCTGATCACGAATCTAACATTTTTAAAGTGATGTGTGTGTCAGCGAGTTTGTTGAGACGATAATTGACGGACGAATGGATCGAATGTTCAGACCCCCCCCCTAAATTTTTGAGTGAAATTTTGAAAAAATAGTCAAAACATCAAAACCTCTATTACAGTTACGCAAGTAGACATTTCTTGTGCAATTTTTTATTAGAAAACAATTTGCATAAATTTTAGAAAGCTAACATGAACCGTTCTTGAGATATTGCACATTTTTCAAGAAAATTATAGTCATAAAAAAAATTTTCCATTGAGAAACATGTTCACTTCTCATATGTAATACCATGCAATAAATTTGGTGACGTCATTCTCGTGGATTTAGCTCGTTCCGTTCATGAAAAAAGATACTTTGAGTAATACTTTTGTATTTGAACGCCAATAGTCATTTATCTGCTGCAAGAATAACTTATTTCTCCGTCCATAACGCTTGGCGAGATTTTGGCGACGAATTTGATGGAATGTCGCCAACTTGGCGACTTTTTAAATGTTGCTAAATTAACGAAAAACTCGACAAATGGATGAAAATGACGCTAAATCAATGAAAATGACGACTCATAGACGAAAAATCAATATCTTGGAAAGAATATAAATATCTACTATAAAAATAATCTATTTTTACTGTAAAAATAGTAAGTTCATTGCATTATATAAAGTCATGTGCTGCCCACATCAGATTTTTTTAAATAAAGGACAATGTCTGTCAGTGTGTGTCGCAGGAGAATAATAAACTTACAAGAAATTCAGTACAGAAATATTTCAGATGTCTGTATGCCTCAGATTTTCAAGAATGTGAATTCATTTTATAGTTATTTAATGTTGAAGTGGAATTTTGGGCAATTCTCGCATGAATTGGTTCCATAGCAATAAAAAATCTTAATGTACAATATTTTTTATTGCTGATGAATTATAAAGCTTCAATCTTAATACCATTAATATCAAAGAGCGCTCTTTTCAGTAATGAAATTTTCTAAATGTCTGCAAATTTTGAATTTTTTTAACTTGCCAACGAAACGTATTTTAAAATTCCCACATCTGACAAAGTTATCACGATCTGATCACCGTAGCTTACCAGCATTAAAATGCATCATTTCACCCTTTTAGAAAACAAATGTTTATTTACTTTGATTTCATTACGTTTTGCAATTGAATACAATTTGATTTTTTTTTAACAGTTTGGAATTTCTGTTCTAAAGTGCTATGTATGCTTGCGAATGAAAGCCTCTCGTTTTGGCGAATTCAGTTTATGGCTTGGCTCGCGTCACGTAATTCCAGATTGTTTTGAAAATTTAGTGCACCACGAAGAATTTTGAGAAGAGGATTTTAATATATGGTTACTTAATAATGCATTAAATATTTATTTCCCAGGCCGGCCAACTTGCCTAAAAGGTATAGACAGGTTAAAAGGGACGACTGGATTCCTTTAGATATGGATTTTTAAATATTTTAGAGGTTCTTTAAATTTAGATTGTATCGTTATAGGCAGTAATGAGCTACGCAACACTGCGAAAAAAACGTATTTTTGAGCAAATAAACTCCCAAATCGTTTTTTCAATCAAAATGACACGTAAAAAATCTGAGGGTAGCACATGACTTCCCTGCAGACTTATATTCACGTTCTCATTATTTTAATTAAATTTAATTCACTTTTAATTCAATTTTCGTTCTCATTTGATAACTGGACTTATTTTCAAAGGTGGAGTAGGGAAAATACGAAAAAAAAATACAGAGTAGAGAAAATACTAAAATATCTCGAGAACGGCTAGTTCTAGTGTAATGGGGTTGGTCTTATTCTTTTCTTCATTAAAAATTACGTATTAAACAAGCATTTAATGGATGTATTTGAGCATCCGTAGTTCTTTTATTGTAGATTTTTGTGGGCAATTTTGCAAAAAAAGCAGGTTATTTTTTTCCGAATCGTACTAAAATCTAATCAACACCAGGGAGTCCCACAAGTTACTTATCTACCGAATTTTGTGAAATTCGGTAGATAAGTCAGCTAGAGCGGATACAAGCTTTTGCGGGGAATTTCGCAATAAAAGTTCTTTTATCCTAAATCGTACCCAAAACTAATCAGCACCAGGTTCGCCCACAAGTGACTTACCTACCAAATTTTGTGAAATTAGGTCAATAAATTTTTAGAGTGGAGACAAAATCTGCACACATACATACACATATACAGACACACAGATAGACGTCACGCTGAAAATAATTTTTTCGTATTCCAGAGGTGTCGAAACGTGTAGATCCATCGAAAACTTGAGTTGTGATTTTCGGTATGATTAAAATACTTTCCTTACACATTACCATGTATTGTATGGAAAGTAAAAATTGGTCTTTTTTTCCGATGGTTGTTACCAATGACAAACCAAGGAGTTTGACAAGTAGTTAATTTTTTATGATATCAAGAGCAAGATTCACTATAGCCATTAGCAATTAAATGTGTACTTGGCGATCGACAATGTTTTGCTACTTGTATCTACTTTACGCCATATCAACAAATATGAGACAATGATCGAGAAATCTTAAGCGCTTGTATTTTGCATATTTAATACTTTCTAACATAGTTGTAAAATGTTTGACTTTGGTCATTCTGTCTGTCCGTTCGTTCGCACGATCAATGCCGTAAAAATGACTTTATGAAAACGAAATTTTTGTATGTAGTTGAGACGGTCTGTGGGACATATGGGAATGTAAAAGAATTATATCACCCAAATAGTTTTGGATTGAACCGGGTTGAAAAAGTGAAATACATTGAACCTTATGGGACCATATTTTAAGCGAAATTAAAATTACATATTTAATTGAAATTTCATATTTTAAACAAAATTAAAATTTACAAATTGCTTCGAAAACATTAAAAATATTCAAATTATCTCATAAAATAATAATGTCAACAATATGTTCAGGTAGTTGTTTAAATCTATATAAATAAATTTGAAAAATCTGTCTGTATATTTGTTTCATCACGGGAGAATATCTGAACCGAATTTGATGAAATTTTGCGGATAGCTTTGAAATAGCCACACTCAAATTTAATCGGCGTTTCTAAGACTAAGGGTTGTCGAGATATGAAAAACTAAACTTTTTTCCAGGAGTTCTACTCTCCATCTCCTTGGTTCCTCCAAACGAAAAAGGTTGGAAATCGCTAGTTTAAAATGTGAAAGTGATTAAAACTCCATTTCTGAGTTTTGTGGGAGTTTATTGCACTTGGTCACTTTTGAAAATCGCGGGTTTGAAACATGAATTTAAATGGAAACTCTACCACAATGGTTTATTTTTCACAGGCTTACTCAACAATAACAAGTATTAAGAAATCAAAAATGTTTATGAATTATCAGTATTTTATGAGGAAGATCCTTTCTTATATCATGATATATAATTTTTATTTTTCGATTTGTATAACAAATAATAAATGGGTATAAAAATATTATTTTAATAAATGAAGGATTTGAGTTTTCTTTTAATTGTATTAATTGCGGATTGCGTACATCACTTTAATTTATTTTGGCAAACAGGTTTCAAACTTATATTTTGTTTAGCCAATAAATTCATTTAGCAGATTGTTGAAACAGAATAAGAGTAGAACGGGGATATCTTCTAATACAATTTTAGTGTTTTCATTTAGTATATAGAAACAGGATCAGGATGTTTTATTCTTCAGATTTATGAATTTGGAGGGATATCGGGAACTTGGCAACTTTTCTTAAACGTTGCCACATTGACTGAAATGTCGCCAAATTGATAAAAACTACTCTAAATCAATGATATTGTGTTTTGTTGGAAGAAAGTATTGAAATGATATTTCGGTAGCATTTGTCTGTCAGTTCTACTTCGTAACACATTTAACGAATTTTTAAAATGTTTCAAAATTGATAAATATTTTGTAAATCCATAAATTTCTTGAAATTGATAAAATTGTGCTAAATAAGTAAAATTGAGTTTCGTTAGGGGATAGTATTGTGATGTTTCGTAAATTTCTCGCCAAGTGGAACTGTCGGTTCTACAGTCCCACTTGGCGATAAATTTGGCGATTTTTAAAATGTCGCTAAATTGACGAAACTGTCTCCAAATTGATTAAATGATTCTAAATTTATCAAATCTATGAAAATTCAATTGTTTGCATAATTAAGTACGATTTTCTAGTTAATCTCTGTCGTTTTGTGATAATTAAAATGTTTTTACTCAATTTGTTTACAATCTGGACCAGAATGCTTTATTCTTCACATCTGCCTGTGAAGATAATTTTGTATATCGAGCATAGAGATTATTATAATTTTTTTTAAAAGAATTAAATTAAATATTTTAATAGAATATTTTGAATAAGTCATTTAGAATACTATAGGAATTTACACATAATTGTGAATAAGTTTCTTTATATTATATTTTCCGTACAAAGAAAGAGTATACTGCTAATAATCTATATAAATAAAATTGAAAATCTGTTTATTTGTGGACATATTTGTGTATTTGCCTCATCACCAAGGGAGAACGATTGTACCGAATTGGATGAAATCTTCGGGGTAGACTTGAAATAGCCCCACTTAAAATTTAGTCAATGTTTCGAGTTTTCAGACCAGGGGTTATAGAGATATTAATAAAAAATACACTTAAGCCTTCCATTGAGATATCATTATGCAAACTATATTTGTTCCTCAAAATCATTTGAAAAAAAATATGTTGCTAAGCGACAGAATTAAACCCAGTGAGTTTATATTTAAAAAATTTATATCATATTGCTAAGAAACTGAATTAAACCCAATGAGTTATTTTAACAGTAAATATTTTTGGATTTAAATAATAAAGAAATATATATATATAAATTTTCTTTTTGGAATTCCATTTTTGATTGGATCATTATCATTACGGTCTTTGGGTTTAACGAGTTTAGATTACTGATAGCTTCAAATCCTTACACAATGTTTTATTTTGGGGAAAAATTTTAAAACCCGTTTATTGCAGTACGGGCATATCTTTTAAAACATGTGTATAATCTTCTAATCTACGAAAATATAAGCGATTACGTCAGTTCGTCCTTGTAACGCTTGGCGAGAGATTTGGTGGGATTTTATTAATTTTGTGAAACTGATGAAAATGTTGTCGAATAGCTTAAAATACTGCCCAATTGATAAATATCCAAAAATTGATAAATATGATGCTAAAATAATGAAATTAATTTTGTTTTGGAAGGTGATAGTATTGTAATGATTAGGTAGTTTTGACTGTCGGTCTATCCTACTTGGCAACTAATTTGGCGATCTTGTAAAATGTGGCAATATTGCCAAATTAACGAAAATATCGCCAAATCTATAAAACTGTCAACTTGATAAGTCTCCAAATCAATTAAATTGAGTTTTGAAAGAGGATAGTATTGTATATGTTTTGGTAGCGTTTCTCTTAGTCCAACTGTCCCACTTCCTGATAAATTTGGCGACTTTTTAAATGCCAGTTAAATGAATGAGAACGCGGCCAAATTGATAAAATGATACTAAGTTAATGAAAATGACTTCTAATATATAAAATTTCTATATTTTGCAAAATTAAGTTAGATTTCATTGATTCCCTTCGCTTTGTGGGAATTAAATAACAGCTTTTGTAAATGTGCTTACAATTTGGATCAATATGTTTTTTCGCTTCAGAGATCTGCCTATGAACATAATTTTGTATAGAGAACAGAGATTCGTGTATTTAATTCTCCTAAAGTTATGTTAATAAATGTATATGTTAATAAATTGTTTAAAATAACAATGTTATTTAAAGTATAGGAATATGTACATAATTCAAGTTTTAATTTCTGTATATTATATACTAGCAGCATAGCTGTTTTTCGTACGCAGTATATAATATAAAGAAACTTATAATTTGCACTCATGTGCAAATTCTGTTAAAATATTAAATTTATTGCTCTTAAAGAGAAGTTTAAGAATCTGTTCTCACTGTGCAAAATTATCTTCACGGACAGATATCTGAAGAATAAAATATCCTGGCCCCTTTTTAAAGCAAATTTACAAAAAAAAAGGAATTTAATAAATATATGCAGCCCAGTACTAATATTGTCGCAGATTAGAAAATATGCCAACCTGTTAGAAGTTAGTTATGCCAGTGTGTTAATTAGTAGTTATGCCAGTGTGTTAGTAGTTATTACAATACGAGTCTCAAAAATCTTTGCCAAAATAAAAGATGATGTAATAAAATGAAAATATCAATAATCCCCGTACTATTTATACCAAAAGGTCGTAATTGATTCCAATATGACAAAATATATTAAAACATATGCCAATATATCTACTCCTTATATTCTAGTAGATTAGAAGATATACCCGTGTATTTGTAGATTACTCGTACAACGTACAATGAGTTTAAACAATTTTTGTCATAATAAGAAAATTGCAAAGTAACATGAAAATATCAATAATCCCTGAATCAATAATCCCCGAAATCAATAACGTTTAAACTTTAAGACCGTAATTGATATTATCCAGTCAAAAATGCTATAAGAAAAATCAAATCGTTCTTTTCTAAAATATTTTTATATCCATTTATTATTCAAATCGAAAAAATTAAAATTAACATACTGATTTAATTTAATTGAGTTTCTGAGCAACACGATATAAGATAGAATCTTCCTCATAAACTGCGAAATTAAATAACCATTTTGATTTCTTTATACTTTTCATTGTTCAGTAAAAGTTTGTGAATTAACCATGAAGATGGATTTCCCATTTAAATCATGTTTTAAACAATTCATGATTTCAGAAAGTGACTAATTAGCGCGGAAAATCTCCCATCAAACGCAGAGATACAGTTTTAATTCACTTTCAAACGATTTTCAAGCTTTTCGTTTGGATAAACCACGGAGTTAGAGAGTAGAACTCCTAGGAAAGTTTCGTTTTTAATTAATATCTCGACAACCCCTGGTCTTAGATACTCGAAACTTTGACTAAATTTATGGGGGGCTATTCCAAGGCTATCCACAAAATTTCATCAAATTTGGTTCAGTCGTTCTCCCGTGATGATGAGACGAACGAAAATGTCATTTTTTAATATCTCGAGAACCACTAATCGTAAAAACTCTAAACATCGACTAAATTTTAAGTGCGACTATTTCCAGGCTACCCACAAAATTTCATCAAATTCGGATCAGCAGTTCTCTCGTGATGACGTGACAGACATATTTTCAATTTTATTTATATAGATTCCGTGCAAAGACAGGGTATACTGTTAGTAAAAAATAAAATAATTGCACCTGATATATGAAGAGATCACGTGACTCATTAAAAATGACATTTTTTTCTGATATGTCAAAATTGTGATTTTTAAGGATCCTTTAAATTTATATTTAGTGTTGCATCCGTTCTACAACCGTTTTATTTTTGTATATTTTCTGTCCATCAAACTTCGATTATTTCTACAACGAATCCTAATTTTAATGGATGCAGAATGTAAACAAGTGATTGCAAAGCTGAGATGTATAAGAATTGCCGATTTTTTTCATGCAAAATTATTTAACTCTGGAGTCTAGAATAAGTGTATGAATGAAATATTCACTGCTTTTACATAGAGAACTGGACAATTTATATTTTGATGAAGTCATTTGAATAAAGTTAATTTTTTTATGGAGTTTTAAGTTGTTAATTATAATAAATTATTGTAGTTCTGTGATAATTGAAAAGAAATATCGTCTCTGAATGTATCAAATTTTGCATTTCAGTTGGCTAGCGTTTCATAATCAATTCTTTACGCGATTTTGATCTTTCTTGTTTTATGATGAATCAAGATCGTGATTTTTAAGGATATTATAAATTTATACTTAGTGTTGCATCCGTTCTAAAATTGTTGCGTATTTCATGTGCAATTCAAATTACAAAATTTTGTTTAAAATTACAACATTTTCTGTGCAATTCAAATTACAAAATTTTGTTCAAAATTACAACATTTTCTGTGCAATTCAAATTACAAAATTTTTGTGTTTAAATGATAATCTTTGATCATTTCTACAACGAAGCCTAATTTCAATGAGTGCAGAGTGTACAAAAATCAATGATTGTGAGATGAGTTGTAAAAGAATTGCTGATTTTTTTAATGCCAAATTATTTAGCTCTGGAGTCTGTAATATATGCGATAGGAATGAAATATTCATTGATTTTACGTAGAGGCAGACTATTTTATAGCATTGAATTTTGAAGTTTCAAAGTTAAATTAATTTTATATAATAAAATATTACAATTTCATATGAAATGTTAATCTTTCTTTTGACTTAATGTATTGTATATTGCAGAAAACATAAGCCGAGACAAGACCAATTAAGTGGAGAAAATCACACTTTAAGAAAACGGGTAAATTTGGTTGCTTCTTTTGTTATTCGTTAACTACTTTTAGCATTACTAACACGAGTTCACTGTGCGAAAAGTGTTATTTTACTGTTTTATTCATTCATACAAATTTAGAAACTCACTATGCACGACTACTTAACATTAATTATTTTGATACAATCAAACTTTATAATATTAATGTAGCATTTTACTTGTCCATTTTTGTTAGTTATTCAACATTCCACTATTAATGTTTATACTACGTTATAATATACAAATAAATTGATAACTTGTATCCTAGTTTGGAAATTAATGGAAATGATTAATATGTAAAGAAATTTCCCATGAACGTATTTTACTCGATTTGTCAATACTATCTTGGTCCTATCTATGTCCTACGATCTTAGTCATTAATACATTTTATCTCTTCAGCAATTTAGATACAGACTTCACCTCGGAAAACGTTCGATTTGAGAACAAGGATGTTTGAAACGTGCGCTTCAAACTCGGAATTGAATTTTCCTTAGCTTTTGTCCGTAGTCTATTGTTTATCTATAGAAGACGCACACCACACAAATTGCTTTCTTGTACGACATGTATATTGGATATTTGAGAACTGAATAAGACTTTGTAGAAAAAAATATTCTTTTTGACATTTTGTTTGAGATTCAGAATTTTGTGAAAAATGGAAAAATAAACCCAGATTTTTTCTTTCTTTTTTCCAGGACTTGGGGGTTATGTTATAGGCGAATGAGAATCAACATGAAGAGCCGCTGTCATACCTTAGTCTTAACAGAAAAGGAACATAATCCGTTAAGGAATGTTGTTTTCAATTTTTAAAGTTTGTTGACTTCAATTGCATATTGGAATAAAGAACATTTTAAAAATTTTTTTGTAATCTATTTATTTTACAATATTTTAATATGTATTTTACAATTTGAAAGTTTATGATGAGCATGTATCTAAACACATAGACAGTGTTAGATCGAAAATGTGGAAGTCTCCTGTCAGCGATATTTTAGGGTTAACTTTGTTTAGATTATTCTGTAAATGAACAGATAACATTAAATATATCATTGATGAAATAATGCTTAAATAATTAGGAAATGTTTAAAAAATGTGTATTGCTGGTCCAAATGAGCACAATTGTAGCATGTTATCCTTAATCTTAAAAGGGCTTCAAAAGATATAGACTGATTTTTAGTTTGAAGGTAATGGTGTCAAACTGCAGCACTTCACATTTTTAAACATTGTAGTAAAAAGTAGAAGTTTCGCGACTGAACCATTAATAACCCCTTTTATGCACAATTTTGTCAAATTTTATCTTATGGTAAGGAAATGTGAAATTTCGAAGTTTTCGCTCGAATTTAAAGAAAGGATCTTGTTCTAGGTTTTTCGTTAACACGGCCGAATGTCGCATTTTGCGAAAATTAATAAATATTTGTAGCAGCTAGCGTGTAAATAAAACATCGGCTATAAGCAGACAGACATCGCTTCAAAAATAGCCAAAACTGCTTCAGACAGGTCTAAAACATAACATATTGGCATCGAAATTGAAAATTTTCGTGAAAACAATATACTTTCTCTGTACTTTATTCAATAGTATAAGAAATAAAAATGTTGGTTGCAATTTGATGAGGAATTTACTTGTGGGTATGAAAAGTTATTCCATTTGGACTTAACAAGCTGTCAAGTAAGCCAAATTTTAATTTACGTGGTGTATGTTCAGTGCCATGTCGTGAATCTTGCATGATTATTTCGTTGTTGAAGGCCCAGACCACACGATCAACCCAAGGGTTTATGGTAACGAATTGTGTGGCCGGGATTATTTCGTTGTGAAAGAAATAAAATTATTGCATTATGCAGTGGAAAAAGTCATGCTGAACTCATTAAATTTTCATTTTCTCATAGTATAAAATATAGAAAGCATTGTTTTTAGGAAGATTTTTGATCGTAATATATATATTTTAGGACCTCCTGAAGACGTTACCCCAATTTTAGAGTGATGTCGGTAAAACATTTACTTGCTTGATATTTTACATGTCTCATTTAGTAACTGCTAAAAATTTGATTGTTATAAAAACTGGTTTCTGTAAGTAGTGACCGCGAGCTGCGGGCACAGAAACTAGTAAATATTTGTAAACATTTATCAAAGTAGATTTTATCATGATTTACCTTTGAACTCAGTTTATTGAGATGGAGACTTGCAACAAAATATCGCGTTGACTCGACAATTCTAATACTTTCTCAAATACATAGTATTTAATTTCTTGCTTTCTCATACTATATAGAATATAGTATAAATTGCTTTCACGAAAATTTTTGATTTAGAGATTTTGATGCTAAAACATGTTAGAACCATTTTAGAGGGTTATAGGATTAAGACCATTATTGACTAATGTTGGATTAATGTCCATATGTCTTTGGGGACTTTTTCTGTACATAATAGTTTTCACAATATTAATGTATTTCTAGGAAACTTTATAAGACTTTATTAACAAAACATCTCGAACTTGATAAAATTAGTTTTAATTCGAGCGAAATTTAGAAATTTTATATTTTCAACATGGGAACATTTGATGAAATATGACAACCATTTATAAAGGGAGCTTAAAGATCCCGAAACATAAGTTTCAATCATTGTAGGGAAAATACCCATGATACAATTGTGTCCGTGTGGTCATTAGCATCCTCGGGGCTGTGAAAGTCCCCCCCCCCCGCAGTTGTATATTGTCAAACCTTGTATTAAACGAAAGAAATTTTTAACTGCAGCTAATTCTGTATATCTCTAGATGAGCTGAAAAGTACGATAAATTAATTGGTATCATTTTTTTAGAATTTATTAACCATGAAACGTTACCATAAAATTAAGGAATGCCTTATTTAAGAAATTTAAAGGTCTTTGTCCTCTTAATAGATGGCTATAAAAGAAATATTTTTGATTGAACTGAATTATGTATTTTATACTCGCAGTACTGCAGATTCAAGATTTGTTATCTGGTTATGAATAAAGTGCTATTGCTCCTCTGCTCACTTTTTCCTGCCGGCTGAAATTGTTTGAAAAGATTAATGGATACAATAATTAATCTTTTCTTCAACACGAGTCTTGCATGAGACTCAGATTTTGTTATTTTTAGCGAAGAAATATGCAGCATATACTGATTTGTGAGAATTCTTGAAAGGTATTGAATTTTTAGTTCAAACCCCTAATAAATCATCAGAAATTAGGACAAAAGGGGGAAAATATTGGAGTATAAAGTTTTCAAACACGTTTGTATTTTAGAATGCTTGTATTCAAGTTAGTTATTGACAGGAAAACTCATTCTTAATTAAGCTGAAATTTCTTTTTTAGAAATTTTGTTTAATGTATGGTGCTTAATGACAAAATTAGTTGTCGGAATTAAATGGCTAAGTTAGGTTCTGTCTAGTGTAGGAGTTTCAGCTTTTTGTCACCGGCGTGGGCTTTGGGAGGATTTTGATTGATTTTACCAGTCTTTTATCTAGGCTGGGAAAAAAAAATTAAATTGCGCTCCGTTAGGTTCCGTTCAGTGGGCTATACTATAAGTGCTCAAAGATTTAGCCATCTGACCCACCTGAGGGTTGCTTGAGGATCTGGAAATATGTTAAAACTTCCATAATTTTCACTCCGAGGAGATAATAAAAAATTCGACGGTTGGGTTCTGTTCGATGGTTTATACAGTGTGAAAAGATTGTGGGTCGCCAGGGTTCTTTTGGAAGGTTGGGAAAAACCAATTTCCTCCGCCTCTAGAACATCGGTTTACGTTAAGTTCTGTCCGGTAGTCGAAATTACAAATGTGCAATGATTCAACCATCTAGGATTATAAGTGAGCCTCTGGTGGAGGGGTCTGAAAAATGTTTTGAAATCCCAGTTTTTATATCCAGCTCTTCGGGGTGAAAATTGAAAGTCTTGGTCAATTAGGTTGTATATCGTAGTCAATATGAAAAATGTCTTATTACACGGAGCAATTTTTACTGCCGTAGCTTTGACAATTCCACACGCCAATCCGGCCGGCCACACATCTTGCTACCGCAAACCCTAGGGTTGGTCGTGTGGTCTGGGCCTTCAACACGCCAATCCGGAGGGCGCGGTAGCCCATTGGTTAGCGAGCTGGAGTTGCACTCGGTAGGCCCGGGATCGATTCCAGCCACTGCCAAAACTGCCGCAGTGTTCATGCGGAGTACGACCACGTTAAACATGCGAGTCCGTAAGTCCTTCCGAGAGGTTGGTGGTAGGGGAAGGAGGGTACGGTCCCTGTGGATGCCTCCCCCACTGGGTTCCGGTCTAAATTGGGTGGCACTTCCCGGCTGTCCAAACAGTTACCTTACACCTTTCTGGTAGGTCGGACGGTCTGGGTCTCAGCAACACGCCAATCCGGTTTTTGTACTTCAAAACAGCTGCTCTTAGGGTTTCCAGCACTTTTGTCACTTATTCGTATTGAGCACGTTTAGTGCCAGGCCATATAAATACTAGAATCTCAACATTGTCTGTCCGTTCGCACAACTGCCGTAAAAATTATTTTATCAAAATAAAATTTTAGTATGTTGTGACGGTATGGGGGCGATATGGGAATGTAAATGAATAATATCATCCAATTAGTTTTGGATTGAACCCAGGTTGAAAAAATGAAATACACTGAACCCTATGTGACCTAATTTTTCAAACATTTTTTAAGCGAAGTTAAAATTCACAAATTGCTTTTTAAAATTTTAGGAAATATTTAAAATTTTGGGAATTATTGAAATTAAATTTTAGGAAATATTAAAATTATCCCATAAAATATGTAAAAAAAAAATTAAGCAAAATATGTTTGGTAGTTTTTAAATAAAAATTAAAATAATTAAACCCATATAATATGAAGAGATCACGTGACCCACTTCAAAATAAAATATGGTATCCATCTTTTTCCCCAGAGTAAAAATCGTGATTTTTAAAGTCTTTTAAATTTATATAGTGTTGCATCCGTCATAAAACCACTTTATTTTTGCGTATTCTGTGCATCTGTATTTTGCGCCAAAGCCATTACAATATTTTTGAGTTTAAATGATCATGGAGCTTTGATTCTTTCTGCAATGAAGCCCAATTTGAATGGATTCAGAATGTAATGTCTGTAATATCTGCGGATAGTAAGTCAAAGAAGAATAAAATATCCAAAACTTTATATTTAGAAAAAAAATGGGATTTTTTTTTACAAAATTGTAAAAAAATGCAACTAATTTTTATTTACACGGAATATTTTGTATGACATACTTGTATATATTTTTTAACTATCACAAATTGGAATTAGTTTTTCTTTCGGTGTTTTCATGACTCTTTAGTGAGATAATCTATGCCATATCTTGGTTATTTTCACTTAGCAAATCAAATGCAGTCACATTTTCATCTTGGACGCTTATGCTATTTTTTAAGAGTAAAGCATATTCACGTCCTATGATTTGTTTTAAGTGACGCCTTGTAGGCTCAGGCATTTTATAAATGACACATTATGCTATTCTATGTGGTCGCAAGAAAAAAAAATATCGGCAAAAAAGCAGTATACACTGCATTGGTATATTAAACACTATTGATTTAAAGCAGCAACATATTTTAAAAATATTATTCTTTTATGTATTTAGAGGATTAGGATGCACGCACAAACCAAAATTATTGGGTAAATCTCTATAAGAAAAACATTTATTTGCATATTTGTGAGAATTGGAAGTAAAATATGGACAGATTTTAATATATGCGACAAAACTTAAAAATTCTGGTTTAACAAAGTGTGTTTGGAACCTCCTTGACTCCTCCCAATGTTTTTCATTCTAAAGGAAATCTGATGTGGGCAGCACATGGCTTTCCCTGCAGACTTAAATTCATTTTCTCTTTATTTCATTAATAATTATTCAAATTGAGTTTCATTGCACAAAATAACACTGATACATATTTGAAAGTTACACTATATTGGCAATTTTAATTCAATTTTCGTTTTCATTGGGTAACTGCAGGTATTTTCAAAAGCAACTTAGTAAAAAGGAAAAAAACTGAAATATCTCGAGAAAGGCTAATTCTAGAGTAATAGATTTGGCCTTATTCTTTTTATCTTCAAAAATTGTGTAAAACAATCATGTATATATATAAATATACATAGTCCTTTTATTTTAGGTTTTCAAGTTTTTTACGGGCCATGTTGAAAAACAAAAATATGAAATTTGGTCCACTAGTTCTTGAGTTAGATTGGATACATACATTGCACAGACAGATAGACACATGCACAGACTTAATATTGAAAATAGTTTTTCCTATTCTATAGGTCCCAAAACGTGTAGATCTTTCAGAAACTCCAGTTGCAATTTTTGATATGATTACAATACTTTCCCTATACATTACCATGTATTGCATGTATTGTAGGCAAAGTAAGAAGTAGACTTCTGTATATTTAGAAAGAAAAATACTTCTGTATTATCTATCAGTGCTTCTTCCATCGCTTTGATTTCAATTTAAAATAATTTGATAAACTAGGTATTAACCAGACAAACATTTTTTTAAAATTATCCTTTATCAACTAACAAGTTGTAAGGAAATATATATAAGCATTTTGATTGAAATAGTATGGTATAATAAAATAATCATCAAGGTTCTTAAACATAAGTTTGGGCACTCCGCTCGGCAACCAATGAAAAGTTATCAGTGTGGCGTACTGGGAATTAAGATTCGTTCAAGATCTAGAGTAAACTTTGAGAGGAGTTGCCAAAACACACGCATTACTACAGTTAAAAATAGTTTGTTAATTTTGAAATAGCAACATCCAGGAATAAACAAATTACGAAAAGATTTTAAATTGTGCTGTGCACACGCAATCCAGTGATGTCCGAGAAAATTTAGTGACGTCGTTGAACAAATTTGGTCTCTCGTTGAGAGACCGAGAACAAAATGCGGAAGTTCTTAATTCCCATGTCGTCATATGCGCAGAGCGAGGTAAAAATAATAAAGTCGGTCATGCTCCACGACGAGCACCTCCTAACCATTAATAATCAGAAATGTAGTGAGAAGGTTCTACCTTCAGTCCACATTAATGCTTCACTGTATTCACTGTATTCACTTCGGGTCTGTCGTGTGGTCTGGGTTTTCAACACTTCAACTGTATTCATATTAGCCAAAATCCTTCAATGCATATCACATTAGAATAATTTTTTGAAGAAACGTATTTAAAACCCCTTTTGCTCTTAATTGATAGTAGGAAAACTCCAATACGATAAAAGTAAACTGTTCATTATTTAGTTACTTTCCTCATTTCTAGCTATAACAGAAAAAAAAGGTCCTATAAATGCAAAGAAGTGTGCCAAGCCCGAAACATGACATCAGCGGCACAGATCAATGGAAACTTTTCATTGGTTAAATTTGCATTAAAAATTTTTCTTTTTCTTTCTGGACAAATGTAAAATAAATAAATAAATATATGTTATAAATTAAAAAAAAGATTTGTCCCAAGAGCTTGAATTTGTATGGATTGTCTAAATTTGGCAAATTTTAGGTTGTGATTTGGCTAAATTTATTCAAATAATTCTAACAACCCTGATGGAAAGCGAACTGTATTTTGTGGTTTCAAGTCTCGCCGATTCCATCAGCCTCCGTTGTTGCAAAGAGTTCTTTGGAACGTATAAACTAGTTTCTGTTTGATTTTTCAGCCGCGTGTAAATTATACCTTCAATTTTGTCTTTCTAAATGTAAGTATCTTCTTATTTTTGAGTGTTATATTCCTATAGTTGTGAGACTGAAAATTTTGCGGAAATGGGAAGTTTTCGGTTATGTTTTTCCAGAAATATGTCTCCTCATTTTCTTTTCTTTTTAATTAATTTGAAAACAGAATATATATTACTCTTTCCAAATTGATGAAAATACAACCCAATTGATAAAAATTCGAAAAATTACCGACTCCAAATCAATAAAATGATTAATTGATGAAAGTTCAATATCTTGGAAAGAACAGAGTAAACTATGAGAATAATCCATTTCTCTGTCCGTAACGCTTGGCGAGAAATTTAACGGGATGTCGCCAACATAGCGACTATTTCAAATGTTTCTAAAGTGACAAGAATGTCTCCAAATTGATAAATACGATGCCAAATGGGATGTAACGTTTAGCAAATTTCGAGTTTCGTCATATGATTGGCATACCCTCTAGTATATAAAAAATGCTCTTCAACTCCGTTTGTCTATGATGCATTTGGCTAACTTGGTAAATAATCCAGCAACGTATCGCTGGTTTTGCGATATTTCGCACCAGATTGACGAAAATATCGTCAAAATTGCTCTTAATGACGCTTAATTGATGAATGATGCTTCGTCGAAACCTGAATGATGCAAAAATAACGCTTAATTGATGAATTAATTATTAAAATATTTTAATATATGGACTATACCGCTTATTGAGGATGATATTGATAATAGAGTTGCTCGAAATATAATTTAATTGGAAATAATTTTACATGTTGTCATCTGGAAAATAACCAAATGTACAATTCAACGTTAAAAACACAGTACCGTGGATTTTATACATAATTTTTCGACTTTATAAGGAGTAAATTCATTGTATTATATAAAGAAATTCGTGTTGCCTGCATCAGAATTTTTTTAATATAGCAAGATAAACAGCAATGTCTGTCAGTGTGTATCTTAGGGGAAAAAAATCGAAGCAACTTACAAGAAATTCGGTACAGGATTAGTTCAGTTTCCTATATGCCTCAGATTTTCAAGAATGTGAATTCATTTTTTAGTTATTTAATGCTGAAGTGGAATTTTGGGCAATTTTCACACAAATTAGTTCTTTAGAAATAAAAATATTATACTACAATATATTTTATTGCTGAGGAACCATAAAGTTTTAATATTAACACCCTCATTAATATCAGAGAATAATCTTTTTCAATGTCCGTTAAACTGAATCCTCGACATAATTCCAAAAATGTCAGCAAATTAAACAATTAAAAATTTTCCATCGAAATCGACAAAATGCATTTTAAAATTCCCAATTCGGCGCAAGCATGATCATCCCAATTTACCAGTATTAAAATGAATCATTTCACCCTCCTTAAAAAAAATTACGTATCTACCTTGATTTCATGACTTGCAATTAAATAAAATTCTATTATTTGGTCAGTTTGAAACTCCTGTTCTAAAGTGTACAAATGATGGCCCCTCATTTTGGTGAATTCTGTCTTTGGTTTGGTTCGCTTCACGTAATTCTAGATTGTTCTTTAAATTGTTGGTTCGAAAATTTAATACACTCCTAAAAATTGAGAGGATGATTATAATACATAGATCTCCTACGTAATGCTTTAAATATTAGAGCTATGGCACACTGCGCCAATAACGCATTTCTGCGCCAAAATATTCCCAAATCTTCTCTTCAATCAATTGCTCCCAAAACAAATTTTCTGGAAATCACGCGTCGAAATCTGAAATGACGTTTCTGATGGCTGTTACTAATGACAAAGCACTGCCTTTGACAAGAAGTTATTTTCTTCAATTCATCAAATGCAAGCAAGATTTACGATCGTCATTATCAATAAAATTTGTGTGCTTGGCGATCGGAAATTCTCTGCAGATATGAGACACTGATCGAGAAATCTAATCGATTGAATTTTTTTTTTAAATACTTCGGTTGATTCGCAATATTAATCCTGATTTGTGATCTCAACAAGTTGTTCTTTAATAATTTCTGATAAATTTAGGTTTTGGAACTTCACATTCCCAGTCAAGACACCTTTCTGGTAGCCCAGCCAAGAGCCCTACCGTGCTGAAAACACCGGTTTTCGTTAGATCACCAAAGTCAAGCAGCATCGGGCGCGATTAGTACTTGGGTGGGTGACCACCTGGGAACACTGCGTGCTGTTGGCACATTTCGGACGGGGTAGCCCGGTGGTTTGCGCGCTGGATTTGCACACTGCCACAACTGCCGCCGTGTTCATGCGGAGTACGATAACGTTAAACATGTGGGTCCGTAAGTCCTTCCGATAGATTGGTGGTAGGGGAAGGAGGGTACGGTCCCTGTGGATGCCTCCCCCCACTGGGTTCCGGTCTGAATTGGGTGACACTTCCCGGCCGTCCAAACGGTTACCTTACACATTTCTGGTAGGTCGGACGGTCTGGGTCTCAACAACAACATCTCCAATCCACGGAATTAAAATCAAAAGAAATTCAGTGTAGACTAAATACTCAAGTGGAAATGGAAAAAATACCGGGTGCATATTTAGTGATTTTTATCCTACTCTTATTGCTCCTTACTGCTCCAAACATTTATGCCTGTTGCAAACTGTTCCCAAACATGGTTTTCCAGAAAATTTGCTCCCATTCTGCTCCGAAACGTAAAATTTAGAATTCATTGCCGCCAGTAATGAGTATTTTTACATTTTCATACTATGTGATATAGTATAGAGAATGTATTGCTTTCACGAAAATTTTCAAGATTTTGATGTCAATATATTTTAATATATCCTGAACACGTTTTGACTGCATCTGGAGTGATGTCTATTTGTCTGTATGTCAGTGGTCTATTTTTTGTGTACACGATAGCGACCTCAAATATTAATAGATTTTCACAAAACTGTATTTGCGGTTTTATCAAAAAATATGGATAGAATATTTTTAAATGGGAGCAAAAACTCTGAAATTTATTCAAAATTATGTATTTTTAGCATGGCAGCATGTCACAAAATTTCACATAATCAAGCATAAAAAAATTTATTTATGGCTTAATGATCAGGAGAATTAAGTTTCAATTAGTGTTGTGAGAAATAGCAGAGATACAATTTTTTGTTCGTGATGTCTTTAGTCCCCTTGAGAGGGGCAAGTTATATCTCCCCCCCCCTCGGAGTATATTATCAAGTAAGGTATCAATAGAGATTTTTTTCAAGCTCTTTAAAATAAAAGGTAACACCCTATAATTGTAATCATGTGGACCCATGACAGAAATTTTTCAAAAATATTCTTGTTATATTTGGAAAAAAAATCTGGTATCAGAAAGTCTGGTTGATGTACACTTCAGTTAATTTTTTGCACTTCTTCAAAAAACATTTCTTAAAGATGACATATTTTCTAATGAATATTTTAATTTTTGTTTGCATTTTGAAGTATCAATCTATTGTAATTGCAAAAAATTATAAAAACCAATATACAGAATACTACTCAAACAATAGAAATTCATTTTTTCCATTTTACTTTAATATTTCTTTTTTAAATGAATAATTTTATTTATCGGGTTTGTGTAAACTTAAATATAGAATTAAAACAATACTACAATCGTAAAGTTCTCATGAAATTATGCAATAACAGTGTGATGTCATCATGACTTATTAAAAATTATGTATTGTGGGGGCACAAAATATAGTAACGTAAATGGGAAGAAGTGGGATACTTATCTCCATTTCCCCCTCAAAGAAGTGGTATACTTATCTCCATTTCCCCCTCAAAGAAGTGGGATACTTATCTCCATTTCCCCCTCAAAGAAGTGGATTACTTATCTCCATTTCTCCCTCAAAGAAGTAGGATACTTATCTCCATTTCCCCCTCAAAAAAGTGGGATACTTATCTCCATTTCCCCCTCAAAGAAGTGGGATATTTATCTCCATTTTCCCCTCAAAGAATTGGGATACTTATCTCTATTTTTCCCTCAAAGAAGTGGGATACTTATAACTGTCCTTAGCATGTAAATCCATCCCTGCATTAGAAAATGTAATTTGTCTTGTTTTTTAATCTGTATATTTTATATTGGTGAAAAATTGATAAATACGAGGTAGAAAATAAAATGTAGTTCGTTAAAATTTTCCTAATGAGTCGTTTCTAAATCTTGCAGACCGGCTCCCAAATAACATTTCATCTGTTCCCAATGGTGCTCCAAATCCTGATGTAGTAATTACCATCCATGTATCAATTTCTTCAGGTTGTGGATTTTAAATTTTTGATGCGAATAACATATTATCTGTGGCGAAAATCGGAGCGTTACAGAAAATGTAAACACTTTGTTTGGACTACCTCAGAACTTAATGGATAAAAATACAAGAAATACTTCTTTTATCGGAAATAGGGTACAGATAATAAATATACGAAAACAGTCGCAATAATTTTTTTCGAAAAACTTGAAAAGTATCTGCCAGAGTGAGTTCGTTTTTTTTATTTATTACTTTCACTCAAAATATCTTTGAAACTATGAAAGATGTTTACAAATAGTTAGCCACAAAATATGAACTTGTAAATTTAGTCTCTAAATCTATCTCTATTTTTAAAGCTCTTGCAGTTTTCGAGTAGCGTCTTGTCAAGTTGAAGAAAATTAAAAAAATTCCATTTTTCATGTTTGTAATGCTTATATCTCTATAACTAAAATTGCTAGCTATAAACAATAAGCAAGGATTTGCAGCTTTTCAAAAGCCCTACATGTGTATATAATTGGATTTTGGATAAAGTTTTTAGTTTTCAAAGTGTAGTGGTTACAATTACGATATTTTAGTATTTTAACCTGAATTTTCCAATGGGCGAGAAATATTCACTGTGAAATATTGAAGCATAAGCACAAGATATTTGTTTAAAAAAAATTAGGATTTTAAATGAACTTCGGAATTAAAAAGACGTTTAATGATTGGTGAGGTTTGAACTAAAGACATGAAAATATACGTAGTAAGGTATGTATTTATGTGCCGTTTGGCCAGTTTATAGATTAAATTGAGTGTAATATTTTGTTAGATATATTGGGTTTTATTTTACTAACTTGCTTAACAGTATATAAATTAATTTGATATTTTAGTGTGTGAAGTCTATGGTTGGAGTATCCAGTTGAAATTGGGGCTATAAGCAGCTAGCGAATAATTTTTAATGTTTTCGATAATCTGTAAGCCTTTAAACGAAAGAAATTAATTTTGCAAAAAAAAAACCAAAATAATAAACTTATTGAATTTAGTGGAGTTTTATTTTACAACATGTTATTCACGCACAACCATTTCTGCCCAATCGGACTGCAGCCATCACCGATTTTTATTTTTTATAGTCTTCTGATTTTTAGAAGACAATACGTTAGTCACTTACGAAGTTACATTCTTTCCAGATTTAAAATATTTTTGGTATTTCTACTGAAAATGGGCTGTGGTTTACAGAATTTGTCCAGCAATCGAGAATCATAACGGAATTGCATTGTAAAGGATTCACTATTTCGGGATTTTGCTGTGATTTTTTTTACATCTGTGAAGATCTGATTCAGAACTAATATATTTTAACTTTCCCTGCAATACATGATAAGGAAAGTATTGGAATCGTGCTGAAAATAGCAACTCCAGTTTTCGACGGATCTACACGTTTTGGGCACTCTAGAGCACAATTTTTTTTTTAAATTGACGTCTGTGTTTCTGAGTCTGTGTGTCTGTAATGTATGTATATTGTCGTGACGGAATTCGTCACTCCTTTGTAAAATGCATAACTTCTGTACTTTTTAAACTTTTATTTAATTAATCTGTGTCCTGGAACCCTCTTGTCAATGTATATATTTTAGCAGATGTTGAAGTATCGAAATCAGTAGTAATTTGTGCCATTTTTATTTCGTTATATAATTCTCGCACACTCTGGGAATGACGCCTGTTAGTCTGGCTTGCTGGCGGAGACAGATGTCTCCTTGTCGTCACGCGGCAGATACGCGTGCCTTTGGAATCGTCCGTTGTGGGGCGGAACTGTGGATGATTTTGAATTGGAAGTAATTTTCGATTGGAGGAGAGGAGATGATGTGAGCCCATGTGATTTTGTATTGGACGGCTCCTGGATCCATCTGGAATGTATATAAGCTGTGTGAATTGTAACTCGGGGCTCTCGGCTCTCTTTGGTTAGACCTCGTGTAGTACGGACGCTCGACCAGACCTCTTAGCCATTTTGTCACAGCGATCTCTCTCTCAGATCATTGCCTTTCCTGACTCTATCATGGAGTCCGGAACCTCGTTGATTCCGACAGACAGAGTACTTCCTGACGATGTTGCTGCCATGCTTGAAAGATTTCGTGCCGGAGACCTTCCTAGATTACCTCCTGACACCCCTGGCTCCATGCAGCAGTCTCAAGACCAATGCATGACATTCAAATTCCTGATGAATGAATGGAGACTCATCCAAGCCGGAGATCCTGAAAGGAGTATCCAGACTCTAAAGGGTATGTGTTACTCTCTCTTGAATTTTTTTGAGCTGCACCCCCTTGCAAATGAGCAAACCCCCTATTTTAACGAAATCAGGCACTTTGCTGAGAAAGAAAGTCTTCTAACCCAGGACTCAACTCCTGCTAATCCTGCCTTACTAGGCTTAAATTTGGATATTCTCAAAGCTAATAATCGTCTCGGGGATACTCCCCAAATCCTAAACCCTAATCTTAATGATGTAGACTCTAATAATGTATGGGATAATTCCCAAAAGTTAAACTCAAACTTAGCTCAATCTGATAAAGCACCTAATGCTCCATGGGAAAACTCCCAAACTCCTAAAAACAATTTAAACTCTACTCTTACCTTGGGAAACTCCCAAATAACTGAAATTGCCAATTCAAATACTTTAAAACCAAATGATTCTAATATTGTTAATGTAAATGATTCTTCAGATGAAATGCAGGATATGGAAGGATTCTCTCAACCTCCCCCCAAAAAAACTTGCCGAAAGGCCACACTTATAACTTCCGCTGAGACAGCCACAACAACTCGCAACGCTTTCAATGCTTTAACAAATACAGAAGATCAGGATTACGAGGAAAATGCCTCCGCCAATAGGAACTCTTCCAATATGGACACCACTCCCGCACCTGACCACACCCCTGCTGCCTCGCAAAATCATGCTTCGGAAAACCCTTCATATGGATACGCTCCCCACCCTGAACCTTTTTATGTAAACAGCCCTAATAACTGGAGGGAATTAGTTAAAACTTTAAACTCAAAAACTACAAACCCAGTAAAAGCCCAACTAGCGGGCGAGTTTATAAAAATCTACCCCCTGTCAATAGAAGATTTTCGCATAGTACAAAGACACCTTGTAGAATCAAACATCGAATTTCACTCCATTAACCTAAAGGCCGACAGGCCGATTAAAATTTTATTAAAAGGTCTCCCCCCAAATTCACAGATAGATGAAATTGCCCATGAGCTTAACTCACTAGGTTTCAGCACCCATCGCATATCACAACTCAAAGATTACCGCACCAAAGCCCCCCTACCCATCTTTCTGACCTACCTAAATCCCACTAAGGGATGGGAAAAAATCCGAGAAATCACCACCCTCCTTGATATGACAATCAAAATAACAGACTTTCAATCCCGCGCAGTTAAGATGTGCTACCGTTGCCAGCGGTACAACCATAGTAGTGACTGCTGCCGTCTTCCCCACAGATGTGTAAAGTGTGGAGAAGGTCATCAATCTAGAGACTGTACTAAACCCATTACAACTCCCCCTAAATGTGCAAACTGCCTTGGCCCCCATACGGCAAATTACAGACTCTGCCCATCAAATCCGTACAACAAAGACGCTTACATCCCGGGACCTTATGTCCCCACCCGCAACTCGCAACCCGCAACTCGCGCCCCTGCACCGCAGCCTAAAGACTTCCCACCCTTCAGACCTACATCCCAAAAAATCATCCCCACTCAAAATGCTACTCCAAATCAGCCCACCCACATTTCAAACAAACAAATTCCTGCCCAACAAACCACCACCCCACCGCCCTCGACTAAAACCTTTGCCGAAATCACCTCAACCGCCACTGAGAAATCTACTCCCATTCCGGATAATCAAAACTCAAGACTAGCTAAATCTCTCGCGAAATACACTCCAAAAAAAACTCCCCTTACCGACCCAAATAACTTACCGCTGGCAAATCTTTCCATACATTCTTATATTACCCCCCCTCCCCCTGTTCCTGACACCATTCCACAAAAATCATCAAACCACTCTGAAAAACCAAAATCAAATCTTTCATCACATTTTACTGAGATCTTAAGCATTTTCACCGAAATCAAAAATATATTTCAAAGCTTTGACATCGATATGACGAAAATTAAAAAATTCATTGCCCAAATCCGCACTAGCTTCAATGAAAACTCAAACCCCCTAAATAAACTTTTTGCGATCCTCACTGCTCTTGAAGAAGTCTTTTGTCCTGTTTCTAACACCCATGATGAATAGTACACAACATACCCTTAGGATCCTCTTCTGGAATGCAAATGGACTTACTGGCAAAATCACAGAATTCCGCGACTTCATAAATTCGAACCCATTTGAAATCCTCCTAGTACAAGAAATAAAACCTGGCCGTCATCCTCCCTCCCTTAAAATTCCAAATTATAAACTCTACTCTGCCTACAGATATCAAAATGCCACCTCCCCCTCCCCATATGGAGGAGTCTCTATCTATGTCAAAAACAATATCCCCCATTACGAGCTGTCTTCCATCAATTCCAACTTAATAGAAAACAAACTTATAAAAGTCACCCTTCCAAACCACCCACCAATTGTTATTGGTTCTGTCTATGTCAAACACAGTGGCTCTGTCGATATTATCCCCGACCTTCAAAACATCCTAAACTCAAATCTCAGAACTATCCTAGCAGGCGATTTCAATGCCCACCACCCGTCTTGGAACTGCCGCCGCAGAACTCTTTTTGGCACTCAAATTCATAACTTCACCTCGACCAATAATATCCATATTGCCGTACCTACTAGCCCCACCCACTACTCTCTCTCGGCTGCCCCCTCCACCATTGATTTTGCCCTTTTAAAGAATATTCACTACCCTCACACCACGGACACCCTAAATGAACTAAGCTCCGACCACCTCCCTGTCCTTCTTTCCCTAAATTTAAATACCCTCCTCCCTGTTTCCAATCTCCCAACCTTCACCAACTGGAAAAACTTCAAAAAATCACTCAAAATGTCCACCTTTCTAAATCCTCAAATTAAAAGCCCGGCTGACCTTGATTCAGCTGTAAGTAACGTAACTCTTGAAATTCAACGGGCCCTTTCGGATGCTACATCCACCCGCCCTGCCCCCCGCTACAACACACTTCCACCCCACATTATTAGCCAAATTAAAACAAGAAACTTCACTCGCAGGCTATGGCAATCTACCAGAAACACCCAAATTAAAACCCACCTAAATTCATTAAACCGCAAACTTAGAGCGGACATCAAAATTTTCAAACAGCAAAGCTGGAAACATTTCATTGAATCCCTTTCCCCCGAAGACAGAACCATATGGAGAGAAATAAAGCGTGTTAAGAAACCTTTTGGCCAGATTCCCCCCCTCCGCTCCGCCACAGGAATGGCATTCTCAAACCTTCAAAAAGCCGACATACTTGCTAAAACCTACAAAAAACAGTTCAAACCCAATAATTCTACTAATAACACCCATTTTCAGGCCCAGATTACCCGCCAAGTTGAAAATTTCATGAGCCCCCCCTCCCCACTTTTGGACCGCATCACCCCTACCACCCCGTCTGAACTTTTCGATATCATTAAAAGCTTTAAAAACAAAAAAACACCCGGACTAGACAGAATCACTAATAAAGCCTTAAAATTTATCCCCCTAAATATCCTCTTTTACCTCGTACACATCATTAATGCCATACTTCTCTTACACCACTTTCCCGACCAATGGAAAACCGCGATCATCATACCTATTCTTAAACATGGCGGCGACCCCTCAAACCCCTCTGCCTACCGGCCCATTTCTTTGCTTTCCTCCCTTAGCAAACTGGCTGAACGAGTTATCCACAACCGCCTTTTTAAATTTATTGACTCCAACAATATTATTATTCCCGAGCAATTTGGTTTCCGCCCTGCCCATTCAACCACCCACCAGCTGTTGCGTGTTGTGGAATTTGTCTCTGACGCCTTCCACAACAAACAATCAGCTGGAGCCATTCTTCTCGACGTTGAGAAAGCCTTTGACCGTACGTGGCATAAAGGACTCATCTATAAACTCATCAAAATAAATGCCCCCCCTCCCCTTATTCAAATCATAAACTCATACCTCCAGCACCGTAATTTCCACGTACGGATCCTAAACACCCTTTCTTCTAAAAATCCTATCAAAGCAGGTGTCCCTCAAGGCTCTATTCTTGCCCCCCTTCTTTTTAATATTTTCATTAATGATACCCCCCGCGCACCCCACTCCACCCTCTGTATGTACGCAGATGATACATGTATCATCTCCGCACATCGGAACGTTAATTATCTACATGCTAACCTCCAAAATCATATAGACCTACTTGAGACCTACTACAACCAATGGAAGATAAAAATTAACCCCGTCAAATCGCAGGCCATCTTTTTCTCTTGGAAAAGATTCCCACCCCCTCCAATTGAAATCCACGATCAGCCAGTCTGCTTCGGCCGTTCTGCAAAATATTTAGGAGTGCACCTTGACAGCCGCCTCACCTTTAATGATCACATCAGCCATGTCACCAAAAAAGCCAAAAAACTTGCCGGCGCCATGAACCACCTCCTCTATTCAAAACATTTAGACCTCAAAAATAAAATCCTTCTTTTTAAAACTATTATCATCCCCCTCCTACTCTACGCATGCCCTGTCTGGGGCTTTGCCAGTAAGTCCAGTCTGAACAATATCCAAATTGAACAAAACCGCATACTTAGAACCATCAGAAGAGCTCCAAGGTATCTGCGAAACGACGTAATAAGAAATGACTTTAATATTCCAACAATCAAACAAACCATCAAGAATATCTCTTCAAACTTTTTCCAAAACGTTCCTACCATCCAAAATGAGTTACTATTTACAATAACTGATTACGACCCTCGTCGGCAAAGAAAGCGTCCGCGAGCTGTCCTCTTCGAACCCCCTTAGGCCTTATAATTCCTTATGCCTTCCATTTCCTGCCCCTTAGTGTATCTGAACCTTTTAAAATTAAAATTTTTTTTTTTTTTTTTTTTTTTTTTTTTTTTTTTTTTTTTTTTTATTAATTTTAAATATTTATTAAACGGGAGCTTTAAATCTAGCACTGTATCTTAATCCTTGTTCGCTCCTGCTCTCTTCCCCTTTTTCTTGCCGCCACTCTCACATAGTTGGCAGCACTAGCTTTGCTCCTCTTTGCATTTTTCTCATACCTGTGCAGCTCATGAATTTCAAGAATATCATACAAGAGTTTATCATGCCGGAGGTTTAGGTCTTATCGACTCGGTACTCCACTCAACAACCCACATTGCGTACGGACGGACTCGGGGCTCTCTCCCTGGAAACATCTTCGAACTCACGTCGACGCGGGACTCAGCTCTCAGGTGGAGTTACCGTGTTGTGAGGGTCGGGAGAGATGCCACCTGCCACTGCTGTTACCATCGCCACTGCTGTTACCGTCGCCACTGCCGAGATCTGATGATGTCTTGCCCTCGCCGACCGTCGACCGCCGTGTAAACGTAGAGATGATGCCTCATCTCGCTTGGTCGAGCACCGGGACCAGAGAAAGCAAATATGAAGCTGTTCCTTCGGCTGACCTGATCCGGCACCTTGCCGGAAACTGCGGTTCAACCGTTCCTGTTGGAGCGGGGCAATGTTGCCCCGAGGGAAATTATCAGTGGATGCCTGTGCTCTATCTGCCATGAGTCCTTCCAAGAATATTTTGAGGTAAGACTTGTACCTTTAGACCTGCCGATGGGCAGTCGTCGGGACTTGTGCATCGACCTCTGCAGAACTTTTCATCCATAGGATCTTCTGCAGCATTATATATATATATTCTAACTACAGTTTCTTTCTTCATATTGAAGCTTTATCTAAGCCATAATAATTTAAATTGATTTTATACTGGTTATTTTCGTAAGCCTTTAACGTTCCCCGGGTGTGTGCATTTCTCTCTGACCATACCATTATTTTGATAAATTGGAATCTATGAAATTTATGTGATATTACTTGATTTATAGAATGAATATTAAGTTCCGGCAAAGAGCCGATGATTTTGGTAAAGAGAGGTCCAGTGGTTAAATCATTAAATCAGTAATTGTATTTGATCTGCAACTCCACTTGAATAATTAATAAATATTGGATTTGAACTAAAATCATGTGTTCTTATTTGTGTTGAATTTGTATTGCATTTAAGTGTTTTCAGCTTCTGGAGGAATCTTGAAGGTAAAGGTAAATTCTTTGGTATTTGTTGGGTTTTCCTTCACAGGTCATCAGTTGGAATCCTCCAACTGACGAGAGGTGTATTTCGAACCTGGGTTACAAAATTGGAGAGTTAGACTCTCGGTCTGCCGTGTCTAGCCGGTATCCGTTGTGACTTGAGAAGCCCTCGGACCCGCTATGACAATTGGTGCCTTTGACCTTCCCTCTCGAGCACCTGTGTTTTTAAAATTTTGTTGTATGGAGTATTTGAAATTTTTGGTGAAACTGGACTGTGGTATGGTTTGAGTTTTGGTTTTGAGAGTTGCACACCTTTGTATTGAAAATTTGTATACATTATTTATGAAATTATTGTAAAAAGTATTTATACAGAAAAATAATTTAAATGTGTGAGATCTTGTGAAAAGTGGCATGGTGTAAAATAAAAAAATGCTTGGTGTACGATAAAAATGGTTAAGAATACAGTTTTTGAAAAAATTGCTTTAATATTTGAAAATTATAGTATGAAATATGAAAATTATAAAACTGTAATATAAAGCTGGTAAAAGTGAAAATTTAATTAAAGAATTACTTTAAAAATTGAATTTAAATGGTATAAAATTCTAAAGTGAGAAATGGTTTCGATTTGAAATTTTGTGGAATTCTTCTGTTTTTGATCTGAATTTTGAGAGTATTAATGTGTGAGATTTAAGAATTTGCTGTAATTTTATCTTCGAGCTCTGTTGAGCAATTTTCCCAATAAGAAAAAAAAAAAAAAAAGAGAGAAAAATTGGGTTGGCAATTTTTGAAACTCCGTGTGTTTAGTTTTGTTTTAAAATGTGAGATTGAAAATTTGGGCCGGGAATGGAGGCCGTCTTCTGAAATTTCATTCGAAAAATAAAATAAAATAAAATTTGTGATATTTGAAATATTAATTGCTTAACTTGAATCTAATCGAAAGTACACCTGCATTGAAATGACAATCCTTAATTATGACTACCAGATTGTGACTACATGAATATGACTTGTGTTATTGAAATAACATCTGAAATAGAATAAATTTAGTTCATTTAATGTGAAAAAAGTATGTGTTGAAAAATATTGTGAAGTGAAAAATATAAAGTATTGGTTGTTGGTATGTGCAGAGTGGCACATAGCCAGTTTTGAAAAAAAAAAAAAAAAAAAAAAATGGTGCAAAAGTTGCACGGAACGGAAAAATTCTATATTTGTTTATTTATTATGACTTGTTGAGGGGTGTATAATAGAGTGATATAAAGTAATAATACATATGTAGTAGCTGACAGTAAAAATGTTTTAAGAAATGTTCCAAACTTTGAAAAATTTGTGAAAATTAAGAAATTGATTAAATTAAGAACTTGACGTTAATTAAATTGAAAATTAAATTGGATATATAAGAAAGTTAAATGTAAATATTTGTTTAAAAGAACTTTCGTTTTTGAATTTTGAGAATTCTTCTTGTTTCGGTTTGAAATTTTTGTTGAGTTTATGCGAGGAGATTCGCTGCAAATGAAAGAAAAAAAAAAAAAAAAAAAAGTTTATTACGACGAGCTCATTGAGCCCTTTCCCAAATGAAAAAAAAAAAAAAGAATGAAAATTTGGGGTTTGCAGAGTCCGAGTCTCATGGAATGTTAGATGGTTAAAAATGGATTGAAATTTTGAACTGGAAGTGAGGGTTGTTCTTGAGATTTGATCGAAAAATTTTGTAAATTGATTATAAATGCTTAAATTAAATATTTGAATTTTAAATAATACTAAGATATTAAATACTGAAATATTAAATAGGTTAATGATTTGATTTTACACCCTGTGTTTTATAACAACTGATATTATGACATATAGGATTTGACAAATATAATGAGTTTAAAAATAAAAATAATTACGTGAGAAAATAAAAATAATTCCGTGTGAAAAAAGTTTGTTGTTGTGTAGCCAAGAGAGCACACAAATAGTTTTGAGTTCTGTATGACAGACAGACTCGAGTTGTTGGACCAAAATAGTAAATTTGAGTTTTCATGGAAAAAAATATAATAGTAATATAAAATAAAGGTCCCTTTTGATCACGTAAATTATTGAGTAAAATAAATGAGTTGTGAATTGTTTATGATAAATAAAGAGAAGAGTACATTTAAGTACGGTAAATGAAAAATATTGTATTATTGAATACTGAAATTGAAAACAAAAGTGATTTACATATGAGATTGACACATAATTAATGGTGATATTTACAAATGAAATATTAAATGAGCACATAAAAATATATAAAGTGAAAAATTGTGTATTAACAAAATGAAATGTATGTACTGTGTCATTTCAATGATTCGGGGATGAGCCAGGAAATTTTTAAAAAAAAGGGGTAAATTTATTGAAAAATGTTGACTTAGAATTGAAATGAAATTTTGACTTGAATAAATTGAATTGTTTGTGGAACTTTTGAGAAAAAAAAAAAAAAAAAAATGAAAAATCTGTTCCACGGTTTTATATTGAGAATAAATAGTAATTTTATGAAAAATGATATTTTTGAAAAGTCAACTTGTGAGAATGTGTTTGTGTGGGACTGAGAGCCATGTTTGTATATTTATTTTCCCTGAGTGCTTGTGAGTGATTGAAATTGATTTTGTCTGCCTCAGGATGTTTAAATGAAATGATTGATTCTCCACCTGTTTGTTTTTGCCTCCTTGCTAAAAATTTTTGCATCCAAACATTTTTGCTAAATATCTATTTTCGTGTCTTGACCTTCCTAAGTTCAGTTTTGTTTTGTTGTGATTGCGGAAGCCGGCCCGTTTTCACTGGTTTGTGTTCAGTGTTTGTTGCTCGAAATTGCCTCACAAACAATTTTGAGGAGTGTTGAGTTTCTTGGGTTGGAATTGACTTTGTTTGTTTGGAATGTTAATTAATATTAAGAACTGTGGTTTTCGTGGGTTGATCCCCCTTTGCACTCATCTGTGTTTAATTTCGGTAGCAATGAAAAGTCTCGTTCAAAAAGAAAAAGTAAAAAAAAAAAAATTTTTTTTGTTTCAGGAAGAACCGTTGGTCAGAATATTTGCTCAATTCCGTATTGTGTCCGGCGTGTTTTTGTTGAAAAGTTTGAAAATTCTGTCAGAATGAGTTGCTCGCAGGTGAGGTATTGAAAAATAAAATATTGAAAATATAATGTCGAAATATTAAAGAGAAATTGTGGAGAAATGTTTTAAAAATAAGAAAAATGAAATGATTTGATTTGAAAATATTTTGAGAAAAGTCGAAAAGTGACTTATTTATTAACGTTGATATTGAATTTAAAGTTTGAAATGTATTTTCGGCCTCAGATTTCCCTTGATCCCCCTTTAGTATTGAATGAGAAAAATAATATTGTTCTGAAATTAATTACGAAAAGAAATAGAAAGTTCTGTGCCTGGGCTCTGATTTTTTGTTTTCGATCGAGTTAAAAGAGCTGTGTTTACTTCAGCCGATAATGAGCTGACGCCGAATGCGTAAACGAAGTGTTCTTTCCCCCCCGTTCTAGACATTCCTGCATGATGCAGAGCGAAAATGAAATAATTTTGTTGATGACGTATGAGAAACATTTGACCTACTTTCAATAAGTTTTGGTTTGAAATATAGAAGTAGAATTTTTTTATTTGTATGACTGAATTGAAATGAATGTCTTTAACATCGAAAAACATATTAACTGAATTGGAATTTGAATATTAAAAGATAATTGCATTATAAAATAACTGAATGTGGAAATATTTTAAAAACTTAGAATAATTTTGCGACTCCTGTTGGTAACATGAAATATTTAGAGAAATATTTGAAAAAAATAATTAATAATTGAATTGGAGTCTGGTTTTGTGGAATTTGAGTTAGAGTAGAGAAACTCTAAAATTAATTACAAATATAATATTGATATATGGAAAGTGAATCCACAAATAATTTTATGCAAATTGAAATATTCTAAGATTATATAATGATTTATTTACTGGTAATGTGGAACTTGGTAGAGTAAAGAAACTCTAAGTTAATTACGGAAATATAAAACATTGAGAATTTGTTCCACAGTTTGAATTAAAATGAAATAAGAACATTTAAAAGTTTATTTACTTTGTGTGGAAATCTTGAATGAGTCAGTGAACTCTAATTTTATTACGAGAAATGTTGAATTTTTAAATTGGATTCCACAAATTAATTTATTTGATAATAATTTTGAATTTTACTTTACATATTTACTTTCTGAAATCCATACTTAAAAATATTTTGATTGGAATTTAAGAATTTTAATTTGAAAACTTAATGATTAATTATAAAAATAAACTTTGGATTTCATTTAATTTTTGGAGTTATGCATCATTTGAATTTTTTTTTGCACTTAAAAAATAAATTGACTTTGAGAATTGGTGCAAAAGTGAAATAACATTGAGAAAAAGATTTTTTCTTTGAATAATTGAATTTCGTCCTTGACTTCAAATAACTTGATTACATCTTTGGCAGGCAACTTAAACTTAATTTTAAGAGAAATATATTGAATTTAAGAATAAATTAATAAAATTAAATGGAAATTAGTGAATTTTTGAGATGACACTTATTTATTTATAAATGTTTGAAATTTTGAAAAATTGGTACTTTGATGATCTGTTATTTACAAATATTTTAAGATAGTGATAATAATTGGGAATTTATAAATTGATTTGAAAAATTTTTGAATTTTGATCTGTGGTTTTGATGTTGATTGGGGAGTGGCGAAAAATTTGTTTTGAAATTTTGAGATATTTTACTTGGTGGCAAAGCTTAGTGAACTTCATGAGAAAAAAAAAAAGGAAAAGACAATAATACATAAGAAATGATTAGTACAAAAAAATGAGTGGATTGAAGTTCAATTTGATTTTCGTGCCCGTGCCTGTAGAGCACTGATGAAATTGAGGCACTTGTTGTTCATGAAACAAAATATTTTATTTCGGTGTGAACCGGTGGTGACAGAAAAAAATTTTGGGTGTTTTCTCCGTGACTCGGTTGGTTCTCGAAAAGCGAGACCAAAATTAAATTGCATATTGCTGTGTTGTACATAAATTGATTTAATATAAAAGCTGTATTTTTTTTACATGTGTAGTAGGATGTGGAATTGGTCATCCTTGTTTTAGGCTTTTTCGGAACTTTTGCCCTGCAAGTGTTGAGTGTTGGGCCGCATTCTGATCTTGTAGGTGTGGTAGTTGTGTTGACGTGCGCACACACTGCCTTTCTGCTAAATTTGATCTAAATTGCGGACGACAACTTGAGGCTGGTTGACGGTTGCTTCGGGGATGTTCCAAATTCCATTGAGTGGTATTAGGAGAATGATTTTTTTTTCTTTGGAATGAGAAGTGTATATAAATGTGTTTTGTGGAGTAAGGCTTTCTCCCCTTCCCTTACTGCCACATTTGTCTCTTGTTTTATTTATGTTATATGTTCATATATATTCTTTTGCTGTTACTGGGAGAAAGAATCTCTTGGTAATTATTTACATATTTAATCGTATATATTATTTACATATTTAATCTTTTGATGTTGAGAAAAATTTCTTGACATACTGATTTAGTGTATATTTTCATGTGTTTCTTTTTGCGAGTCACAGGACTTTGGAGAAAATGATGTTTTGAATATTGGAAAATAAATAATCACAGTATATTGAGTTCGGTTCTGTCACCCGGTCACCTTGTGTTGATTGCTTGCCACAGTTGTCCACAGTTGATTACATTTGAAAAAGAAAAAGAAATAATTTAATTTCGAGATGAAATTTTTAAAATGTGGATGTGTTTTTCGACCACTGATCCCCCTTTTCTGCCACATGATCTGGTTGAATAATTGAAATAAATTAATAATGTTTATATTTATGAAATGATTATTTGAAAAAGTGTCATTAATTGATAAAAGAATGATTTAAATTTGAATACTAAATAAGATTTATAATAGTAATAATGATTTTGGAAATATTGTTGAAAATTAAAATGATAATTAATTAATAATTTAAATATTAGAATTGAAAATTGTATAATATTGGAATGGTATTATGGTAAGAATACCTGTGTCATGAATGTTGCCTGCTCGCTGCCTCTTTGTAAGAGGAATGAAAATACTTTTGTGTCAAATGGACACCTTTTGATTGTCAATGGATGTTTGTTCGCCACTGGACCAGGTTGGTATAAAAATTTTAATTGTTCTTGGTATGGTCACTTTAATTGAATCTGTTTTATATTTATATTGTTATTTAAAAAATAGTTATTTATAAAGTCTTCTGTGTCTAATTAGACAAGCTCTGAGCCACATACTTGCTGCTGTATATAATTGAGGAGAAAATCTTTGTGTGGTCATTAAATTTTATTGCAGTAGATTGAAGATGATAAAACTTAATATTATAATTGAAGAATGTTATGCTGACCACTTGTAAATATAATTGCTGGAAATTTAATTATTTAAAGAATGTGAAAATAATTTGAAATTTAAAAGCAGAAAATTGAAAATAGTTATAAATTGAAATTAATTGAAAATTTTATTTGGAAGAATTATTTTAACTTTGTGCTGACTTGAGGGTTAATTTTGTAAATATTTAATTGAAATCTTGAATTTGTTTGGAAACTTTGAATTTAATTGAAAATTAGAATTTTATTGAAATTTTAATGTAATCATTTAATATTTTTGGAAATTCACATAATGTGAAATCTTTTGTGAAGGGCTGGTATTCATTAGGATTTGACTCATTTGCAGTCACTTTTAGGTTAGTTTTGGCCCTGGTTCTTCGACATGCGCCCATGTGGGATGGTGTTCGTGTCAAGAGCCCTTGATGTAGTTTTGGCCGACTGCATCTTTTCAAAATTTTGCTGAAATTTTTTCTTGAAGGTACCTTGGACTTCAAGGAACCTGATGTCTACTTGCTTCTGCTGGTGTGGATGAAAAAAATCCTCCCTTGTCGAATTTTTTTTCTCCGGAGGGAGGGGGAGTCTGTCGTGACGGAATTCGTCACTCCTTTGTAAAATGCATAACTTCTGTACTTTTTAAACTTTTATTTAATTAATCTGTGTCCTGGAACCCTCTTGTCAATGTATATATTTTAGCAGATGTTGAAGTATCGAAATCAGTAGTAATTTGTGCCATTTTTATTTCGTTATATAATTCTCGCACACTCTGGGAATGACGCCTGTTAGTCTGGCTTGCTGGCGGAGACAGATGTCTCCTTGTCGTCACGCGGCAGATACGCGTGCCTTTGGAATCGTCCGTTGTGGGGCGGAACTGTGGATGATTTTGAATTGGAAGTAATTTTCGATTGGAGGAGAGGAGATGATGTGAGCCCATGTGATTTTGTATTGGACGGCTCCTGGATCCATCTGGAATGTATATAAGCTGTGTGAATTGTAACTCGGGGCTCTCTCCCTGGAAACATCTTCGAACTCACGTCGACGCGGGACTCAGCTCTCAGGTGGAGTTACCGTGTTGTGAGGGTCGGGAGAGATGCCACCTGCCACTGCTGTTACCATCGCCACTGCTGTTACCGTCGCCACTGCCGAGATCTGATGATGTCTTGCCCTCGCCGACCGTCGACCGCCGTGTAAACGTAGAGATGATGCCTCATCTCGCTTGGTCGAGCACCGGGACCAGAGAAAGCAAATATGAAGCTGTTCCTTCGGCTGACCTGATCCGGCACCTTGCCGGAAACTGCGGTTCAACCGTTCCTGTTGGAGCGGGGCAATGTTGCCCCGAGGGAAATTATCAGTGGATGCCTGTGCTCTATCTGCCATGAGTCCTTCCAAGAATATTTTGAGGTAAGACTTGTACCTTTAGACCTGCCGATGGGCAGTCGTCGGGACTTGTGCATCGACCTCTGCAGAACTTTTCATCCATAGGATCTTCTGCAGCATTATATATATATATTCTAACTACAGTTTCTTTCTTCATATTGAAGCTTTATCTAAGCCATAATAATTTAAATTGATTTTATACTGGTTATTTTCGTAAGCCTTTAACGTTCCCCGGGTGTGTGCATTTCTCTCTGACCATACCATTATTTTGATAAATTGGAATCTATGAAATTTATGTGATATTACTTGATTTATAGAATGAATATTAAGTTCCGGCAAAGAGCCGATGATTTTGGTAAAGAGAGGTCCAGTGGTTAAATCATTAAATCAGTAATTGTATTTGATCTGCAACTCCACTTGAATAATTAATAAATATTGGATTTGAACTAAAATCATGTGTTCTTATTTGTGTTGAATTTGTATTGCATTTAAGTGTTTTCAGCTTCTGGAGGAATCTTGAAGGTAAAGGTAAATTCTTTGGTATTTGTTGGGTTTTCCTTCACAGGTCATCAGTTGGAATCCTCCAACTGACGAGAGGTGTATTTCGAACCTGGGTTACAAAATTGGAGAGTTAGACTCTCGGTCTGCCGTGTCTAGCCGGTATCCGTTGTGACTTGAGAAGCCCTCGGACCCGCTATGACAATATACTCAAACTAAAAAAGTAATGGACTAAATTTCATAAAATTTTATATGTCCCTTGTGGGTGACCCTTGTGCTGATTAGATATCGGTACGATTTGGGACACAAGAACCAGTTTTTTTTGTAAAATGACCTGCAAAAATCACATGTATCCACTCTAGCTGGAAAACTAACTGACCAAATTTCACAATTTGGTAGATGAGTTATTCGTAAGTTACCCTGGTCCTGATCAGATTTTTGTGCGATTAGAGAAATGACCTACCTTTTTACAAAATGGTCCATAAAAATTGTCAAAATTTAGAATAAAAGACTACGTATGCTTAAATGTACCGTTTAAATGCTTGTTCTATACTCAATTTTTGACGATTAAAATAATAAGACCAACTCCATTATTCTAAGACCAGCCGGACAGAGATATGTCTGTTTGTATGTATTTTTACTACGTCGCCTTTGAAAATACGTCGTTACCAAATGAATACGAAAATTGAATTTAAAGTTCAAATTCACTGCCATTTCAAAAAATTATGCGTGTTAGTTTGTGCAATTTATCTCAATTTAATGATTATTAATGAAGTGGAGAGAAAAAGAATTTGACTCTGTAGGGAAAGCCATGTGCTGACCACATCAGATTTTTATTTGTCTCAAAGACATTATACCAGGTTTCAAGAATCGCATTTACACAGTTCTTTGCAAATTTGATCTATTAAAATAAATTTAATTATTGAATACAGTAAAAACCGGTTATAACAGTTGTAGGGGAAGATGATTCACTCGGCATTATAGCTTACGAAACTGCGGCATATTCAACTGCACTGTAATGCGGATTTTTTTAGGGAGCCATGCATACTTTTCATTGCGTTACATCTATATCCGCAGTATATTGGGCTTCTAGTGTATTCAGGCATGTCTACTAAGCGAAATTCAGCTCTTTTTGCTTATTTTGCGGATTTGCGATTTCGGAATGTTGTCCCCCCCTCTTCAATGGACTCTGTTTTCACCATTTCAAGAAATTTTCGATCTTATTCTTACAAAATACGATCTCTTTTACCTTTTACTTTCCCTGCAATACATGGTAATGTATAGGGAAAGTATTGGAATCATGCCGAAAATCGCAACTCGAGTTTTCGACGGATCTACACGTTTCGAGACCTCTAGAATACGAAAAAACCATTTTTAGCGTGACGTCTGCGTGTGTGTGTGTCTGTGTGTCTGTCTGTGTGTCTGTCTGTGCAGATTTTGTATCCACTCTAACTAAAAAACTAATGGACCGAATTTCACAAAATTTTGTAGGTAAGTCACTTGTGGCCGGGGCTGGTGCTGATTAGTTTTGAGTACGATTTGGAATAAAAGAACCCGCCTTTTTTGTGAAATGGCCCGCAAAAGCTTGTATCCACTCTAGCTGAAAAACTAATGGACCGAATTTCACAAAATTCGGTAGATGAGTCACTTATCGGTTACTCTGGTGCTGATTAGATTTTGGTACGATTCGAAAAAAAATGACCTGCCTTTTTTTGCAAAATGGCCCGCAAAAATCGTCCAAATCTAAACTAAAGAACTGGGTATACTCAAATATATCCATTAAATGCTGATTTAATACGTAATTTTTAAAGACGAAAAGAATAAGACCAACCCCATTACACTAGGACTAGCCGTTCTCGAGATATTTTAGTTTTTCGTACTTTCCCTACGCCACCTTTGAAAATAAGCCAGGTTACCGAATGAGAACGAAAATTGAATTAAAAGTGAAATAAATTTAATTAAAATAAAGAGAACGTTAATATAAGTCTGCAGGGAAAGTCATGTGCTGCTCACATCAGATTTTTCAAACTAGAGTCCTTTGGAAGCTGCTGCCAATCGGTATCAAATCAGTATCAAAGCAAAAAATTCAGTTCCAATTGCCCCTGAGTGGGCACGTAGGTCGTTCGTTCTAAATGCTGCATGATGTGACCAAATCCATATTAGTAAAACAAGAAAAAAAATGGCGTTCATTTCTGAATTTTGTTCATTAACATAAAAAATGTGATTTCAACTAAATGTATAGGCAGGTATCACCGCCTATATATTTGGTTGAAATCATTTTATATATATATCAACAGTAAACAGTTTTAATATAGTAAACACAAGTTTTATGCAACTGCAAGTTTTATGCAGCTTCAGAAATCTTATTTCAGGGCGACATTGTTTGGCCAAGTTAAATTATTTGGCCGGTAATTTGAGACCCACTGACCAATAACCAAGATTTTAATCTGTGGCTTTAGTAGCAACACGAAAACAAATGTATTTCGTAGTCTTCGACACATTTTGATGAGATTTTTTTTTATCTCAAAGGAAGAGTGGCTTAATTTCTCAGTTAATGGAATTTAATCTTGGTATTAATGGTATGCTAATATTTCATTTGATTTAGTGTATTTTATATTACATAAAATATAAACCATGACTTGACCAATCAATTGGAGAAAATCACACTTTAAGAAAACAGGTAAATTTGCTTTCTTCGTTAGGCATTAGTATATATACTTCTAGCATTGCTTACATGAATATACTGTGTAAAGGTGTGCTATTAATGGCAGCATTTTACTTGTATATTTTTTATACTTATTTATATTTCATTATTTTGCCCAGTCTCATCCATTCATATGAATTTAGAAACCATTTATGCATGACTACTTAAAACTAAATTTTTATTATTTTGATTCAATCAAACTTGCCAACAGTATTAATATTAATGGCAGCATTTTACTTGTATATTTTTCATACTTATTTATATTTCATTATTAATATTGAATATACTACGCTATAATATACGAATTGATAACTTGTATCCTAGTTTGGCAATTAAAGGAAATGATTAAAATGTAAACAAATTTCCGTAAATGCATTCTACTCGATTTGTCTATTTTAAGCCTATATCTTATTCCTTGGTAATTTTCATTTCTTCAGCAAGTTAGATTGACACAGACATCACCTAAAAAGTTCGATTCGAGTACAGTGATGCTTGAAAAGTACGTTTCTGTCAAAAACTGAAAATCGAAATTTCCTTTGCTTTTGTCTGTAGACTCTGTTTTATTCTGAAGCCGACACACACAAATATCTTTCATTATATTCGACATGTACATTAGATATTTGAAAACTGAATAAGACTTTTTTTTTTTGCAAAAATATATATACATATGCTATATAAATATATCTATTTTTGGCATTTTATGTTTGATATTTAGAACTTTGTGAAAAATTAACCCACATGCTTTCTCTTTCTGCTTTTTTGCAGGACAATGGGGTTAAGTTATAGGCGAATGAGGATTAACCCGAGTCGCTGTCATGACAAATGGTTTAACAGAAAAAGGACATAATCTTTTAAGGAATGTTTTAAATTGTGTGTGCCTTCAATTACCAATTGGATATTAAAATAAAGAAATAAAAAATTGCGATTTACTGATTTTAAAATATGTATTTTCTAATTTGAACGATTATGATAAACATGTGTCTGAACGTGTAGGCAGTGTTCGATTGAAAATTTGGAGATCTTCAGCCAACAATATTTTTGAGATCCCTTTGTCAGATTATTCAGCAAATTAACAGATAATAATGTACATTAAAAATATCATTGATAAAATGCTTTTTCCTACAATAGAATTTCTGGAGTTCTTTTGAAAATAAGAATTATAATATTATATACTAACACTTAAAAGCTATTTTAAATTAACAAGAGCATGACTCAACTCAATTTTCTAATGCCACAAGCCATTTTTAAGTAGCTTGTGATTTTTTTTAAATTTTGCAAGAAAAATTTTGAAAAATATATCGGTGATCACAATTCTAGCATGCTACCCTTCATCTTAAGACTTGAAAAAAAATGCAGACTGAAACCAAGTTTGACGTACTCTCTTGTACAATGTACCGAAGTTGTACATTGTCAAAACTTATCAATCAAAATAATGTTTTAAGTCCTTTAAAATGAAGTGTAACATGCTATAATTGTGATCATTTGGACCAATGTTGCATATTCTTAAATTTTTTTTTGCAAAATTAAAAAATATATTACATGTTACTTAAAAGTGAATTCTGTTATGAGAAAGTAGAGTTGAGCAACACTGTAGTTAATTTTATATATCTCCAGATGAGCTGAAAAGTACGATAAACTAACTGGTATCAACTTTTTATAATTTATTAATCATAAAACGTTATCTTAAAATTAGGAAATGCCTTGTTTAAAAAGATTAAAGGTATTTTTCCTTTACTCTTAATAGATGGATATAAAAGAAATATTTTTAATTGAACTGAATTAAATTCACAGTATTAGAGTTCTAAGTAGATTTGTTATGGGGTTAAAAATAAGGTTCCATTGCTCCTCTGCTCACTTTTTCCAGCCGCCTGAAATTGTTTGAAAAGATTAATGGATACAATAATTAATCTTTTCTTCCACATGACTCTCGCATGAGAGTCGGATTTTGTTATTTTTAACTAAAAATATGCCGCATATACTCTGATTTGTGAACATTCTTGAGAGGTATTGAATTTTTAGTTCAAACCCCAATAAATCACCAGAATTCTCGAGGAAAAAGGGGGAAAATATTGGAGTGTAAAGTTTTCAAACACGTTTGTATTTTAGAATGCTCAAGCTTGCTATTTATTGACAGGAAAACTAACTCTTAATTAAGCTGAAATTTCTTTTTTAGAAATTTTATTTTGTTTAATGTATGGTGCTTAACACCAAAATTAGTTGTCTGAATTAAGAAAATGGCTCAGTTAGGTTCTGTCCTTTTTGTCACCGATGGGGGCTTTGGGTGGGTATTGAGAGCATTTTGAGAGATGTTACCAGTCTTCTATTATCCACGCCGGTAAATTATTTGAAAATTGGACTCCGCTAGGTTCCGTTCAGTGGTTTATATTATAAGTGCTCAAAGATTTAGCCTTTTGTCCCACCGGAAGGCCGCTTGAGGATCTGGAAAGATATTAAAACTCAAATAATTATAAAGTATGCAAATATTGTGGGTCAGCAGGTTGCTTCTGGAAGATTTGGAAAAACTCATTTACTCCGTCCCTCGAACATCGGGTTACGTTAAGTTCTGTCCGGTGGTCGAAATCATAAGTGTGCAATGATTCAACATTTTAGGTCTCCAGAGGGTTTCTGGGAGGGGGTGTCTGAGAACCTTTTTCGAAACCACTTTTTTCTCCAGCCTTCTGGGGGAGTAAATCCAAAATCCGAATTCGTTAGGTTGTATAGCGTAGTCAATACTATAAAGGTCTTATTACAACGAGCAATTTTTACTCCCACAACTTTGGCAATTCCATCCGTCAACTCTGTTTTTATACTCTCCTTCAAAACAGCTGTTTGTTGGAATTGCAGTACTTTGCCACTTTTTTGTATTCAGTACGGCCATTTAAATGCTAGAATCTCAACAATTTTACTCCACGAAGCATTTGTAAGTGTTTTCATAATATAACTTTGAACTTGAATGTACGGTCAGGCGCGTTATTTCGAGTCATATAGTAAAACCAAATATATCATTAGACTCGTTATGATATCGGCTGTAAATAATTGAACAACTAATTTTTATAAGGGGTACCTTCATATTAAATTTTCCCTCACATTTTTCAAAAAGCAACATCCACTTTGATAACAGATTTTGATTCCCGAGGACAAAGTGCTCCAAATTCATTTACAATTTATATGTTTTAATCGCGTCTTTGGGGGAGAGGGGGGGGGGGTTATGATTGCTGAAATTTTGAGGACCAAATGTTAAATGGGTGCTGTAGTTTTATTTTATATTTTTCGAAATAATTAGCCCGTCAAACTAATTCTTATCTTATACTGTGATGCTACATAACACGTACAAAATGTATACCAATTTTTATCTTTAAACACATTTTTAACATTAATTATGGAAGTCCTATCTGAAAAAATATGAATAAGAACGTGGGTAAAATTTGACAATCGATTCAGCACTGTCTGAAAATTTGGTGTGCAAAATTTCAGTTCATTCCTTTAAGTACTTTATGAAATACAGACGTATGTTCAAACCTGAATCATTTTGAACCTTTTTTGGGACCTTCCTCTAATTTCCGATGGAAAATACTTAGAAAAGGAATTTCAAATTTGTATTGCTGCAATGCAAATTTTGGACTCGTGGCATTTGTTCAACGAGTGGTCAGAAATTGTTATGGATTTGGAAAATATCCGCAATTTAAAGTGAAATGATAAATTTGAAAGCTGATTCAGCTTAGATCCATGCGTGCTATGCAGGTTTCTGGTTATATTTAGCTTATTGTACGCTCGTTTTATATTACGAAAATTTAATTTTGAATTTCAACCAAAAGCCGAAATCAACAGTAAATGGTTAAATTGCAAATTAAAACGAATGCATTTATTACTTTCCTTATATACATAATGCATAAGGAAAGTATTGTGACGGGGTCGAAAATTCGAATTCGAGTCTTCGACGGGAGAGCATGTTTCAAGCATCCCTGATCACGAAACAAACATTTTTGAAGTGATGTCTGTGTGTGTGACAGTATGTGTGTGTGTGTCAGTGGTGACGATAACTGACGAACGAATGGACCGATTCGAACCAAATTTGGTACAAAAATCACAATCCGTAAACACTGGAAGCCTATTGTTTTTATTCGCAATCGAATGTTCTGAACCCCCTAAATTTTTGAATGAAATTTTGAAAAAATCGTCAAAAAATCAAAACCACTAATAAAGTTACGCAAATAGACATTTCTTATGCAATTTTTCATTAGAAAATGATAAATTGGGTGACATCATTCTCGTGGATCTAGCTCGTTCCATTCATGAAAAAAGATACTTTGAGTAATACTTTAGTATTTGAACGCCAATAGTCATTTATCTGCTGTAAGAATAACTTATTTCTTCGTCCATAACGCTTGGCGAGATTTTGGCGACGAATTAGACGTAATGTCGCCATCTTGGCGACTTTTTGAAATGTTACCAAATTAACGAAAATCTCGCCAAATGGATAAAAATGACGCTAAATCAATGAAAATGACGACCAATTGTCAAAAATTCAATATCTTGGAAAGAATATTAGTATGTGCTATAAGAAAAACCTATTTTTTTTACTGTAAAAGTAGTAAATTCATTACATTACATAAGGAAAGTCATGTATTGCCCGCATCAGATTTTTTTTTCAATGTGTGGACCCTTCAAGAATATACAGACAAGGACTAAATTTCCATACTTGGGACTTTGGTGATGCATTATAGATTTGGGGTATCTCATTAAAAATATAATTAATAATGTATAATTTTTTAGTTAATTTTACCTTGTTAATGGTGTTTAGAAAGCATAACGATGACTGCGAAAAACATTTTTATACAAATTTCAGGTTTTGTTGCTACGTTTCTGAAGGAAAACTGTTCAATGGAATGTGAATGAGATTTAGCTTTGGATACTAATATATGTAACATGAGAATTACTTTAGCAGGATACAGACCCTACCCCCCAGCATGATATATTCTATATCACAAATCATCCGAGAAGTTGACAGAAACTATTACCTTTCGCCTTATTGAGCTGCAGTGATTTATGTTTATACTAGAGATTATATGTCGTTGTATCAAATTAAATAATATTTAGCTTATCTATATATTTGAAAGTATTGTTACGAACTTGTAAAATGTTGTGAAGTCTCCCCCCTCTCCCACCTTATAACTTTTGTCTCTTTCGAAGACCAGACTGAGAAAACACCCGTACTACATCATTTTCCATGACGTTAGTCTAGGGTTTCTACATATCGAAGTTCGAAGAAGGGTTGCCACATTTATCAATATATCCCCAATTATGGTGACTTTTCAAAGATTCGAGAAACTCTTCAAAATACCCAATATTTTACGAGATATGAGATTTCCAAAAGTATCTATAGAGTCTCAACTCTCCAAAGGAGTCATCACGCCACTGGAGAGCAGTTGAAGAGATACGAGCTATATTGAGGTGTGACTTATGTCAATTTTTGAGAATAGTAGCTGTTTTGTGAAATGATTTTCGTCAGTGTTTTGAAAATGATATCTGTTATTTTGTGAAGCATTTATGTGTTATTTTACTGTGAATTGTTCCTGTTTACGTTGTGCTTGTGAATAAAGTTTTAGTTATCTAGAAATTTGGACTTATTCTTGTATTCTGAGCGCACACCCACAATTCCAAAGATTACGTCACATTTTAAGTTTGGTGTTTTAGTCTAGTTGTTGGTTTAGTCGCGAATTTCTAAGTATGAAAACAAAACAAAAATGTATTAATATCGTATCATAATGTTTGAATGCAATACGCATTTGTGTGCTCGAAAAGTAAAAGCCAAGATTCAAAGAAATATTATTCAATTTCTAATTGAATTAGTCAAAGTAGAAATTGAAAATAAGATTATAAGTGATTTGAATAAAATGCCAATGATATTCACACTACTTTGTGAGGAAAACTAGTTCGCGGCTCCGACAGCAGTGAATTTTGTAGCTTCAATAAACATCATTTAATATTGATGTTTGAAACTTTCATTTTCACTAACCCTAAAAATCACGGTTCCTGTGCCTCTTAAACATTTGAAGTTGATTATGTAAAATTCAAATCAATGAACTAGAAAAGGTATAAATACAGATTATCTGTGACTTTCATTTAACGACCTTTAACATGGAGATGGACCCCACCACTAATAGTTTTTTCTTGTACTTCTCATATTTATGGTCGGAATCTCGTGCAAAATTATATTTAACATAATGTTGATTCAAGGAATTTATGACAAAAAAAATAGGTGTTCATTATTTCCAAAAATTCAAATAGTAACTAAATATGAAGCCAACCTCTTATGCAAATCAGATGTACATTTTTTTTTCTTGACGACATTATTCAGAGTTTACTGATATATTTAGTTTGATAGTATGAGCTGGGGAGCCGAAATAATGAGCGGTGTTTGGGGTGTTTTTTGAGCGGCTGTTCCGTATATTCATGTAGATAAGTTTGTGATATTGTCAGTATATTCGCTGTACACCATAGAGCAGAGTCACCATCTTTCCAATATTCAGAGTCACCATCTTTGAAGACTCAACGGTGTGATGTCAAATTTTGTCGTTCTGTGATTGGATCGCGCTCAGGAAGTGATCAATTTTTTTACTTTCCCTGCAATACATGGTAATGTATAGGGGAAATATTGGAATCATGCTAAAAATCGCAACTCGAGTTTTCGACGGATCTACACCTTTTGTTACCCATAGAAAACGAAAACACTGTTTTTGCTTAACAACTATGTGTGTGTGTCTGTGCAGATTTTTTATCCAATCTAACTAAATATCTAATCGATCGAATTTCATAAAATGTGGTAGATAAATCACTTGCAGGTTGATCTAGTGCTGATATACTTCCTTCTAAGCCTTTCACTGAGGCGTTATAGTTTGGTGTTTTTGTATTTGTTTAAAAATCGCAAGGCCTATTAACGATGGCAATTTGAGGAATGCAGCAACAGATTTTAAAAATATTGGTGTTTCTATTATGTATTTAGGAGATCAGGATGTTCACCTTCCCCTCTTTCGTACACATATATATACAGGGTGTCCAGAAAGTTCAGGAACGGCGCAATATCTCGAGAAATACACTTCGGATCAAAAAATAAAAAACGCGTATTCAATATTTTTAGAAGAGCTACCTAATCTAACTAAATATCTAATCGATCGAATTTCATAAAATGTGGTAGATAAATCACTTGCAGGTTGATCTAGTGCTGATATACTTCCTTCTAAGCCTTTCACTGAGGCGTTATAGTTTGGTGTTTTTGTATTTGTTTAAAAATCGCAAGGCCTATTAACGATGGCAATTTGAGGAATGCAGCAACAGATTTTAAAAATATTGGTGTTTCTATTATGTATTTAGGAGATCAGGATGTTCACCTTCCCCTCTTTCGTACACATATATATACAGGGTGTCCAGAAAGTTCAGGAACGGCGCAATATCTCGAGAAATACACTTCGGATCAAAAAATAAAAAACGCGTATTCAATATTTTTAGAAGAGCTACCTAATCTAACTAAATATCTAATCGATCGAATTTCATAAAATGTGGTAGATAAATCACTTGCAGGTTGATCTAGTGCTGATATACTTCCTTCTAAGCCTTTCACTGAGGCGTTATAGTTTGGTGTTTTTGTATTTGTTTAAAAATCGCAAGGCCTATTAACGATGGCAATTTGAGGAATGCAGCAACAGATTTTAAAAATATTGGTGTTTCTATTATGTATTTAGGAGATCAGGATGTTCACCTTCCCCTCTTTCGTACACATATATATACAGGGTGTCCAGAAAGTTCAGGAACGGCGCAATATCTCGAGAAATACACTTCGGATCAAAAAATAAAAAACGCGTATTCAATATTTTTAGAAGAGCTACCTAATCTAACTAAATATCTAATCGATCGAATTTCATAAAATGTGGTAGATAAATCACTTGCAGGTTGATCTAGTGCTGATATACTTCCTTCTAAGCCTTTCACTGAGGCGTTATAGTTTGGTGTTTTTGTATTTGTTTAAAAATCGCAAGGCCTATTAACGATGGCAATTTGAGGAATGCAGCAACAGATTTTAAAAATATTGGTGTTTCTATTATGTATTTAGGAGATCAGGATGTTCACCTTCCCCTCTTTCGTACACATATATATACAGGGTGTCCAGAAAGTTCAGGAACGGCGCAATATCTCGAGAAATACACTTCGGATCAAAAAATAAAAAACGCGTATTCAATATTTTTAGAAGAGCTACCTAATGATACCAAAATTGACCCACTAACCCCCCTTTTTTTTGGGGGGGGGGACAACTTTGAAATTTTTAATAGTAACCCCCATTTTTTATTGTAGATTTGGATTCACCATAAAAAATGATATACATTTGACTTACGATTTTTGCTCCCACAAACGGCGCTATAATCGAGAAAAACGGAAGTGGGGCACTAACGTTTAAAAGTTACAGAAAAAAACACCCTGATCATGAGAGGCAAGGGGACTCATGTTAATCAAGTACCCCGAAGTGAACAGAAAACTACTACGCCCACATCGTTGTTCCTGGGTAGTGCTAAAAGTAGTTTTGAACCGTTTTCTAAACTGAAGTCAACAGTTGTCGCTGAAGTGAACCATTAGCGGGGGGAGGGGGTCAATTTTAGCATCGCTGAAATGAACGGTTAGCGGGAGGGGGGTTGTCAATTTTAGCATCGCTGAAGTGAACGGTTAGCGGGGGGGGGGGGGGTCAATTTTAGCATCATTTGATAGTTTTTGGACATATATATATTTTACATATATTTGATTTTGGATATATATATATATATATATATTACAAAATTGTAACAAAATGCAACTAATTTTTATTTATACAGAATGTTTTGTATGACATACTTGTATAATTTTTTAACTATCACTAACTAGAATTAGTTTATCTTTCAGTGTTTTCATGACTCTTTATGTGAATAATTTATGCCACATCTTGGTTATTTTCGGTTGGAAATTTACTGCATTTGATTTACTATATTGGACTCTCATATTTTATGCATTTTTTAAGAGTAAAGCATATTCACATTTTATGATTGTTTTAAGCGGCGCCTGATCGGCTCTAACATGTTATACATAACTATATTCACAAAAGGAAAAAAAAATCTGAAAACTTAATATTTAGAAAAATTAGTAGAACATTATGTTTTTTTTTTTACAACTTTGTAAAAAAATGCAACTAACTTTTATTTACACAGAATTTTTTGAATGACATACTTGTATATTTTTTTAACTATCACAAATTAGAATTAGGTGGATAATCTATGCCATATCATTATTATTTTCACTTGAAAATTTGACTACAGTTGATTTAATATCTTGGACGCTCATATGTTATGCACTTTTAAAGAGTAAAACATATTCATATCCTATAATTGTTTTAAGCTACGCCTAGCTGACTCAACCATTTTATAAATGACGCTTACATTATGCTATGTAATGTGGTCTATGTATTTCATGTGGTGCTATTCTATGTGGTAGAGAAAAATATCAGCAAAAAAACAGCATGCATTGCATTGGTAAATTAAACACTATATTGATTTAAACGGCAACGGATTTTAAAATATTTGTGTTTCTATTATGTATTTAGGGGATAAGGATGTTCACCCTCCCCCTTTTTTGTACACACAAACCAAAATTAACAGGTAAATCTCTAAAAAAAGCATAGAAAAACATTTATTTGCATATTTATGAGAGAAATGGAAGTAAAACATGGATGATTTTTAATATATAGACAAAACTTAGAAAATCTTGTTTATCAGGGTCTGTTTGGAATCTCCCAGACTCCTCCCCATAGTTTCCATTCTAAGGAAAGTCTGATGTGGACAGCACACGACTTTCCCTACAGATTTAAATTCATTTTCTCTTTATTTCATTATTAATTCATCATATTGAGTTTCATTACATAAAATAACACTCATACCTATTTGAAAGATACACTAACTTGGCACTTTTAATTCAATTTTTCGGTTTCATGGGGTAAATGCACGTATTTTCAAAAGTGGCGTAGAGAAAGTGAAAAAAAACTCAAATATGTCGAGAACGGCTAATCGTAGAGTAATAGAATTGGTCTTATTTTTACTTTCCCTGCAATACATGGTAATGTATAGGGAAAGTATTGGAATCATGCCGAAAATCACAACTCGAGTTTTCGACGGATCTACACGTTTCGAGACCTCTAGAATACGAAAAAACCATTTTTAGCGTGACGTCTGTGCGTGTGTCTGTCTGTCTGTCTGTGTGTCTGTCTGTCTGTCTGTGTGTCTGTCTGTCTGTGCAGATTTTGTATCCACTGTAAATAAAAAACTAATGGACCGAATTTCACAAAATTTGGTAGGTAAGTCACTTGTGGGCGGGGCTAGTGCTGATTAGTTTTGGGTACGATTCGGAATAAAAGAACCCGCCTTTTTTTGCGAAATGGCCCGCAAAAGCTTGTATCCACTCCAGCTGAAAAAAAATAGACCGAATTTCACAAAATTCGGTAGATGAGTCACGTATAGGTCACTCTGGTGCTGATTAGATTTTGGTACGATTCGGAAAAAAATAACCTGCCTTTTTTTGCAAAACGGCCCGCAAAAATCTTCAAAATCTAAACTAAAGAACTAGGTATACTCAGATATATCCATTAAATGCCCGTTTAATACGTAATGTTTAACGACGAAAAGAATAAGACCAACCCCATTACACTAGGACTAGCCGTTCTCGAGATATTTTAGTTTTTCGTACTTTCCCAACGCCACCTTTGAAAATAAGCCCGGTTACCGAATGAGAACGAAAATTGAATAAAAGTGAAATAAATTTAATTAAAATAAAGAGAACGTGGATATAAGTCTGCAGGGAAAGTCATGTGCTGTCCACATCAGATTTTTTATATTGGTAAACATTACATAGAAAATCATTTACTGGATGCATTTATGCATACATAGTCTTTTATTTTTATTGCAAAATAAAAAATTTGATGTGGGCAGCACATGACTTTCCCTGCAGACGTTTATATTCACGTTCTCTTTATTTATTTTTAAATTTATTTCACTTTGAATTCAATTTTCGTTCTCATTCGGTAACCGGACTTATTATTAAAGGTGGCGTAGAGAAAATACGAAAAACTAAAATATCTCGAGAACGGCTAGTCCTAGTGTAATGGGGTTGGTCTTATTCTTTTCGTCTTTAAAAATTACGTATTAAATCAGCATTTAATGGATATATTTGAGTATACCCAGTTCTTTAGTTTAGATTTGGACGATTTTTGTGGGCCATTTTGCAAAAAAAGGCAGGTCATTTTTTTCCGAATCGTACCAAAATCTAATCAGCACCAGAGTAACCGATAAGTGACTTATCTACAGAATTTTGTGAAATTCGGTCCATTAGTTTTTCAGCTACAGTGGATACAAGCTTTTGCGGGCCATTTCACAAAAAAGGCGGGTTCTTTTATTCCGAATCGTACCCAAAACTAATCAGCACCAGCCCCGGCCACAAGTGATTTACCTACAAAATTTTGTGAAATTCGGTCCACTAGTTTTTTAGTTAGAGTGGATACAAAATCTGCACAGACAGACACACAGACAGACACACAGACACACACACAGACGTCACGCTAAAAATGGTTTTTTCGTCAGACAGACACACAGACAGACAGACAGACACACACACAGACGTCACGCTAAAAATGGTTTTTTCGTATTCTAGAGGTCTCGAAACGTGTAGATCCGTCGAAAACTCGAGTTGCTATTTTCGACATGATTCCAATACTTTCCCTATACATTACCATGTATTGCAGGGAAAGTAAAAATCAAAACAAAAAACAGATTCTATTTTAACCAATCGTACTAAAATCTAATCCGCATCATGGTAGCCCACAAGTGACTTATTTATGAAATTTGGTTCACTAGTTTTGAGTTAAAATTAATATATACAACAGACTTCATGGTAAAAATATGTGGATACATACATACATACAGAGAGACACAATATCAACTGTTAAGAAACATGTTCACTGTAGTATCATACGATAAATTCGGTGAAGTCATTCTCGTGGTTCTAGCTCGTTCCATTCATGAAAAGGTACTTTGAGTAATACTTTTGTATTTTAACGCCAATAGTCATTTATCTGCTATAAGAATAACTTATTTCTCCGTCCATAACGCTTGGCGAGATTTTGGCGACGAATTTGGTAGGATGTCGCCAACTTGGCGGCTTTTTTCAATGTTGCTAAATTAGTGAAAATCTCACCAAATGGATAAAAATGACGCCAAATCAATGGAAATGACGACTAATTGACGAAAATTCAATATCTTGGAAATAATATAAGTATATACTATAAGAAAAACCTATTTTGTTACTGCAAAAGTAGTAAATTCATTGCACTATATAAGGAAAGTCATGTGTTGCCCACATCAGATTTTTTTAATTTATCCTACTTTATACTAGCTGATCAACTAGCTAGTTGTATGAAAATCAAAATGTGCTTTGATTGAAATAGTTAATTTTATTACATTACCATTAATCAAAGTTCTTTAATATAAGGTCGAGCACTCAGCCCGGTAACCAATGAAAAATTGTGATCTCGACGTAATGGGAATTAAGATTCGTTTAGGATCTAGAGTCAACTTTGAGAGGAGTTGCCAAAATGCACGTATTATTACAGTTAAATATAGTTGGTTAATTTTGAAATGGCAGCATCCAGGCGTGAACAACTTGCGGAAAGATTTTAAATTGTGCTGTGCACACAAGATTTAGTGACGTCCGAGGAAATTTAGTGACGTCGTTGAACAAATTTGGTCCCTTTTGAGAGACCGAGAACAAAATGCGCGACATCTTAATTCCCATGTCGTCATATGCGCAAAGCGTCAGTTATCCCCCGGGATGAGAACCCCGCTGACCATTAATATTCAGAAATGTAATGAGAAAGTTCTGTCTTCAGCCTACATTAATGTTTCACTGTATTCGCATAAGTCAAAAAATCCCTCATTGAACAATTATTATCACATTAGAACACTTTTTTGGAGAAAATTATTCAAAACTCATATTGCTCTTAAAGGATAGTAGGAAAAATCGAATACGATAAAAGTAAACTGTTCATTATTTAGTTACTTTCGTCATTTCTAGCGATAACTAAAAAAAATATTCCTATAAATGCCAAGAAGTGTGCCAAGCCCAAATCATGACATCAGCGGCATAGATCAATGGAAACTTTCCATTGGTTAAATTTTTATTAAATATCAGTTTTCTTTTTCTTTTTGGACAACTGTAAAAGAATAAGTACATATATGTTATATATTTAAAAAAAATACGATTTATGCCACCAGAGGGTGTATTTGCATGGGTTGGCTAAAAGTGGCAAATTGAAGGTTGTGATTTGGCTAATTTCATTCAAATAAACCTGGCAGTCTTTATGGAAACCGAACTATATTTTGTAGTTTCGAAGTCTGCTGCTTCCTTTCGCCTCAGTGTAAAGAGTACGTTGGTACGTCTAAACTAGTGTCTGTCGAATTTTTCAACCGCGTGCAAATTATAACTTCAATTCTGTTTTTCCAAATGTAAGTACCTTCTTATTTTTGAGTGATAAATTTCTATAGAATAATAGAAATTTTGTGGCGGGAAATTTTTGTTTGTTTTTCCAGAAAATTTTCTGCTCATTTTATTTTCTTTTTAACTATTTTGAAAACATAATATAATATTCATTGCTCTCTAAATTTATATAAACTTAGAATGTGATGGCAAGTTCTTTAATGGAAAGAAAAAATGCTTTAATAGAACTAAATATATATGCTCAACTCGCCTTCCGGTAAATGTCTTCTTTCGTATAATACTCGCCGATACAATTACAAGCAGGTATTTTAAAAGCAATTTTTAATAATTTACTTTCGGAAAGTGTGTAATTATATGCTTTAATAGAACTAAATATATATGCTCAACTCGCCTTCCGGTAAATGTCTTCTTTCGTATAATACTCGCCGATGCAATTACAAGCAGGTATTTTAAAAGCAATTTTTAATAATCTACTTTCGGAAAGTGTGTAATTGTATGCTTTAATAGAACTAAATATATATGCTCAACTCGCCTTCCGGTAAATGTCTTCTTTCGTATAATACTCGCCGATGCAATTATAAGCAGGTATTTTAAAAGCAATTTTTAATTTACTTTCGGAAAGTGTGTAATTATAAGCATTTTTACTTTTCCTACAATATATGATAATGTGAAGGAAAAGTATTGGAATCCTGTCGAAAATTGAAACTCCACTTTTCGACGGATATATACGTTTCGGGACTTGAAAACACGAAAAAGCTATTTTTAAAGTGACGTGTGTATTGTATGTCATGCATCCCCTCGATATCTAATTTAAGTATAAGATTTGGTAGGTAATTTGCTTGAAGGTTATCATGGTTCGGTTTAGATATTTGTACGATTTGGGATAAAGGGACCCGTCTTTTTTGAGAAATGACACGCAGAAATAGTATGTATATACTATAGATAAAAACTAATTGATCAAATTTCGCAAAATTTGAGATAAATCAATTGTAGATAGTGTAGATTTTGGTACGACCCGAGAAGAGAGAACATGACATTTTTTCGAAATTGCCCCTCAAAAATCGTGAACAACTGGGAAAAAAAAAAATTACGTATTCTCAAATATATCAATTAAGCTTGTTTAATATACATACATGTGGGACATGCATGTGGGTGCTAGTTTGGGACATATAACATACATGTGGGAGCTATTTTGGCAGTTATGCTCAATTTAATGAATTAAGAAATAAGAGAAAATTTGAGTCTGTAGGGAAAATTGTATGCCGCCCATATCGGTTTTTTAATTCATTGTACTTTCCCTGCAACACATAGTACTCAATAGGGAAAGTATTGAATTCGTGTCGAAAAAAAAATCGTACTCGAGTTTTCGACGGATCTACCCCTTTTAAGACCACTAGAATACGAAAAATATTTTTTTAATATTTTTTTAGCATGTGTGCGCAATAATGTGTATCTACTCGAACTCAAACTAATGGACCAAATTTTAAAATTTTCATTTTTTCCAAATTTTAAAGTCATTTGTGGGTTGTCGCTTGTGCGCCCATTATATTCTCGTACGATTTGGAAAAAAAGAACTTATAGAAGTAAATATATATATATATAAAAAAATTAAATTATATTTAATAATTTACTATTTTTACCTATAATCATTCCATTCTTTACGATTCTGAATAAGTTTAACAATTCTAGGTTTTCGCTTCTATTTCTTTCGTGCAAAGTTTTAAATTTTTAATTTAAAAAAATAAATCTTATAGATAAAATGGTACTTTTTAAAAGCATGCGTATTTACGAAAACTATTAAATTGTAATTGCTGACTGTAGTATACGGGTATAAAAAAATTTTCATTCATAGAATTTTTATATTTTTTAATTTATAAAAACTCTTTTTAGGGCTTGTTATATTGCAGCTGAAATCAGCCATATATTACATAAGAATAATTTTAAGTCACTGAACATAGTGTGCTAAAATGTAATATTGAGAATATTTTCGAAATTTTCACTTTCAAAATTTTCCAGAAAATCCATGTCTCTAGTCTGGGTTAATGATTTGATTACACTACATTTCAAGTCCATTTTGTGGCACGGGCCAGAAACTTTTCTACTGGTTTTTCTGGGGAAACTCTATTTTCCTATTAATGAGAATCTCCTGGTTTTTGGATATCTTTTGGAATTCCCTGAATTTAGAGATAATTCAATAAAAATTCTCTAAATTCCAAAATTTAGATCGAACTCGCTGTCATCATTTAGTTCGAATCTCGCCGTTCATTGTTCTGAAGTACTTGTGTACCAAATTTTATTGCTGTAAGATTCAGATTTTTGCTTCAGACAACTGGAACTGAAACACTTTTTTAATTTTAGATAATTTATACAATTATAAAAATTGCTTCTTTAATTTTAGAGGTGGCGGAAAAAGCACATAATTTAAAAATTTCAATTTTTGTTTTATATCATTCGGTTAACGAAATTTGTGACTTATATTGTGGAAACAACACAAGTGAGATGGACCTCAAATAAAATACACTCAAATAAAATAAAAAGCCTATTACATTTTGCATCGAAATCAGTGGGGGGAAAAGTCGCATAAATTAAGAGTTTATTATCTAAATTTTGCATGGATACCAGATGTGGAAAAGCGTAAGTCAAGAAGTGATTATTCTCCTCTATACTTGTTCTATCAGGTTGCTGGAAAACAAGGTTAATTGAACATATTCACTGATCTGGACGAAAAACTCTAAAAGTCAAAAGGTCACATTTTTCAGTAGAGACGAAACTCTCTGCTGACAGCAACTTGATGGCTTCTTTCTAGCAAACGGGATACTTCCTTTTATGGAGTATGGTATCAATAACACAATGATCGTATGTTTCGACATGTGACGTTTCTACCGGACCAGCGATATATAAGATATTATAAGGACTGAGGAAAAACGCTACGAAATGTGTTACCTCCCCCCTCGCGTTGGCATTGACCTTCGTCTCAGAGCATAAAGGCTATTTAGCATGGAAAAGTTTCAGTTTGTGTTCGCTTTGATTAGGTGAATACTTTAAATTTGTGTACCAAATTGTGTTCGAAATGCTCTGTTCGTGAGATATCGTTATATAGACGCCACCTCAAAAACGATAGATTCGGGTTCAGAAATTCTTGAAACTTGCTTTTCCGTTGAAAACTCGAGTTTCTAACCCCGTCACAATAGTTTCCCTATAATTATACTATACGTAAAGGGAAAGTAAAAACGGTGAAGGTAAATTCTGCTCCAAATTGTTTCAAATCGCAGTGCCCATTCAAAACTGCTCCGAAATAAATTTTTCAGAATTTGCTTCCAAATAAAAAGTTAAGATTCGCAGTGATCACTGGAGTCTAAATTCAAATTTGTAGTTAATAAAATATCTGTTACAATTTTTCATAATCATGAATTTTAATTTTTTGGTAGTTGCATCACTTAAAAGTAGGAATTGAGTTTTTTCGTGCGTTTTGGAAGCATTCATTTACCCTTATAAAGTTTGGAATGTTTTAACAAGCCTGAATTAGCTACGTAGGTAAAATGGTGATTTAAAAAAAATATTTGTTATTTGTATAGCAATTAGATTTGTTACATAACCTAGAATTCAGAGAAATCAGCGAAACATCGGTGAATATCAACATTCTGGAAAAATCTGTAATTTTTTAAAAAGAAATTGTAAAATGTGCGATTTTTTTTTGTAATCTCGCTTTCTTTTGACTCACGATAATGCACGTGTAGAATTCATTATTTGCATTTCATGCGACTGTAGACAGCCTATTGGATACCCCAATAAAAAAATCTGATATGAGCAACACATGACTTTCTTTATATAATGCAATGAATTTACTACTTTTACAGTAAAAAAGTGTTATTCTTATAGTAGATACTTATATTCTTTCAAAGATATTGCATTTTCTTCAATTGGTCGTCATTTTTATTGATTTGGAGTCATTTATTATCCATTTAGCAAGATTTTCAATAATTTGGCAACATTTAAAAATATCGCCAAGTTGGCGACATTCCGCTAAATTCGTCTCCAAAATCTCGCCAAGCGTTATGGACGGAGAAGTAAGTTAAACTTATAGCAGACTAGCAGCATACCCGTTCTTCGTACGGAGTATATAATATAAAGAAACTTGAAATTCATAATCATGCCCAAATTCTTATAGTATACTAAATGACATGTTTAATCAAAATATTCTGTTAAAATATTTAATATAATGCTCCTCAAAAGAAGTTTAAGAATATCTGTTCTCGCTTTATAAAATTATCTTCATGGACATATCTGAAGAATAAAACATCTTGGACCCCTTATGTAAGCAAATATAAAAAAAAATATGGAATTGAATCAATATATGCAAAATAAAAGCGTTAAAATTGTATGGGACCCGTACTAATTATATACGCGAATATTAGAAAATATAACCTGTATTAGTAGATTACATGTATAAATTGAAAATACCAATAAACCCGTAATCTTTAAATCTGAAGACAGTCATTTATTCCAATATATGTCAAAATTAAAGTGCTAAAATTATATGGGAAGATATACACGTACTACTTATAATGTCCGATTATTAGTAGATTACCCTTTTTGCAATATGAGTCACAAATGTTTTTTGGTAAAATACAACAGACGACGTAATAAATTGAATATATAATTAATCCCCTTAATCTTCATACCAGAAGACTGTACTTGATTCCAATATATATGCCAATATATGTCAAAATATATGCCAATATACCTGTACTACTTATATTCTCGTACGTTAGAAGATATACCCGTGCATTCCTAGAAGATTACTCGTACAACGTACAATATGCGTGTGTCAGCAATTTTTGCCGCAATAAAACAATGGCGTAATAACTTAAAAATATCAATAATCCCTGAATCAATAATTCCGGAAAATATCAATAATAATAATGTTTAAACCTGAAGAGTATAACTGATATTATCCAGTCCAAAATGAAATGGCAATGAAATTTATTTTATATACATATCTTCATTATTCAAATCGGAAAGGATTTAATAAAAATCGTCTGCCGCATAAACACATTGGATTTAAATCCGTTGCTAAGCGACATGATATCATTTGCTTCAAATAAATTGGTAGAAAAAATATCGTCTAAATAGTTATATTTCTATGAAACATTTGGCGACAGTTTCGTCAAATTAGCGACATTTTAAAAAATCGCCAAATTTATCGCCAAGTGGGACTGTAGAACTGACAGTTCCACTTTGCGACAAATTGACGAAATATCATCACAATACTATCCCCTAACAAAAAACAATTAATATCATTTATGTAGCGCAATTTTATCAATTTCAAGATATTTTTATAGATTTGAAAACATTTTTATCAATTTGGTGACATTTTAAAAATTCGCTAAATGTATTACTAAGTAGGATGGTTGGTCTGACAGATAAATGCTAACCAAACATCATTTCAGTACTCTCTTCTAACAAAACAAAAAAAAAATTTCATTGATATGTAGAAGACCCAAGCCACACGACCAACCCGAAGGTTTATGGCAGCTGTTTGTGTGTCGTTTATATCAATTTGGCGACATTTCCGTCAATTTGGCAAAGTTTAAGAAAAGTTGTCAAATTAGCGATATCCCTCCAAATTCGTAGCTTTGAATTTGCAGATCTGAATGAAACATTCTTATCCCGTTTCAATATACTAAATGAAAACACTACAATTGTATTAGAAGATATACCCGCTCTACTCTTTTTCTGTTTCAACAATCGGCTATATGAATTTATTGGCTAAACACAATATATGAGTTTAGTAGCGAAATACGATATAAGCTTGAAAACTCTTTGCCAAAATAAATGAAATTGATGTACGCAGTCAGCAATTAATATAATTAAAAGAAAAATCAAACCGTCCATTCATAAGATATACTTTTATATCCATTTATCCATTTATTTATTATTTAAATCGAAAAAAAAAATAATAAAAACATTAACAAACACATTTAATTTAATTGCGATGCCGAGCAACATGATATATCCTCCTAAAATGTTAAAATTTATTAACCACTAACAGCACACCCGTTATTCGTACGGAGTGTATAATTTAAAGAAACTTAAAGTTCGCAATCATGTGCAAATTCTGTTAAAATATTAAATTTATTGCTCCTAAAGAGAAGTTTAAGAATATATGTTCTCACTATGCAAAATTATCTTCACGATCAGATCTGAAGAATAAAACATCCTGCCCCCTTTTGTAAGCAAATTTACAGAAGAAAAAAGAGGAATTGAATGAATATATGCAACACCGTACTAATTATATTGTCGCAGATCAGAAAATATGCCAATGTGTTAGTAGAAGATTACCCGTATTACAATATGCGTCTCAAAAATATTTGCCAAAATAAAAGAGATGACGTAATAAATTGAAAACATCAATAATATCCGTACTCTTTATACCAGAAGGTCGTAATTGATTCCAATATATGCTAATATATATCAAAACATATGTCAATATACCTGTACTACTTATATTCTCGTAGATTAAAAGATATACTCGTGTATTTGTAGAAGATTCGTACAACATACAATATATGAGTTTAAACAATTTTTGTCATAATAAAATAATTGCATAATAACTTGAAAATATCAATAATCCTTGAATCAATAATCCCCGAAAATATAAATAATAATTTTTAAACCTGAAGACCGTAATTGATATTATCCAGTCAAAAATGCTATAAGAAAAATCAAATCGTTCTTTTCTAAAATATATTTTTATATCCATTTATTTATTATTCAAATCGAAAAAATAATTATTAAAATTAACAGACAGATTTAATTTAATTGCGTTTCTGAGTAACATGATATAAGATAGAATCTTATAACATGTTAAATATGTCATGTCTTATAACATAAACTGCGAAATTAAATAACGATTTTGATTTCTCTATACTTCTCATTGTTCCGTAAAAGCTTGTTTTAAATAAACCATGAACCATGAAGATAGATTTCCCCTTTAAATCATGTTTCAAACAATTCATGTTTTCAGAAAGTGACTAATTAACGCAAAAAATCTCCCATCAAACTCAGAGATTAAATTTTAATTCACTTTCAAACGATTTTCAAGCTTTTCGTTTGGATAAACCACGGAGTTAGGGAGTAGAACTCCTAGGAAAAAGTTCCGTTTTTCATTAATATCTCGACAACCCCAGGTCTTAGAAACTCGAAACTTGGACAAAAGTTATGGGGGGATATTTCAAGGCTATTCACCAAATTTCATTAAATTCGGTTCAGCCGTTTTTCCGTGATGAGACAAACGAAAATTTCGTTTTTCACTAATATCTCGAGAACCACTGGTCGTAGAAACTCAAAACACGGATATAATTTTAAGTGGGGCTATTTCTGGGCTACCCACAAAATTTCATCAAATTCGGTTCAGCCGTTCTCCCGTGATGGTGTGACAGACAGACAGACAGACAGATTTTCATTTTTATTTATATAGATAAATGACTATTTGAGCTCAAATAAAAAAGTATTACTCAAAGTATCTTTTCTTATGGATGGAACGAGCTAGAGCCACGAGAATGTCACCCAATTTATCGCATGATACTACATATGAAGAGTGAACACGTTTCTTAACAGTTAATATTTTTTTATTTATGGGATTTTTTTAAAAATTTATTTGAAAAATGTGCAATATCTCGAACGGTTAAGGCTAGCGTTTTAAAGTTTATGTCAATTGTTTTCTAAGGAAAAATTACATAAGAAATACTGATTTGCGTAACTTTATTAAAGGTTTAGATTTTTTCAAAATTTCACTTGAAAATTTAGGCGTGGTTCTGAACATTCGATTGTATTTTAAAACAATAGGCTTCCAGTATTCATGGATTGTGATTTTTGTACCAAATTTCATTCGAATCATTCCATTCGTTTGTGAGATATCGTCTCCACAGGCTCACCGACACACACACACAGACATAACCTCAAAAATGTTCGATTTGTGATCAGGGATGCTTGAAACATGCTCTCCCGTCGAAAACTCGTATTCGAATTTTCGACCCCGTCACAATACTTTCCTTATACATTATGTATATAAGGAAAGTAAAATAAAATAATTTTAAAATTTCTACTTTTCAGTGATCCCTCTCATCTAAATTGTTTTGAAATTTGTCAAGATATTTCATATGACAGAAAAGAGATTAAAATACTATTTCTGCTTATACATAATTTTATTGCAATAAGTGATATTTAAATATATGAATTCTTAGCTGGATTTTAGAGAACACTTAAATTTATAGCTGAGTTTCATAGCTTATCTAGAATTTAAATGCTTGAAGAATTATTAATTTTGTAATAATACTGTTCTTATGCAACTCTTGCACAAATACTATACTTTGATTATTATATTTTTTAAATCCGAAAGTAATATTTATTTTTAATTATAACTTTCAATTTAATAATTGACGTTTTTATGCTTTAACTAATATTCAGTAAAGGTAGATAGATACATATTTAAGGATTTCTGAAACTATTATATATTTTGAAGATTCTAAAATGTGAGTTTAAAAAACTTAATTTCTGTTAGTTTAATTTATATAGGCATGAAATATTGAGTTATTGAGAAGAACAATGCAGTTTAAAATTTTGTTATGATCTGCATCCAAAATTTATGGATCTGCTCTCAAAATACATTTATATAACATTAAATAAAAAATAAGTAATTGTGACTATATTTTGATATATTAATGCACTTAACTGAAATTACTTGGCAAGTTTCTATAAGTCTATTTACATATGAAATATATTGTTGCACTTAAAACTTGTTTACATATTTCTGATTTTTAATTTTTATATTATGTTAAAAATAAGTTATTTTCCAACAAACTATATAATAAACTATCTTAAGGTAAAAGTTCATAAAATCTTGTACAAAACAGCATCTACGACTGAAAAGAAAAATCGTCCTCGTCAGAATTAACAAGCAGACCAACTTACACTAAAACAACTATTGCTTGTAAGAAAAGAACTTGCATAACTTCCTTGTAGAAAGAAGTCATATGTCAGTCAGGTAATTACAATTGTTTTAAGGGTATTATAAACCCTTTCAAGTTAAAACAAAACATTTAGAACAGTATGCGCTTTTATCAAGAGTTGAGAGCAAATTGTGCTGAAGGATCTTACTGTTCTATGTGTTTTGTTTCGGTCTGAAGAAGGAGTTTATAATGCTCTCGAAACAATTACAGTTATCTAATTGACATACCTCCGTTTTCTTCTAGGAAATTGTACAAGCTCTTGTAAGCGTTTCTTGTTAATTCTGATGAGGAAGGCTGCTTCCCCTTCAAAAGTTGACGCAATTATTTTCGTGTTATGCTGTTTTACACGACGAATTATAACCTTTATCAGTTTTAGAAGCAGTTCTGTAAAGGTTCAATGTATATAAGTATTTCGCAGTATTTGTTCCTTTTATAGACCAGCTTCTAAACATTTTATCCAAAGAAGCTCAATACTTAAAAAATTGCGATTCACAAGATTGTTAAATATTCCCTTTAATAGTCTTTTGAACTATGTGATTTAATGAAAACATATTAAATCAAAATCATAATTCTAAGAGAAAACTCTATGAATATTTGGTACATTGCATATATATTGGTATTATCGTTGTATGAAATATTGTTTACATAAAAATATGTATTTGTAAATGCATTCCCTAACAGCATTTTTTCAGTGACGTGAGATTTACGTCTCACTGTGACTTTGGGACGTCGCAGTACGTCTCGGCAATGTCATATTGAGGTCACAGCGAAGTCACTTTTGTCATTTTCATGGTCGTTTGTGACGTCGCATATTAACTTGTTGTGAGGTCAGATTGCAATTGCCATTATAATGTCGTCACATTGTTACGTGTTAATTAAATTGTGGAAACGTCACAGAATATAGTCATAATGAAGCTACAAAGTAACTAATACGTAGCATCGCATAGAAGTCACAAATGTCACATTGTGACCCAGGTGTCACGTGACTACAACGTCACTGTCACACATGTGATGATCTTTGCTGTGAGGGTTGTGTCTTGCCCTTTCTTTTCTCATTTAATTTTTGAGTTCAATGATGGATTCGGTAACATCTTTTGAGATGAATGGCGACAGTAAGAGCAGTAATGAAACATCTCAGCAAGAAAGTAAGTTCATAAACTACTTATTTTCTTGCTGAGAAGTTTCTATAGGCTTGAAAAATACATAGAATGGAGGTATAGGACACTGCACCTTGTAATGGAAAAATAAGTTATGGTTAATTATGCTCCAAATTGCTTTAAAACACTATGCCTTCTTCAAAGCCTTCATTTCGCTATGCTGTTAGTTCACAAAATGCTTGAACTATATAAAAATATGCACGTGTAAATACATTGTCTTTTGCCCTTCTATTATTTTCTTAAAGTATTATTTTTCTTATCTCTTAAATGTAAATATATTTTTCAGTTCAATCGAAGATGGATACGGCAAGCTCTTCTGGGATAAATAAAGGTGGTAAGAGCAGTGATAAAACTTCTCGGCGAGAAGGTGAGTTTATAACTTAAATAAGTTTCCATGAGCTTGAAAACATAGAATGGAGGCATAGGATATTGTCCCTTGTAATGAAAAAATCAGTTATGGTTAAATCTGATCCAAATTGTTTACGAAATGGCTCAAAGCGATAATGGCGAAGTTGATGAAAATTCGATATCTTGAAGAATGAAGTTCAATATTTTATAATTCCTGCCGCTTTGGTGGAAATAATATTTTTGATGTAGGGTATCAGTTATCAGTAGGCGTTATTTCTCCGTATCAGCTTTTTTAAATATCATATTTTAAAGACTAAAGTTATTCGAAATACTTGATTCCTATAGAGGCTGGACACTATAAATGCTGATGTCATTGATCCATAGATATTTATAAATGCGATCTATTTTGCATAAGGAAGGTTGTCCCTGCACACAACAGGCAGTCACATAATTTACATCTTTAGGATGTACAGTTAACCGTAATAATACAATTCGGGTTGTCAGTGTTATCAGTGGTGATCAACGAAATCTATCGTACTAAGCATCCAGTGTCAACTTTCTATAATATTATTTTCCGGTCATAGATCTCACCTATTGGGAGCATTTCTGTGCGTGTAATCTCTTTTCCAGAGCAGCGAACTTATTAGCCCCGAATACCATTTGCAATTAAAAAAATATCCATGTACATCGATTTTATGACGTTCAGTGGTGGTTGACAAAGTCCATGATTATGCCTTTAAACGGTTTCAAAATAGTGCTTTGTAAAATTTGCTTCCATACTAACTGTTTAGGATGTACCACATTATGTGCTACAGCGAGTAAACACAGCTATAGGTAGGACTTGATTGTAGTAGCAACATCGCTATGCGTTCCAGTTAGTCAGAATTCCGTCATTGCATACTCCAATGCATTTCTTTCAAGGAATATCGCATTTTGTCATAATTGTCATTTAAAAAAATTATATTTTTTCAGTTCCACCAGGAGGAACTTCACAAAAGTCTAATTTTTGAGCTCGGTAATTGAGCAGAGTTTGTTTTATTTCGACTTTCATTGAATTTGTGCAAATTATTTAATCTAATTTGAAGTGCAAAAATTATCCATGAGTTACCAGACACCTTGTGTACCACTAGTTGAGAACCGATGCGCTAGAATATGATCTTGCTTTGAGTATAGATCGCACTTAGACTTTTGAAAATTTTTCAAACAATTTTTACAACTTTGTAAAAAAATGCAACTAACTTTTATTTACACAGAATTTTTTGAATGACATACTTGTATATTTTTTTAACTATCACAAATTCGAATTAGGTGGATAATCTATGCCATATCATTATTATTTTTACTTGAAAATTTGACTACAGTTGATTTAATATCTTGGACGCTCATATGCTATGCACTTTTAAAGAGTAAAGAATATTCACATCCTATGATTGTTTTAAGCAACGCCTAGCTGACTCAACCATTTTATAAATGACGCTTACATTATGCTATTTAATGTGGTCCCTATTCTATGTACTGCATGTGGTGCTATTCTATGTGGTAGAGAAAAATATCAGCAAAAAAAACAGCATGCATTACATTGGTAAATTAAACACTATATTGATTTAAACGGCAACGGATTTTAAAAATATTTGTGTTTCTATTATGTATTTAGGGGATAAGGATGTTCACCCTCCCCTCTTTTGTACACACAAACCATAATTAACAGGTAAATCTCTAAAAAAATCATAGAAAAACATTTATTTGCATATTTATGAGAGAAATGGAAGTAAAACATGGATGATTTTTGATATATAGACAAAACTTAGAAAATCTTGTTTATCAGGGTCTGTTTGGAATCTCCCAGACTCCTCCCCATAGTTTCCATTCTAAAGAAAGTCTGATGTGGACAGCACACGACTTTCCCTGCAGATTTAAATTCATTTTCTCTTTATTTCATTAATAATTCATCATATTGAGTTTCATGACATAAAATAACATTCATACCTATTTGAAAGATACACTGACTTGGCACTTTTAATTCAATTTTTCGGTTTCATGGGGTAAATGCACGTATTTTCAAAAGCGGCGTAGGGAAAGTGAAAAAAAACTCAAATATGTCGAGAACGGCTAATCGTAGAGTAATAGAATTGGTCTTATTTTTTATATTGGTAAACATTACATAAAAAATCCTTTACTGGATACGTTTATGCATACATAGTCTTTTATTTTTATTGCAAAATAAAAAGACAAAACAAAGAGTCTATTTTAACCAATCGTACTAAAATCTAATCCGCATCATGGTAGCCCACAAGTGACTTATTTATGAAATTTGGTTCACTAGTTTTGAGTTAAAATAAATATATACAATAGACTTCATGGTAAAAATATGTGGATACAGACAGACACAATATCAACTGTTAAGAAACATGTTCACTTTGTAATATCATACGATAAATTCGGTGAAGTCATTCTCGTGGTTCTAGCTCGTTCCATTCATGAAAAGGTACGTTGAGTAATACTTTTGTATTTTAACGCCAATAGTCATTTATCTGCTGTAAGAATAACTTATTTCTCCGTCCATAACGCTTGGCGAGATTTTGGTGACGAATTTGGTAGGATGTCGCCAACTTGGCGGCTTTTTTCAATGTTGCTAAATTAGTGAAAATCTCACCAAATGGATAAAGACGCCAAATCAATGGAAATGACGACTAATTGACGAAAATTCAATATCTTGGAAATAATATAAGTATATATTATAAGATTATTTTTATTTTTAATTTATTATTTTTAATTATAACATTCAATTTAATAATTGACGTTTTTATGCTTTAACTGATATTCAGTAAATGTAGATAGATACATATCTGAGGATTTCTGAAACTATTATATATTTTGAAGATTCTAAAATGTGAATTTAAAAAACTAATTTCTGTTAGTTTAATTTATATAGGCATGAAATATTGAGTTATTGAGAGGAACAATGCAGTTTAAAATTTTGTTATGATCTGCATCCAAAATTTATGGATCTGCTCTCAAAATACATTTATATAACATTAAATAAAAAATAAGTAATTTTTGTGACTATATTTTGATATATTAATGCACTTAACTGAAATTATTTGGCAAGTTTCTATAAGTCATATTTACATATGAAAAATATTGTTTCACTTAAAAATTGTTTACATATTTCTGATCTTTAATTTTTATATTATGTTAAAAATAAATTATTTTCCAACAAACTATATAATAAACTATCCTAAGGTAAAATATAACAGTTCATAAAAATCTTGTACAAAACAGCATCTACGACTGAAAAAAAAAAATCGTCCTCGTCAGAATTAACAAGCAGCCCAACTTACACTAAAACAACTATTGCTTGTAAGAAAAGAACTTTCATAACTTCCTTGTAGAAAGAAGTCATATGTCAGTTAGGTAATTACAATTGTTTTAAGGGTATATCCCTTTCAAGTTAAAAAAAACATTTAGAACAGTATGCGCTTTTATCAAGAGTTGAGAGCAAATTGTGCTGAAGGATCTTACTGTTCTAAGTGTTTTGTTTCGGTCTGAAGGAGTTTATAATGCTCTCGAAACAATTGTAGTTACCTAATTGACATACTTCCGTTTTCTGCTAGGAAGTTGTACAAGCTCTTGTAAGCGTTTCTTGTTAATTCTGATGAGGAAGGCTGCTTCCCCTTCAAAAGTTGGCGCAATTATTTTCGTGTTATGCTGTTTTACACGACGATTTATAACCTTTCTCAGTTTTAGAAACAGTTCTGTGAAGGTTCAATGCATATAAGTATTTCGCATCATTTGTTCCTTTTATAGACCAGCTTCTAAACATTTTATCCAAAGAAGTTCAGCACTTAAAAAATTGCGATTCACAAGATTGTTAAATATTCCCTTTAATAGTCTTTTGAACTATGTGATTTAATGAAAACATATTAAATCAAAATCATAATTCTAAGAGAAAACTCTATGAATATTTGGTACACTGCATATATATTGGTATTATCGTTGTATGAAATATTGTTTACATAAAAATATGCATTCCCTAACAGCATTTTTTTTCAGTGACGTAAGATTTACGTCACACTGTGACTTTGGGACGTCACAGGACGTCGCAGTACGTCTCGGCAATGTCATATTGAGGTCACAGCCAAGTCACTTTTGTCATTTTCATGGTCGTTTGTGACGTCGCATATTAACTTGTTTGTGACGTCACATTGCATTTGCCAATATAATGTCGTCACATTGTTACGTGTTAATTAAATTGTGGAAACGTCACATAGTCATAATGAAGCTACAAAGTAACTAATACGTAGCATCGCATAGAAGTCACAAATATTATGTCACATTGAGACCCAGGTGTCACGTGACTACAACGTCACTGTCACACGTGATGATCTTTGCTGTGAGGGTTGTGTCTTGCCCTTTCTTTTCTCATTTAATTTTTCAGTTCAATCAATAATGGATTCGGTAACATCTTTTGAGATGAATGGCGACAGTAAGAGCAGTAATGTAACATCTCAGCAGGAAAGTAAGTTCATAAACTACTTACTGAGTATTAAACTACTTACTTTCTTGCTGAGAAGTTTCCATGAGCTTGAAAAATACATAGAATGGAGGCATAGGACACTGCACCTTGTAATGGAAAAATAAGTTATGGTTAATTATGCTCCAAATTGCTTTATAACACTATGCCTTCTTCAAAGCCTTCATTTCGCTATGCTGTTAGTTCACAAAATGCTTGAACTATATAAAAATTTGCACGTGTAAATACATTGACATTTGCCCTTCTATTATTTTCTTAAAGTATTATTTTTCTTATCTCTTAAATGCAAATATATTTTTCAGTTCAATCGAAGATGGATACGGCAAGCTCTTCTGGGATAAATAAAGGTGGTAAGAGTGGTAAAACTTCTCGGCGAGAAGGTGAGTTTATAACATAATTAAGTTTCCATGAGCTTGAAAACATATAGAATGGAGGCATAGGATATTGTCTCTTGTAATGAAAAAATCAGTTATGGTTAAATCTGTTCCAAATTGTTTGCGAAAGGGCCAAAAGTGATAATGGCGAAGTTGATGAAAATTCGATATCTTGGAGAATGAAGTTCAATATTTTATAATTCCTGCCGCTTTGGTGGAATTAATATTTTTGATGTAGGGTATCAGTTATCAGTAGGCGTTATTTCTCCGTATCAGCTTTTTTAAATATCATATTTTAAAGCGTAAAGTTATTCGAAATACTTGATTCCTATAGAGTCTGGACACTATAAATGCTGATGTCATTGATCCATAGATATTTATAAATGCGATCTATTTTGCATAAGGAAGGTTGTTCCTGCACACAACAGGCAGTCACATAATTTACATCTTTAGGATGTACAGTTAACCCTAATAATACAATTCGGGTTGTCGGTGTTATATCAGTGGTGATCAACGAAATCTATCGCACTAAGCATCCAGTGTCAACTTTCTATAATATTATTTTCCGGTCATAGATCTCGCCTATTGGGAGCATTTCTGGGCGTGTAATAGCTTTTCCAGAACAGCGAACTTATTAGCCCCGAATACCATTTGCAATTAAAAAAATATCCATGTACTTCGATTTTATGACGTTCAGTGGTGGTTGACAAAGTCCATGACTATGCCTTCTTTAAACGGTTGCAAAATAGTGCTTTGTAAAATTTGCTTCCAAACTAACTGTTTAGGATGTACCACATTATGTGCTACAGCGAGTAAACACAGCTATAGGTATGACTGTAGACAGCCTATTGGACACCCCAATAAAAAAATCTGATGTGAGCAACACATGACTTTCCTTATATAATGCAATGAATTAACTACTTTTACAGTTAAAAAAAGTGTTATTCTTATAGTAGATACTTATATTCTTTCAAAGATATTGCATTTTCTTCCAATGGTCGTCATTTTTATTGATTTGGAGTCATTTATTATCCATTTAGCAAGATTTTCGTTAATTTGGCAACATTTAAAAATATCGCCAAGTTGGCGACATTCCGCTAAATTCGTCTCCAAAATCTCGCCAAGCGTTATGGACGGAGAAATAAGTTAAACTTATAGCAGATAAATGACTGTTGGCGCTCAAATACAAAAGTATTACTCAAAGTATCTTTTCTTATGGATGGAACGAGCTAGAGCCACGAGAATATCACGCAATTTATCGCATGATACTACATATGAAGAGTGAACACGTTTCTTAACAGTTAATATTTTTTTATTTATGGGATTTTTTAAAAAATTTATTTGAAAAATGTGCAATATCTCGAACGGTTCAGGCTAGCGTTCTAAAGTTTGTCAATCGTTTTCTAAGGAAAAATTACATAAGAAATATTGATTTGCGTAACTTTATTAAAGGTTTTGATTTTTTCAAAATTTCACTTGAAAATTTAGGGGTGGTTCTGAACATTCGATTGTATTTTAAAACAAGAGGCTTCCAGTATTCACGGATTGTGATTTTTGTACCAAATTTCATTCGAATCATTCCATTCGTTCGTGAGATATCGTCTCCACAGGCTCACCGACACACACACAGACATAACCTCAAAAATGTTCGATTTGTGATCAGGGATGCTTGAAACATGCTCTCCCGTCGAAAACTCTTATTCGAATTTTCGACCCCGTCACAATACTTTCCTTATACATTATGTATATAAGGAAAGTAAAATAAAATGATTTTAAAATTTCTACTTTTCAGTGATCCCTCTCATCTAAATTGTTTTGAAATTTGTCAAGATATTTCATATGACAGAAAAGAGATTAAAATACTATTTCTGCTTATACATAATTTTATTGCAATAAGTGATAATTAAATATATGAATTCTTAGCTGGATTTTAGAGAACACTTAAATTTATAGCTGAGTTTCATAGCTTATCTAGAATTTAAATGCTTGAAGGATTATTAATTTTGTAATAATACTGTTCTTATACAACTCTTGCACAAATACTATACTTTGATTATTATATTTTTTAAAGCCGAAAGTAATATTTATTTTTAATTATAACTTTCAATTTAATAATTGACGTTTTTATGCTTTAACTAATATTCAGTAAATGTAGATAGATACATATCTGAGGATTTCTGAAACTATTATATATTTTGAAGATTCTAAAATGTGAATTTAAAAAACTAATTTCTGTTAGTTTAATTTATATAGGCATGAAATATTGAGTTATTGAGAAGAACAATGCAGTTTAAAATTTTGTTATGATCTGCATCCAAAATTTATGGATCTGCTCTCAAAATACATTTATATAACATTAAATAAAAAATAAGTAAATTTTGTGACTATATTTTGATATATTAATGCACTTAACTGAAATTATTTGGCAAGTTTCTATAAGTCTATTTACATATGAAAAATATTGTTTCACTTAAAAATTGTTTACATATTTCTGATTTTTAATTTTTATATTATGTTAAAAATAAATTATTTTCCAACAAACTATATAATAAACTATCTTAAGGTAAAATGTAAAAGTTCATAAAATCTTGTACAAAACAGCATCTACGACTGAAAAAAAAATCGTCCTCATCAGAATTAACAAGCAGCCCAACTTACACTAAAACAACTATTGCTTGTAAGAAAAGAACTTGCATAACTTCCTTGTAGAATGAACTCATATGTCAGTGAGGCAATTACAATTGTTTTAAGGGTATTATAATCCCTTTCAAGTTAAAACAAAACATTTAGAACAGTATGAGCTTTTATCAAGAGTTGAGAGCAAATTGTGCTGAAGGATCTTACTGTTCTAAGTGTTTTGTTTCGGTCTGAAGAAGGAGTTTATAATGCTCTCGAAACAATTGTAGTTACCTAATTGACATACCTCCGTTTTCTGCTAGGAAGTTGTACAAGCTCTTGTAAGCGTTTCTTGTTAATTCTGATGAGGAAGGCTGCTTCCCCTTCAAAAGTTGACGCAATTATTTTCGTGTTATGCTGTTTTACACGACGATTTATAACCTTTCTCAGTTTTAGAAACAGTTCTGTGAAGGTTCAATGCATATAAGTATTTCGCATCATTTGTTCCTTTTATAGACCAGCTTCTAAACATTTTATCCAAAGAAGCTCAATACTTAAAAAATTGCGATTCACAAGATTGTTAAATATTCCCTTTAATAGTCTTTTGAACTATGTGATTTAATGAAAACATATTAAATCAAAATCATAATTCTAAGAGAAAACTCTATGAATATTTGGTACATTGCATATATATTGGTATTATCGTTGTATGAAATACTGTTTACATAAAAATATGCATTTGTAAATGCATTCCCTAACATTTTTTTAGTGACGTAAGATTTACGTCACACTGTGACTATGGGACGTCACAGGACGTCGCAGTACGTCTCGGCAATGTCATATTGAGGTCACAGCCAAGTCACTTTTGTCATTTTCATAGTCGTTTGTGACGTCGCATATTAACTTGTTTGTGACGTCACGTTGCAATTGCCATTATAATGTCGTCACATTGTTACGTGTTAATTAAATTGTGGAAACGTCACATAATAGTCATAAAGAAGCTACAAAGTAACTAATACGTAGCATCGCATAGAAGTCACAAATATTATGTCACATTGAGACCCAGGTGTCACGTGACTACAACGTCACTGTCACACGTGATGATCTTTGCTGTGAGGGTTGTGTCTTGCCCTTTCTTTTCTCATTTAATTTTTCAGTTCAATCAATGATGGATTCGGTAACATCTTTTGAGATGAATGGCGACAGTAAGAGCAGTAATAAAACATCTCAGCAAGAAAGTAAGTTCATAAACTACTTACTAAGTAAGTATTAACCTACTTGCTTTCTTGCTGAGAAGTTTCCATGAGCTTGAAAAATACATAGAATGGAGGCATAGGACACTGCACCCTGTAATGGAAAAATAAGTTATGGTTAATTATGCTCCAAATTGCTTTATAACACTATGCCTTCTTCAAAGCCTTCATTTCGCTATGCTGTTAGTTCACAAAATGCTTGAACTATATAAAAATATGCACGTGTAAATACATTGTCTTTTGCCCTTCTATTATTTTCTTAAAGTATTATTTTTCTTATCTCTTAAATGCAAATATATATTTTTCAGTTCAATCGAAGATGGATACGGCAAGCTCTTCTGGGATAAATAAAGGTGGTAAGAGCAGTGATAAAACTTCTCGGCGAGAAGGTGAGTTTATAACATAATTAAGTTTCCATGAGCTTGAAACATATAGATTTTCTTGAAAGTATTATTTTTCTTATCTCTTAAATGCAAATATATATTTTTCAGCTCAATCGAAGATGGATACGGCAAGCTCTTCTGGGATAAATAAAGGTGGTAAGAGCAGTGATAAAACTTTTCGGCGAGAAGGTGAGTTTATAACATAATTAAGTTTCCATGAGCTTGAAACATATAGATTTTCTTAAAGTATTATTTTTCTTATCTCTTAAATGCAAATATATATTTTTCAGTTCAATCGAAGATGGATACGGCAAGCTCTTCTGGGATAAATAAAGGTGGTAAGAGCAGTGATAAAACTTTTCGGCTAGAAGGTGAGTTTATAACATAATTAAGTTTCCATGAGCTTGAAACATATAGATTTTCTTAAAGTATTATTTTTCTTATCTCTTAAATGCAAATATATATTTTTCAGTTCAATCGAAGATGGATACGGCAAGCTCTTCTGGGATAAATAAAGGTGGTAAGAGCAGTGATAAAACTTCTCGGCGAGAAAGTGAGTTTAAAACTTAATTAAGTTTCCATGAGCTTGAAAACATATAGAATGGAGGCATAGGATATTGTCTCTTGTAATGAAAAAATCAGTTATGGTTAAATCTGTTCCAAATTGTTTGCGAAATGGCCAAAAGTGATAATGGCGAAGTTGATGAAAATTCGATATCTTGGAGAATGAAGTTCAATATTTTATAATTCCTGCCGCTTTGGTGGAATTAATATTTTTGATGTAGGGTATCAGTTATCAGTAGGCGTTATTTCTCAGTGTATCAGCTTTTTTAAATATTATATTTTAAAGAGTAAAGTTATTCGAAATACTTGATTCCTATAGAGTCTGGACACTATAAATGCTGATGCCATTGATCCATAGATATTTATAAATGCGATCTATTTTGCATAAGGATGGTTGTCCCTGTACACAAGAGGCAGTCACATAATTTACATCTTTTGGATGTACAGTTAACCGTAATAATACAATTCGGGTTGTCAGTGTTATATCAGTGGTGATCAACGAAATCTATCGCACTAAGCATCCAGTGTCAACTTTCTATAATATTATTTTCCGGTCATAGATCTCGCCTATTGGGAGCATTTCTGGGCGTGTAATCTCTTTTCCAGAGCAGCGAACTTATTAGCCCCGAATACCATTTGCAATTAAAAAAATATCCATGTACTTCGATTTTATGACGTTCAGCGGTGGTTGACAAAGTCCATGACTATGCCTTCTTTAAACGGTTTCAAAATAGTGCTTTGTAAAATTTGCTTCCAAACTAACTGTTTAGGATGTACCACATTATGTGCTACAGCGAGTAAACACAGCTATAGGTACGATTTGATTGTAGTAGCAACATCACTATGCGTTCCAGTTAGTCAGAATTCCGTCATTGCATACTCCAATACATTTCTTTCAAGGAATATCGCATTCTGTCATATAATTGTCATTTAAAAAAAATTATATTTTTTCAGTTCCACCAGGAGGAACTTCACAAAATAGTCTAATTTTTGAGCTCGGTAATTGAGCAGAGTTTGTTATATTTCGACTTTCATTGAATTTGTGCAAATTATTGAATCTAATTTGAAGTGCAAAAATTATCCATGAGTTTACCAGACACCTTGTGTACCACTGGTTGAGAACCGATACGCTAGAACATGATCTTGCTTTGAGTATAGTTCGCACTTAGACTTTTGAAAATTTTTCAAAAGTCTGAATTACCTTTTAAGACTACCTTTCTTCAGATTGATACTTTGAATGAGCTCCTAATATTGTTAAGATTTTCAGTTTAACCTGTATGCTTTGTCTTTAATGATTAATAATATGACAAGAACTGGAAATTTTAATTTTGACTTTTTCAGTTTGGTAAAATATTTTTTGAATGACGTTGGATACCAAATCGATGAGTGAATCGATGAGTTGAAGTCATTTTCAAATGTTAATTTCAACTAAATACACAAGGCAGCTATAGTCGACCTAGCTTGGGCAGTAATTAAAATTCTTAATCTGTAGCTTTAGTAATAGTGTATTTTGTAGTCTTGGACTAAATATTACATTTTGATGGGATATTTGATCAAAAAAGGATGGCTTAATTTTTTAATCACTAAAATTTTATCTCTGTATTAATTTCATGTAATGGAATGCTCAGCTTTCTTTAGAATTCTTGTATTTTATATTACAGAAAACTTGGTGCATAACTTGGCCAAAACTACTAAAGGTGGTACTTTAAAAGAACAAAAGGTACATTGAATTATTTTGTTATACGTTAACTACTACATGCTAATACAAGTAAACTGTGTAGAAGTTAAACGTGCTATTCTACTCGGTTTTACGTATACCTCACTCTCTTGTTTCGAATAAATTTGTGAACAATTTAAATAATGCATTTCATACTTTTATAATTATATTTCACTATTAATCAGTATACTGAGCTATAATACAGTAATTGATAACTTATCTCCTAGTTTGGCAGTTAAAAGAAAGGATTAAAATAAAAAAAAAATCATGGATGCATTATCCATTTAAAGCCTATCCGAAGCCTAAAACGAGGGGATTAGTACTATATGTCCGATGACCGGAAAGGTTAAATGATTTGTGCCGCTTCTTTATGCACAATCGGCAATTTCCAAGATTAAATAAAAGTCCATTAGGCTGACCAATAGTCTGAGCTTCGTTATAAACATACTAACAACTTGTTGACTTAAATGAAGCAGATAATAAAATACTAATTTATAATAAATTGTTAAGCGATTATAAGAAAATATGAATTTTAACTAAATGGCAAATTAAAACTCTTTAACTCATTCTACAAATATACTTCCTTGGCAGTATAATTAGAGTTCGAATTATATGCAAATTCATATGAGCATGCATTTCAACTGCATAATGGAGAACTTTTTAGGTTGAGTGCATATAAAAGCATAGAGGCTAAAAATCTTCTTTCAAATACACTTAATTATTTTTACTTTCTCACAAGGAGTATTGAGAATGTATTATGTTAAAGAAAATTTTAGATTTCGGGATTTTGATGCCAGTGTTTTAAGACGTCCTGAACGCATTTTGATTATTTGAGTGATATCGATTTGTTGGTGGTCGATTTCTTAAGTGAACCAAACTTCATATCCACGAAACTTTTTATCGAGCTTTGTTATCCGAAAATCTCGATCTAGATAGAATTTCTTTAAATTCGAGCGAAAACTTCGAAATTTATTTGAAATTTTATTCCTTTTTAACATGGCAGCATAGGACAAAATTTGACTTAATCATGCAGAAAAGGGTTTATTTATGGCTCCATGTCCTTAAAAATTTTTTGTTTATATCAATAACCACTATCGGAATACAAATTTCTGGACCCCCCGGGGGTACATTGTTAAGTATGGTATCAATCGAAATATTGTTTCAAGCCCTTTGAAGGGCAACAAGCTATAATTATCATCTGATCCATGGCACAGGTTTTACTTTTAAAATTCGAAAAAAAAAATACTAAAAGTGGATTCTTGTATGAGAAATTAGAGTCGAAACTCACTGCTGTAGTTAATTTTCCATTGTTTTACTTTTTAAATGTTTTCTCTGTTCAGAACAAAATTTTCTGTTGTCTAATAATATCGCGTTTTGTCCAATAATTCATTACTTTCCTTATATACATAATGTATAAGGAAAGTATTGTGACGGGGCCGAAAATTCGAATTCGAGTTTTCGACGGGAAAGCACGTTTCAAGCATTCCTGATCGCGAATCGGAACATTTTTGAAGTGATGTGTGTGTGTGTGTGTGTGTGTGAGTCTGTGGAGACGATAACTGACGAAAGAATGGACCGATTCGAACCAAATTTGGTACAAAAATAACAATCCGTAAACACTGGAAGCCTAATGTTTTTATACGCAATCGATTGTTCAGAACCCCCCTAAATTTTTGAATGAAATTTTGAAAAAATCGTCAAAAAATCAAAACCACTAATAAAGTTACGGAAATAGAAATTTCTTATGTAATTTTTCATTAGAAAACGATTGACATAAATTTTAGAACGCTAACATGAACCGTTCTCGAGATATTGCACATTTAAAAAAAATTATCAAAAAGTAATAAAAATATTTCCTATTGAGAAACATGTTCACTTTTCATATGTAATATCATGTGATAAATTGGGTGACATTATTCTCGTGGATTTAGCTCGTTCCATTTATGAAAAAAGATACTTTGAGTAATACTTTTGTATTTGAACGCCAATAGTCATTTATCTGCTGTAAGAATAACTTATTTCTTCGTCCAAAACGCTTGGCGAGATTTTGGCGACAAAATTGGCGGAATGTCGCTAACTTGGCGACTTTTTGAAATATTACCAAATTAACGAAAATCTCGCCAAATGGATAAAAATGACGACTAATTGTCGAAAATTCAATATCTTGAAAAGAATATTAGTATCTACTATAAGAAAAACCTATTTTTTTTACTGTAAAAGTACATTCATTACATTATATAAGGAAAGTCATGTGTTGCCCACATCAGATTTTTTAAAAATATTTTCTGATGCATGAGAGAAACTATCTTAAATTAACGATGCACTCTTCATTTCTTAGAGCATATATTTAAATTTTATGTAGTGTTGTAAGGAAGGAATGGAGCTCAAAACTATCCATTGTCTGAATAGTTCTCCATAGGGTCCGCAATGGAAATAGAAATCCAGCACCGTGAACTCCCATTTGATTCTCGACCTCCCCTTTCAAAGATCATATTCTGCCCTTGTTTAATACACTCTCTTCCTTAGTTATATTCTGATTCGATATAGTTATACAATTTAATAAGTTGGGAGTTCCGCTTCTGGAGGGTTTGGTAGTAATTATTTCATCTTTGACATGATCATAAAATAACTCATTTATTCATTATAAATTATTCACATAGCTTAGCAACCTATTAGGATGGGTTGGTTCTTCTTTCTTAGAGATCTACCAATCTTCATCTACTAAACGTCAGTATTAAAAAACCACTAACAGCAGTAAGGAAATTTACAATAATCCGTAATTAAAAGTCCTGTTTTTGAATACAAAGTTGAAACTTTAAGATCAGATTAATGATCATAAAACCCACAGCTAAGAGGAGTTCTAGGAAATTATTCATTCTTTTATATAGTTGATACCAGTTTCTTCTTTTTACCACAAAATTCGAAATATTGTAGCTGATATCAAATTTTTAACCGACAGCCGGGTTACTAGCTATGAATTGATAATTAACTCAACAAGCATTGGTTTTACAGATGTTTGTTGCTGCATTGTGGGCATAGCAAAGGATTCGAGAGGCTACGTAAGATATTTCTGTGCTTAATCGGTTATAGGGACGGTGGGTTAGCGACTGCTTTTCCGAGTTGTCGCCAACACGAATATTGGCGATATAATCAGATAAGAGAAATTCAGTACAAACACAATGATTAAAATTGAATATATAATGGGGTTTGATCAACTTTACTTAACAAAAAAAAATATTGTTACATTGAAATTTGTGGCTGCCAAAACTCTGTTATTGCCGATAAAATTTCATTAAATTTATCACTAACGGTAACACTTCGGCACATAAATTCTGCGAGATATGTACAATATCTGGCTTCTGCACTTTATTTGAGCTGAGTAACAACACGGTTGTTATTAGATACTCACTATATATTCAATAAACAAACAAACAAAAAAAATTCTTTCAATTTAAAATCCTGCATTATAGTTAAACAATGGGTGTCACAGGATTATTTCTGAAAAGAGCCATTTTTTGTTAAAAACGGTTAGCCGTAATCAGAGAAGCGATAAACATCGAAGGGAGATATATGCATATTTTTTTATGACACTGGTAGTCGGGAAGGCAGCGACTCGGGAGAATTTTGAAGTGCGTGATTGCGTAATTACTCCCGCATCGCTTTAAGAGGGATTGCAAAATGAACTTTTAGACTTACGATTTTTTTTTTTAGACTCCGCATATAAGTCGACCCCCCAAATTTGAGTTTTTTTGTCACAAATTTCTCGACTTAAACGCGAGTACTATATCGCCAATGTTCGTGTTGGCGACAACTCTGAAAAGCAGTCGCTAACCCACGGTCCCTATAACCGATAAGTACCGATATTTTAAATCATTATTTGACTCTCTGCAACGTCTGTTATCAACGATTTTTGAGGTTAAAAATTATGATTGGATCTTTGTAAAAGTTCCATAAATTACCATTTTATTCTTCAGGAATATTCTAAATGTTCAAGACTTAATATCTGTATTTATTTTTATACAAATTGCATTTCATGTGAAAGGCTATTAACTGGCTATCATGGTCATTAGTCTGGGATGACTGTGAAGGTAGCATTTTTATATTTCAGTCTTAACACCCAGAAATCTATTTTGGCTCAACCTACTGAATCTGACTTTCAAGATGTTAAAAAACATTTCAAAATCTATTAAGTTTTACTTTCTCATTGTATAGTATAGAGTAAATATTGTTTTAGAGAAAATTTTTGATTTCGAGATTTTAATGACAATATGATTCAAGACCTTGAATACGTTTTGACTATTTATAAAGTGATGTCATTTTGTAGTTTATCTATGGTCGCTTTCTTGTGTTACTTGATAGTTTCCGCAATTATACCAGGATTTTCACGAAATTTTATATTAGACTTTGTTATTGAAGAATCTAGATCGAATTTTTCTGAAATTTGAGCGAAAACTCAATTTTATATCTTAATATGACTGCAATGAACAAAGTTTGACATTATGCGTATAAGATTATTTATGCCTCAATGATCACGAAACTTCAGAATTTCAATCATTTTAGCGAAAAATAGCTGCGATACAACTTTTGTGTTCGTTATGACATTGGTCCCTCTTCCTGGGGGGGGGGGTCAAGTAATCACTTAAGTGTACATTATCAAACTGTATCAATTGAAAGATTTTTCAAGTTCTTTAAAATAAAGAATATTATTCTATAATTGTGAATATTTGGACCAATAATACAGATTTATCATATTGCCTTTTGCAAAATCCGCAAAATAAAAATTACATGCAACTTAAAATGGATTCTGGTATGATAAAGTTGAGATGAAATTTTATTTTAGTTTTCTCACACAAAGTTATTTTCACAAATTTCAATTTTGAGATTGTAAAATATATTAAGAATACTAAATAGTTCATTATTTAAGAGTAAATCCTTAGGTACAACCTTAATGAAAGCATGACATAGCAAAATTTTGTAATTTGACCAGCTCGCCTCGTCCCATTAATAATACAGCCCCGAAACCTGTCTGATCTCAGACATTTTGCAATCTAATGCAGAGTCATCTCCAAAATCCTTGAGTTTCGGCCTGAGCGAAATCTGTCTTTTTACTTTCCTTATATACATAATGTATAAGGAAAGTATTGTGACGGGGTCGAAAATTCGAATTCGAGTTTTCGACGGGAGAGCACGTTTCAAGCATCCCTGATCGCGAATCAAACATTTTTGAAGTGTGTGTGTTTTTGTGTGTGTGTGGACGATAACTGACGAACGAATGGGCCGATTCGAACGAAATGTTGTACAAAAATCACAATATGTAAACAGTGGAAGCCTATTGTTTTTATACGGAATCGAATGTTCAGAGCCCCCCCCCCCTAAATTTTCGAGTGAAATTTTGAAAAAATCGTTGAAAATTCAAAACCGCTAATAAACTTAAGCAAATAGACATTTCTTATGTAATTTATCATTAGAAAACGATTGACATAAATTTTAGAACGCTAACATGAACCGTTCTCGAGATATTGCACATTTCTAAAAAAAATATTAAAAAGTCATATAAAATAAAAAATACATTTCGTATTGAGAAACATGTTCACTTTTCATATGTAATACCATGCGATAAATTCGGTGACATCATTCTCGTGGATCCCAATTCATTCCATTCATGAGAAAAGATACTTTGAGTATTACTTTTGTAATTGAACGCCAATAGTCATTTATCTGCTATAAGAATAACTTATTTCTCCGTCCGTAAAGCTTGGCGAGATTTTGATGACTAATTTGGCGGAAAGTCGCCAGCTTGGCGACTTTTTGAAATGTTGTCAAATTAACGAAAATCTCGCCAAATGGATTAAAATGACGCTAAATCAATGAAAATGACGACTAATTGTCAAAAATTTAATATCTTGAAAAGAATAGAAGTATCTACTATAAAAAAACCCCTATTTTTTACGGTAAATGTAAATTTATTGCATTATATAAGGAAAGTCATGTGTTGCCCACATCAGATTTTTATATCTAAAATCCGAATTCGAGCTTTCTACGTACGGAAAAGTGAGGAATTTAGAACCGCGTTTCCATTGCAGATGACAGCCTAAATTGACATGTTCTATATGACCTAAGATCAGTTCTGACAGTATCACTGAAAAAGATGTATTAATCTTTTTCTCCTCATTGTTGAAATTAAAAATGTTTCACATATTTTACATTGTTATTGTTTTGTAAAGTTTCAAATCATAGACCTAGTGTTTCCCAACTCAGACCGTCTAATCTACCCGAAGTTGTAGGGCAACTGTTTGGATGGCCCATATTTCAGACATTTTTATAGCCCATATTTTGAAAGTTTACTTTTTCATGACTCTCTTCAAAAATTGAATTCCATTCTGTCATATATATCTCCTTTACCAGATCCTGCCTATGTTTATGAACTGAACATGTATTAAGAATGCAGTGGCGTCGACAGGAAGGTTGGGGATTACCTCCCTTATTGGCTGAACAATTATATTACTTCTCCATGGCCAATATTTGAAAACGAAATGTAAATCCCATTAGGTCGTTTGACTCCATTATATTCTAAAATCGGTGTGATTGCCTACACCAGTTCAACAGGTGTCTACTATGTGCATAATAGCACTCCATTTATTTCCTGTACTTTAATAAAATGTCAATATCTTATACTGGCATTCAATTTTTGGACAAAATCAAAAATGTTAGTCAACAAAGTGATATTTTCTATAGTGTGGATTAAACATAAATTTAGACGAGGACATAAGGATGAACATAGAGAGCATGAAGAGAACAGAAAAGCATACATCTTTTATTTTCTATACACTTGAAATCTGTGTACTTATTACTAAAGCTTAATCATAGCATTGAGCAATGACCCAACTTCTGGTAGTGTGACTGAAGTGATGCAATTTATTTTTCTTCACTGAAAACTAGTTATAATTTTATAAATAGCAAGGAATGTCAAAGTATTCTTTCTGTAATCAGAGTTTAAACAAAAGTTGGCCAGAGATTGGGAGGGAGGCACTCAGCCCCAACAATAGCCATACACTGCCTATCCCCCCCTAAAAAAAGACGCCGCTGAGGAAGTTAAGATCGGAAATTTTATTCGATCTGAAATTTGAAGGAAGAGTATAAAGGGTGTGCTTTGACTGCAAAAATATAAATTTCTTTCTAGTAACTTAAGAGTATCAATTAACCAGTTAGAAGATCCGTGATTTGAATCCCGGTTGAGTACAGTTGTTTACATCTGGCCACTCAACCAGCTGCTCATACCCTAGGGTGAGTCGGGTTGCCTGGGTCTTTCACTCGATGTTTACATAGTTATAACATATAGTACACCCGGTTATAACAAATTTATAAATCAGACTTCCGTAAAATTTTCTTTTTTTTTTCCTCATCCAAATTTTATTGTTAACGATGATTCCCTCTTTAGAATGTTTGTTAAAATACGAATCTCTGCAAAATAAACGAATCTGAAACTTATTAAAGTAAAAATATATAAAAATAACGGAAAAAAATTAGAGTTAAGAACATTATTTTTCAGCTAGATATACGTGTAATTTCAATTTAAATATAAATATTGCTTACCTTCATAAAATATTTTCGAAGAACCTGGATAATTTTCTGAACAAGTCTCTGGAATAATTTTTCCTAGAGCCTGTAGGAGAAATGTGCTATGCGAACTTCAAATCTTCATAAGAGCATCCTGTTGAGAGAAAACGCACCGTAGCCACAAGTCCCTCATGCGGAGATATCGCTTGCCGTAATACTGTATTGTGTTTTACAATTAAAGGCGTGACAGCAGACAACAGTTCTCTATATGTGTCTACATCCATTCTGACAAAATTTAAAAAATCGGAGGGGAAATTCTCAAATTCCCTCATCAAGTTGATATGAGAAAAGTTTTCGCTTTTTAATAACCAGCCCTTCACCCATTTGGTCCTTTTACGAGGCGGATCGTCTTAGAGTGCAGCAGCAATGGCAACGGAAATTTCACCATCAAGCGACATTTTGCAAATGACAGTCGCATATGAGAGAGATCAAAACTCACGACAGAAAGCTACAACCAAAGTTATTTATCACTCTTTGGCGATAACCCGCCAAATCGGTACTTTCATTCAGTCACTTTCTAGCAAGGTTTATTGAAAGGTACTCTTACTTCCATTTACCTTGACTTTCTAGGACCTTTCAAGATTGATGACTTCGGGAGTCTACGGAGGACGACAGACCCCCTGTGGTTCCCGTTTCGTCTGGAAATATAACTCGTTTATTTGTGTCTCCAGTGTATGGGGACCTTAAGTCATTCCGAGAGATAGGTGGTAGGGGAAGGAGGTTACGGTCCCTGTGGATGCCTCCCCCACTGGGTTCCGGTCTAAATTGGGTGGCACTTCCCGGCCGTCCAAACAGTTACCTTACGCCTTTCTGGTAGGTCGGATGGTCTGGGTCTCAATATATTTTACTCTTTGTGTATGGATAAATTATACTTGAACTTAAATTATTCAATCATTTTCTTTATAGAACAAAATGTGTTTAATCGTAAATTACATACTGTTTTTCAGCTGCCCAAATGTGACAACACTGAACCAATTATTGAAGATTTCGTATTTGATTATTTTGGTTACGACATTCTTCCCAATTCCGTGCAGCTCGTGGAATGTGAATTGCCACTTCATGAAGCAGAAAACTGTGATAAACTATCTGGGGTTTTTCTTTTCAGACAAATATTTTCACCTGGTGACGAAACCTTGCAGTGTTTGCTTTGCCGGAACGAGTGTATTTGCAGTTCTCTTGCTGAACTTAAAGATCACTATCACGACTTTCATAAATTTGCTGTCGACACAAGTACAGCAGAATTTAATCCAGACAATGTTTTTCTTTCTGTTCCATCATGTATAAATAAAGGAACTACTGTTTGTATTTGCTGCGGCAGCGTTCTGAAAACTTTGTCGGAATTCCGTGAGCATTATAAAAATGCTCGTAAGACTGATCATGTACTACCTGAATCTGAGATGACAGAACTTTGCAGATTTTTCTATTGTGGTTTGTGTAGCTATCCATCTGAAGATTTCAATTCTCATCAGCAACATATGAAAGTTATGCATAGAATGCGGACATACACGTGCTGTTATTGTACATACTGCACATCTAGTCCTAGATGTCTAAAGACTCATGTTGAAGAGGAACATTCACAAGAGCAACCTGGGCATTGTTCTATTTGTTTCGTGTATGAGCGTGATGAGGACGAATTGGAAAAGCATATATTGTCCCATACAGGGAAAACAGGTATGCATAATTTCTAAACTTTGAAGTATTTATTGAAATGTGGTTTGGGAGACAAATTACACTGAAATTAAAAAAAGACATGTGTAAACTAGACTTATATTCTTAACCTAATCTTAGTGAAAAATAAATTTAACTTAGTATAATGGTATATTACTTTCCTTATATACAATAATGTATAAGGAAAGTATTGTGACAGGGTCGAAAATTCGAATTTGATTTTTCGACGGGAGAGCACGTTTCAAACATCCCTGATCACGAATCGAACATTTTTGAAGAGTGTGTGTGTGTGAACGATAACTGACTAACGAATGGACCCGATTCGAACGAAATTTGGTACAAAAATTATAATCCGTGAATATTGGAAATTCATTTTTATACGCAATCGAGTGTTCAGAACACCTTCAAATTTTCGAGTGAAATTTTGAAAAAATTGTCAAAAAATCAAAACATCTAATAAAGTTACGCAAATAGACCTTTCTTACGTAATTTTTAATTAGAAAATGATTGACATAATTTTTAGAACGCTAGCATGAACCGTTCTCGAGATAATGCACATTTTAAGAAAAAATTATCAAAATAAAAAATATATTTCCTATTGAGAAACATGTTCATTTTTCATATGTAATACCATGCGATAAATTGGGTGACAACATTCTCGTGGATCTAGGTCGTTCCATTCATGAAAAAATATACTTTGAGTAATACTTTTGTAATTGAACGCCAATAGTCTATCTGCTCAAGAATAACTTATTTCTCCGTCCATAACGCTTGGCGAGATTTTGGCGACGAATTTGGCGGAATATCGCCAACTTGGCGACTTTTTAAATGTTGCTAAATTATCAAAAACTAGCCAAATGGATAAAAAGAACGCTAAATGAAAATTCAATATCGGGGAAAGAATATAAATATCCATTATAAAAATAATCTCTTTTTTTTACTGTAAAAAAAACAAACTTATTGCATTATATAAGGAAAGTTATGTTGCCCATTTAAGATTTTTTTTAATTAATAGGGGGCTCTTCCCCCTGTGCTTCTCCTACTCGCTGCGATCGCAGTCCTTGCTTTGCGAGCTATTTCAAGCCGAATTAAAGTTTAAATCTGTAAACCGTTTATTATATCGTATTACCATTATTTTTCTATAATGTACCAAAAGCATATTTCTGTATTCTGTTCTGTGGTACTAGACAGAGAAAATAGATGGACGTGCCGATACGAAAGAACATTTTTCACTTAAGTGCATAAAAAGTAAAATATCTCAATTACATCGAAATTAAAAAAAAACAAAAAACCTTCAGCAAAAATTCAGCTAGGTAGATACCTACCTGCTGAAATTCGTGGTCTTGCTATTGTTGGTCTATTCAGGATGCGAATTCTCAGCTGAAATATTTAGTCTTTGACATTAAATACTTCTTAAACTACGATATATGGCTCGTTTTCTCTAAACATGCTTTTTCATCTTGTTACAATATATTTTTGAAGCGGTTTTCTGCATTATATTTTAATTTGAGTGGTTCAAACTTAAAAAAAACCAGCAGTGATCATTTTGAGGAAATAGAAAATGCAAATTTTTATTTAAGACAAATTCATCATGACAGGGGAATGACACTTAATATAGGCAATTTCTTTATATATATATATATATATATATATATATATATATATATATATATATATATATATATATATATATATATATATATATATATATATATATATATATATATATATATATATATATATATATATATATATATATATATATGCTATTATATATGCTATTATATGCTATTTATTATATGTTATATGTTTTATATGCTATTTTACTTGGAGTATGAGTTTTATTTGCATTGAAGCCTAACTTGATATTGAGTTTGCTACACTAATTAGGCATGGATATATGTTAAAAAAAAATTACATTTTATTCTGAGATTTTACAGATGAATGACAAGGAATAAAATACTTGCTTGAAATTGTTCAGTTTTATAATATTTTCCTGCACAGAATGATAGCTGGAATATAGTCAAACCCTTGAAATGGTGAATTTGGACTTCAGTACAAAAGAATACTACTGTAATTATATTTTATTTCGGTATGTACAGAAAGAGGTGTTAAAATTTAAAGACGGGTGGATGACAAAAAAAGCTAGGGGACAATTGTAAAAAATTAAATTAAAATATTGCTCTAATCTATAGTGGATGTTTTATTACTGTTTGCATTTTAAATTGTCTAATTTAACATAAAACATCAAATTAAAAGAAAATTGGACAAAGATCAATCATGCTTAAAGCATTGATTATGAAACACTTTCCAACGTCAATGCAATTTCATTCAAACATCTCTAAAATGCAAGACATTCCTCGGTAATATTTTAAAACTTATAATAAATTAATGTAGTATTGTGATATTTGAAAACTTAAACCTTCATCGAAAAAAATTAACTTCATTCAAATGACGGCATTGAAATATAAATTGCCTGGTTTAAACATCTCTAAAATGTGATACATTCCTCGGTAATAATTTTAGAACTATCATAATACTACGATAATTTATTATATATCGAAAACAACTGAAATTCTCTCAGATGACGTCATAGAAAAAATAACACGTCTGGATCTCTCTATAAAAACTGCATTTCATTCATAACATTTTCCCACTCATTTCATTCATCACAATACTATAATTTATTTTATTTAAAAATTAAGGCCATGGAGCTACAAGTAATTAAACTCTTTGCTTAAAACTTCATCGAAAAAATTCGTCTTTCTGTTTGTAAAATCAATGAATATTTCATTCATATCAGCTACTCAGCTACGCAGACTCCATGAACTAAATGATTTTGTGTTAAAGAAATACAACAATTCTAATACAACTCATTCTACATATTTTGCCGTTTACATTTTACATAAGTGAGAAATAGACTTCGTCGTGAAATAATCAAATTTGGATGAGTATTTAAACTCAAATATATTGTAATTGCTTTGTTTCAGTATGTAGATGCAAAGAATTTAAGCAAAAATAAAGTGGTTTTAGGACAGATACAACACTCAACATGAATTAAAAAACTTTAAAAATCGCGATTTTGAGAAGATGGATGCCATATTTCATTTTGAAGTGGGTCACGTGATCTTTTCATATGGTCACGTGATCGCTTCATATAAGGTATTATTATTTTAATTTTTATTTAAAAAACTACTGAATATATTTCGCTGAATTTTTTTTTATATATTTTACGGAACAATTTGAATATTACCTAAAATTTTTGAGGCAATTTGTGAATTTTAAATCCGCTTAAAAAATGTTTAAAAAATTGGGTCCCATAGGGCTCAATGTATTTCATTTTTTCAACCCGGTTTCAATCCAAAACTAATTGGGTGATAAAATTCATTTATATTCCCATAGGTCCTACAGACCGTCTGAGCAACATACTAAAATTCCATTTTGATTAAGTCATTTTTATGGCAGTTATCGTGCTAACGGACAGACAGTCAGAATGAACCAAGTCATAAACACTTTTCAACTTTGTTGTAAAGTGTTAAAAACTGCATATGCTCAAATATATCAATTAACAGGTTTTTATACTTGTTTAGTATTATTATTTTAATATTTATTTAAAAAACTACTGAATATATTTTTCTTAAATTTTTTTAAAATATTTTATGGAATAATTTCAATAGTATCAAAGTATCTAAAATTTTCGAAGCAATTTGTGAATTTTAAATCCGCTTAAAAAATATTTGAAAAGTTAGGTCCCATAAGGGTCAATGTATTTCATTTTTTCAACTCTGATTCAATCCAAAACTAATTGCGTGATATTCATTTATATTCCCATAGGTTCTACAGACCGTTTGAACAACATTCTAAAATTTCATTTAGATTACGTCATTTTTTACGGCAGTTATCGTGTTAACGGACAGACAGAATGAATGAACAAAGTCATAAACACTTTTCAACTATGTTGTAAAGTGTCAAAAATTACAACATTTAAAAGGCTTCATTTTTAACATTTTACAACAAAGTTGAAAAGTGTTTATGACTTTGTTCATTCTGAATAAGCACTATAGTAAAAACTACATCCCCCGATACTGACGATGAGTTTTGTACGGCTGTAATCCCCAGGGTCGCTGACAGGGGGAGGCGGCAAAAGGATGCATGGCATAGAGGCTTGGTCCATATAGTGTATGAGAAAGTTAAATATATAAAATATGTAGTGGAGAGGGGGGGGGGGCGAAAAATTGTGTTCATGGCACTAGTAATCCCAAATTTTTAAATTTGAACCGTCCATCCGACAACATTTACAGTTAACAATCAGCTGCAATTATCAAACAACAAAGCAAAAGTATGAAAAAAGCTAAATCTGGGTTAATAACATGTATTAAAAAAATTAATTGCGTTCCTTGATTTTAGCAAAGATTTATTTTTTAGCCATTTTAACAGAAAAATTAATTTTTTTGCTTTTTTAAAAAGATTTTATTAAATTTTAATCCAATTCTGGGGTTCCCGTCTTGCTACTCCTATGCATAGTTCTGGAATTCAATCAAAATTTTCTTTAATACTTAAGCTGCATTCTCTAAAAATTACTAACACAATAAATATCTGTTTTTAGGTCTTATTTCTTAAAATGCTTCTAGGCAAATAATGCTATTGGAACTTCGTTTAATTAGGATATAATTTTTGTGAAGAAAGCACAATGTAAAAAAGAATCCAGGAACTTTTTATATAACTTTGATAGTAAAACACTAGATGGCGATACCAAAATCATTAAGGTAGAAAATTTTTATAAAGGAATTTTACTTAGACGAATATTTTCATTTTGCTTTGCAGTGTTTTCATCTGACAAATCTCCTTTCAGTTACACATGTACACTAGAAAATGATTATTTTAGCTTTTATTTAATCAATCTTTTTTTCTAAAATTAGCTATGTCTAGAGTGCTTTGATAAACCATTCTTGTTCAACTTTTCCCCTGTTCAATCCCTCCGCGCATGCGCACTCTAGTTTGGAGATTCAAAGGAACATTCCCAAGTACGTTAACATTGGATAGATTCTCTCCCCAGACGCTTATGAGCGCAAGACACTAACTAGTTCCCCCCAGCGTTCTTCGCTATCAACGGCTTTTCGTTGCCTTTTTTCTGCTCCACTCTGTTAAATTATTTGGCCAGTAACTTTGAGAATTACTGAACAATAATCAAAATTTTTATCTGCAGCTTTAGTAGTGTTGCGATGCGTTTAAAAAATTTAAACTCATCTTAACACTATATATTTTTACTACAGAAAACTATTCTTTGTTATGAGAACATTTTCTCAAATTCATGGTGGTCTGAGGTAATGAATGTTTTCCCACAGTGGCTTCGAAGTAGAAGATACTAAAGCCATTAAAATGCATTTTAGCACGATCACTCAAAACCTTAAGTGACATTTTAAGGTGTTGAAGACCCAGACCGACCGACTCGTCAACAAGGACATGAGCAGCATAATGGTCGGCCGGTAAAAATGTGGAAAAACACAGTTTTGAAAGCTGAACGAGACACCTCATATTTTCTACAATCTGGCATTCATTTACGCTACCATTTATAGCATCCATTATCAAGCATCAGAAGTGTTTACAAACAACACTCAATTTGACACTTCCACCAGATGGCATGGATCATCAATTTCAGTCTCAACAATCTCCGCAAAAATCACTTACGAGGGGGGAAAGATTCATTCCTTTTTTTACCCTTTCTACAATTCGTTGATAAAAGTGATATCACTGGTCAGTAACCAATAGCTGATTGGTACGTCATCTTTCTTACCCAGAAGCCTTTTTTTTTTTATTTGGTTTTTATTTTCTGCCACCTAGCAATATGGGAATGTGAACGTGAAAGAAGATTGCTGTCTCTCCCCCTTCCCTGGAAGGTGTAATTATATTTTCTTCTAATATGTATATCAGACTAATTCTGTGGTGTATATAATTAATATATTTTTTGTCGAAGCAATATATAGATATTTTGTTGAGAATGTAGCTCATCCTTCTGTTTTGTTCAAGTTGTTTTTTTAAAAAAATGTGTTGATCAGAGCAGTTGAGTCGAGATGTTATTTATTCACTTTGAATGCATAGTGTGAAAATGCCGCTATGATAAAAAGAAAAATATGCATAGCTGATGAAGGCCTTAGTATTGTGCGTGTATGAGTGCAACTTTATTTATATAAAGTGAGAATTCAAAGATGTGTTTGAATTAGTGAAAGTATATATTTAGCGCAGTGTAGTATTTCTGAAAATGAGTGCTATGTGCAAGGTCTGTTCTATTAAGTTTTAATTATGGTAATTCTACACTATGATCATTTTATATCATAATATCTACAATTATATATTTTATTCAACAACACAATCTTAATGCAATATGTGAGTAGGAATCTTTTCATGATATTATATTAATTTACTTATTTCAAAATATTATGTTTTATAAGAATGTTCTATTATAAATATTGTGTAGTTTGTTTTTACATATTCAATCTTAATTTCTCTGAATTAAATAATTTATCTGAAAATATATTCAGAAATTCTAATGAATAATTCGCAATTAATAAATATTTTTTTATATTTAAAATAATCATTGTATTCATTGTGCATGATTATAATTCATTTTAACATTATTTTATTTTTAGTTTCTCATGTCAATCCCTGGATAATATCACTATAAGAAATTTATAATTTTAATTGTTTATTTGGCCATTAAGATTTAATTGATTTGACATGAGAATCCGACCCGTGAAAATTTGTTGCAGGGATCTTGATGGAGTAATTAATTTATAATATTTTCATTAAGCTCTTAAAGCAATTACTATTTATTTTCTAATTACTCTATTCAAATTGGTCCATGCAGCATGTTTATCACAACAAGTAGCAACAGAAAAACAAATGTATTTCGTAGTCTTAGACAACATATTACATTTTGAGGGGATTTTTTTTATCTCCAAGGAAGGATGGTTTAATTTTTTAGTCAATAAAATTTAAACTTGCATTAACATTCTATTGAAATTAATACCATCTTTTGACTTGATGTATTGTATATTACAGAAGGCATACCCTATGATAAGACCAATTAAGTGAAGAAAATCACGCTTTAAGAAAACAGGCAAATTTGGTTGCTTCTTTTGATATTTGTTAATTACTTTTAGCATTACTAACACTAATAAACTGTGCTATTTAACTGTTTTATCCATTCATAGAAATTTAGAACCTTACTACGTATGACTAGTTAAAACTAAATCATTATTTTGATACAATCCAACTTGTCAACAATATTATTAATGTGGCATTTTACTTATCGTTATAGTTATTTAATATTTCACTACTAATATTGATTAGTTAAACCTGTCTAAGTTGGACACTCACGGTTCCCTTTAAAAGTGTCCAACTTAGACAGGTGTCCAACATAGACAGTGTGATGAAATTTCATTTTTCTCTTTCAATAAAGCACATCAAAAGACTTCATTTTTAACAAATAGAAAATACTAAGCCAATGGTTTTAATTAAATATTGTAATTACTGTTACAAAATACTTATGATATAGATTCTGTTTCTTGTTCCAGAGCAGTTCAGCTCCCATACATGTATATCAGATCTCTTATTGTTTATATTGGAAACAATAGATTTTGATATGCCGAACTCCTCTGCCAACTTTCTGCAGCTGTCACCTTTGTCTGGGCGATCAAGAATTATTATTTTCTTTTCAATAGTTAGCTCAACAAATTTACCTTTGCTCATTATTAAAAACTAATGTGCACGTCACTAAAATCAGTCACCTTTCCAGAATGCACTGAGAAACAAATGTGACTTTTGAGGGTAGATACCTTTTTATTCAAAAGATGCAGAAATCTAATTGGACAATGTAAAGATGGGATAGGGAAGCTACAAATGTCCATTCTTTAAGTGTGTTGTTGTATGTGTGTGTGTGTGTAAACAAACTGCTAACAAAAAGGTTGTGATACATAATTGAGGTCTGTGGAATGGTGGGGAGGGACGGCCCCTTAGCAACAATAAGAAAGAAATGTAGGCAGATACGATCTTCCTGGAAGTGATAACAACAACATAGGAATACTTCTGGGGATCAACAACAAAAGATAATCCCTGGGGATAGATAAGGAAGATCAAAAGTGGTAGGTTACTTCCTTTATGCAAATGCCAATTTTAAGGAACTTGTCAAACTTAGTAATGTAAACAGCGTCCAACTTCCAAGATAGACAGGTGTCCAAGTTAGACAGTATTATATACATGTTAAAACATAGGAATTCGTTCCGTTCCACCGAATTGTGTCCAAGATAGACAGGTGTCCAACATATAGAGGTGTCCAACTTTACAGGTTTTACTGTATTACGTTATAGTACACAAATTGATAACTTTTATCCTAGTTTGGCAATTAATGGAAATTATTCAAATGTAAACAAATTTAAATAAATGCATTCTACTCAATTTTTCTATTTTAAGCCTTCGATCTTAGTTATACATTTTATCTCTTCAACAATTTAGATAGAGATGCTCTATTAGAGTTCAAGGATTTTTGAAACGGTTAACGGCTTCCGTTAAACTCGATATCGAATTTTCCGTAGCTTTTGTCCGCACCCTTTGTTTTTTTTAAGACTACACGAACATCTTTCATTATATGCGACATGTATGTTAGATATTTGAAAACTGAATGAAACTTTTTTTTAAAAACATGCTTTTTGTAAAAAATATCTATTTTTGACATTTTATGCTTGATATTTTGAATTTTGTGAAAAATGAACCTATGTTATTTCTTTATACTTTTTTTGTAGAATAGTTATGTTACAGGCGAATGAGGGACCCACCTGAGGGAGCCACTGCCATACCAAATGGTCTAACAGAAAAAGAACATAATCTCTTAAGGAATGTCGTTTTTAATGTTTAAAGTTTGTTGATTTCAATTACCAACTGTTTTCATATTGAAATAAAAAAAAATTAAAAATTTTGCAATATATTTATTTTACAATATTTTAATAAGTATTTCACAAGATTATGATAAACATGCATCTAATTATATAGTCGGTATTAGATTGAAAATTTGGAGGTCTCCGGTCAACGATATTTTAGAGTTCACTTTATTATCTGTTACTTTTATACATTGTTTAGATTATTCTGAAAATTATCATTGATAAAATACTTGCTCTTAGATCCGAATGGAGTTTTTACATATTAACACTTTATATATTAACTTATTAAGTTAATATATTAAGTTATATATAAGTTAATATATAAAGACTTTAATTAATATACGTTAATTTAAAACTATTTTTAAATTAACCAGAACATGGTTCAACTCGACTTTCTCATATTAGAATTCATTTTTAAGTAGTTTCTGGTTTTTAATTGTGCTACAAATGTTTATAAAATATAAATTGCTGGTCCAAATGATAGCGTGTTACCTTATATCTTAAAGGGCTTGACAATGTATCTTCTAAATGGTGTCAAACTGCATCACTGCTATTTTTCACTGCAATGAATAAAAATGTGAAGTTTCGTGATTGAGCAATTAATAACCCCTTTTATGCATAATTTTGTGAAATTTCATCCTGTGGCAAGAAAATATAAAATTTCGAAGTTTTTGCTCGAATTAAAAAAAAAAAATTGATCGCCTAGATTGTTGGTTAACAAAGCCGAAAGTAAAATTTCGCGAAAATTCATTAATGCTTGTGGCAGCTATAGTGTGCACAATACATCTGTTACAGACAGACGGACATCACTTAAAAAATAGCCGAAACCTGTTCAGGAAGGCCTGAAATATAATATATTGGCATTAAACACTCGAAATTAAAAATTTTCGTAAAATTAGTACTTTATACTGTATTCAATAGTATAAGAAATTAATGTCAGTTGCATTTTGATTAGGAGTTTGCTCGTCAGTATGAAAAGTCATCCTATTTGGGCTGGCAAGCTGTCAATAAGCCAAATTTTAATTTACCTGGTGTATGTTCAGTGCCATGCCGTGAATTTTGCACACTATTATTTCGTTGTGAAAGTAAAACTATTGCATTATGTAATGGGGAAAGTTGTGCTGAACTCGTATTTTTATAGATGTTTAATGATGAAATTTTTTAATAGATGTTTGCTTTCTCATAGTATAAAATATACGATTTTTATTTTTACAGTGATGTCTGTATAGAGGCTACTTGCTTGATATTTTACATGCTTCATATAGTAATTGCGAAAAATTTGATGATTATAAAAACTTGTTTCTATAAGTAGTGGCAGTTAGCTGGAGCACAAAAACTAGCAAATATTTGTAGAGATTTATCCAAATAGATTTTATAAAGATTTACTTCGAACTTAGTTTCAAGATCCTATCTCAAACGCAAAGAATCGCGTTGATTCCCAATTTGAATATATTTCATAGTATTTAATTTTTACTTTCTTATTCTATATAGTATTATATTATTCCATATGGTATTCTTATTTTATAAAATATTACTTACACGAAAATTTTCGAGATTTTGATGCTAAAATATTTGTTTTAGAATCATTTTAAAACCATAATTGAAAAATTTTAGAGGAATGTCAATCTGTTACGATTTCTTATGTACATGATATTTGTCACAATATTAATGTATTTCTAGGAAACGTTATCGGACTTCATTAACAAAACATTTAGAACTATATAGAATTTTTCTAAATTCGAGCGAAATTTAGTCGACATTTTATATTTTCTTAACATGGCAACCTAGGACAAAAATCTATATAACTGCTCATGAAGGGAGCTCAATGATAACGAAACTTTTCTTTCAACTATTGTGGTGAAAAATAGTCGCAATACAATGGTATTTGTGACGTCATCAGCCCCCCTCGGGGCGGAGAAGTGCCCTCCCCCCAAGGTTGTGCATTGTCACACTTTGTATCAATCGAAAGCATTTTTAAGTCCTTTAAAATGAAGTGTAAAATACTATAATTGTGATCATTTGAACCAACTTTGCTGATTCTTCATAAATTAATTTGCAAAATTAAAAAAAAAAATAGATGTGGGCAGCGCATGACTTTCCTTACACCGGGTGGTCAGAATTAAAACACCCATACTCTGAGCTCTCTATGCATCGAACTACTTGGTGTAAAGGCTCCAAAATGGCTGAACCTACTATTCAAGACATAGGGAAAGAGATTACATGAAAAAGAATTAGTTCCAGAAACACTGATAGGTGGCGCTGTACAACAGCAAATATGCTGAAAAGACAAAAAACAAACGCCTGCGATATGGAATTTTCCCTTTCTAATTTCTTTTGCTGATATGAAAAAAGTGAAGAAACTTAAACTGTCATTGTAACTGCAATTTCGCACTGTAAGCACAAAAATTTGCATAAACCCTGGGTATGCAGCTACTATGTTCTGGGCATGAAAGGAGATAAAACTGGGGAATTTTCATTATCAGCGATGGCTGTTACACTGCCAGAACGCGCTTTGTTTGTCGAAAGCCCAGACCATCCCACTCGTCCAAGGACTTAGAGCAACCGTTTGGATGGCCGCGCGCTTTGTTTGTGAAGTTGTTTTATAAAAACAAAGGACATGCTGCTGCTGCACTTCGAGAGTTTCGTCGACTTAAGAATTTTTGCAAAGGACCATTACTTCCACAAGCTCTCAGAATGATCGCTCGATTCGAGAAAACTGGACATCTTGGAGTTCAGCCGGGTCGAGGAAGCAAATCGGCTCGTTCAGATGCGGCTCGTTCAGATGTCGTTGACGATGTTGCCACCGCTATTGTTGAACAGTAAATGGATAACGTTATAGGCTGTAGTAGTGCACGTGGAGTGTCACGACACTTGGGTGTTCCTTACAGCACAGTGCGGAACGTACCGAGAAACATAGTGCATTTTTTCCCGTGCAAAACTAGTCACAACCACCACTTGCTGACCATCGACAAGGAGAAGCGACTGACCTTTCTATTGACATTTCTGGCTAGAGTTAAAGTGGATGCATTGTGGCCATGGCAGATTCTATGGAGCGATGAAGCGCATTTCCATCTAAGTGGAACATTCAACACCCATAACTGTCGCATTTGGGACACTTAAAACCCTCGTACCTTCCAAGAGATTCCACTTCACTCACCGAAAGTTAGTCTGGTGTGGATTCACAGCTATATTCATTCTTGGACCTTTTTTTTCGAAGAGGCTACTCCCAATGGTCCTGTGACATGCACCGTGATAGCCAGGAGGTACAAAATCATGCTCGAAAATTTTTTGTACCCCAACTGCAACATTACCAATGTCTTGATTCAATTACCTTTATGCAAGATGGAGCGCCTCCACACATTGGACTCTGTGTACAGCAGTTTCTTCGGCAACATTTTACTAATGGTAGAGTAATTAGTCGTGCGTTTCCGACAACCTAGCCATCACGTTCTCCAGATCTTAATCCCTGTGGTTTTTGGCTGTGAGGATACTTAAAAAATCTTGTTTATCGAGGACGTCTGGTAACCTTGGCAGATTTGAAAGACAGTATCACTCTGCATGTGAGAAGTATCTCAATCGACCAATTACGATCCGCAGTTGAACAAGCTGTCCACAGACTGCAGATTGTACATCTTGAAGAAGGGAACCATATTAAGCAGAATTCCCTGCATCGATAAGGTCTTTGTGATATGAATGTTTGGTACGTTCGAATGAAACGTGTTGCAAATGTGCATTTTGTCTTTTCAGCATATTTTCTGTTGTACAGCGCCACCTATCGGTGTTTCAGGAACTAATTTTTTTTCGCGTAATCCCTGTCCCCATGCCTTGAGTAGTATGTTCAAAACAATTTTGGGCCTTTACACTGAGTAGTTCGATCTATAGAGAGCTCAGAGTAAGGGTGTTTTAATTCAGACCACCCGGTATAATGCTATGAATTTACAACTTTACAGTAAAAAAAAAGGTTATTCTCATAGTAGATATTTATATTCTTTCCAAGATATTGAATTTTTATCAATTAGTCGTCATTTTCATTGATTTAGCGTCATTTTTATCCATTTGGCGAGATATAAAAAAAGTCGGCTAAACCATTGGCTAAATCCTCCAACGGTCCCCTTCTTTCCTCCATGGGAAGCTATTATTTTCTGCAGCAGGTAGCGGACAACCAATTCCTAATTGAATTAGTCAAAGTAGAAATCGAAAATTAGTTTATGAATGATTCGAATAAAATGCCAAATATTTTCATACTACTTGTGGGGAAAACTAATCGGCGGCCCCGAAAGCTGTAAATTTTGTGTCTCAAACAACAATATTAAATGGGGTTTATTGAAAAGTCCATTTTCGCTGAACCTAAAATTCAAAGTTTTTGTACCCCATAAACCTTTTTAAGATGATTTTGTAAAATTTAAATTGGCGAAATAAAAAAGGTATACCTACAGAGTATGCTTGACTTTCATTTAACTACCTTTAACATGGAGACAGACCACTAAGAGTTTTCGGGTACCTCCTATATTTATGGTCGGAATCTCGCACAAATTTATATTTAACAATGTTTATTCAAGGAATGTATGACATAAAAAATGGGTGTTGCCATTTGAATTTTTGGAAATGAGCGACTAAATATGAAGGCAAACCAAATGCACATTTGTTTTTTTGTAGACATTATTCAGTCTCCGATACATTTGGTTTGTTGGTACGACCTCGGGAGTCGAAATAATGAGTGGTGTTTAAATTTTTATTGAACGGCTGTACCGTATATTCATGTAATTAGATAAGTTTGTAGTATTGTCAGTTTTTATACGCTGTTCACCATAACTGCATTCAGAGCCACCACCTTTCTAGACTGAGACTGATTTTTATATAAAGTTTCAAATCGCCTGCAAACATAAGACATTTTGCAGTTTTAAAAATCCGGGATATTTCATTAATAAAAATTAAAAAAAGAAGTGGGCCCAGATTTGAACCCCGAGGAACACCAGAGGAATTAATAGTCTAGAGTTTACACCAAGGTATTTTGCAGAATACAGTCTATCTGTAATATAAGAGTACAACCAAGTCGACAAATCAACACTAAATCAGATAGTAATTAGTTTACGGGTTAATAACCCCAGATCGATGTGATCAAATGCTTTACTAAAATCAGTATAAATAACATCCAGTCGCCCCTTGGTTTCAATGGCATCAATAATATCACTGGTAAAACAAGCTAAATTAGTTACTGTTGATCGCATTGGCATAAATCCATGCTGGTACGGAGATATATATTGCTTAAGTTTGGAAAAGATCCTTTCATACATAACATATTTAAAAACTTTGGAAAATGGGGACAGAATAGCAATAGGCCTGTAGTTGGAAATATCATGTTTGTTGTTCTTTTTATGTACAGAAATAACTTGACCGTATTTCCAGACATTGGGAAAAGTCATAGTTTTAATCAAAAGATTAAACAAGATGAGCAAGGGGTAAGTTACACCGTCAGCACAACCTTTAATGATGAAAGAGGGAGCATCATCGCAGTTTATAGACTGGCTGGATTTTAACTTCTTTAGGAATTTGACATCATTTTCAGATATATATTTAACATTAATTAAGTCAATGTTATTGAGTTCACAATTCTTAGTCAGTAGTTCAAAAGTAATAAGTTGACTACTTTGGATATAAACAGATTCAAAGAAATCCGGGAAGCAGTTGGCAATATCATTATTAGTAGTATAATCAGTATTAATATAACTCATTGGCGAGATCTCACAACTACCAGGTGAATCGCCTTTACAAAAATTCCAGAAAGCTTTAGGGTTCTTGTTGAGGTTTAGTTTCATGATAGCAACATGAGATTAGTAAAATAATTTTTGATTCCATCCTTCTCCACTTTGCGTAGTCTGCGAAATTCCTGTAGATCACTTTTATCATCACCTCTAATATATTTATTACGATACTTTTCTTTTAATTTAATATTATGGATAGTGATAGAAGAGTACTACGATTTATATTTACGCTTAGTAGGAATATATTTAGGTATACATAAGTCAAATGTCCCATAGACACAATCATAAAAACTCGATATTGCATCAGTGACATTAGTAAATATATTTAAAAAGTTCCTGTCAGTATTATAGAAGTAGTCGTATAGCATAGGATAATTGGCCTTTCTAAAGTTATATTTCATATTTTTATTAATTCGATGATTTCTGCTCACCCTTTTAATCAAGATTGATCCTTCAAGAGGTATGGATCCTCTTTCACAAAACTAAGGGTAGAGTGTTTAATAACGATCTGCTTATAGTTTGTCAAGATAAGATCAAGAATTTTACCATATTTATTACAACTAGTGTTTATCTGATCAAGATCTAGGAACTGCAAAGCGTTATAAATGGAATGCTCAACTTGAGTGTGGCCAGATAAGGTACCAGTATGTGAGTGGTTGAAATTTACAGCTGGAAGATTAAAATATCCAAATATAAATATATGATCAGGTGAGGTACAGAATTTTTTTTCAACGTTTTTAAAGAAACTTTCATACTTATCAACAGTAGGGTTAGGCACGAAGTAAATGACACAAATATAGAATTTGCAGGTATATGAAGCACTGACACGGATCCATACGCAATCTTTTTCAAATGATACATCAGTTAGTTCAATGGAATCAAAAGCTTTTTTATGGCAATAAGGACACCTCCGCCATAATATAAACCAGTAGCAACAGGATCTCTATTACACCTAAAAACATTAAAATTATCATCGAAAATTTCATGACTATCAATATCATCATTTAACCATGTTTCAGTTAGGCAAATGATATCGAAATCACATGTTAACGTATTGACATAATATTCATTAATTTTAGTTCTCAAACCACGTACATTTTGGTAATAAAATTTGATTGCATTTTTTATCTCCATCTTTAAATTGGTATGATTGCAAGGCACAGGAACAGATGTGTAGCTATATCCATTTAAGTGATTTACTGTTGGACTGTCTGATAATCACTTAATTTCTGTTTAACTGCTACCAGTATTTTGATAACGAGCATCCTCGGGATTATACTCAATGGGCTTATAGTTTACTGTTTCTCCAATAATTTGACGTGGACGACACAAGAATTCAGATATCTTGAGTTCAATTGGCCATATTGAGTCCATTTTAGCGTACCGTGTGTGCATGTTGAGTGTGTGTGTGCGTCTGTCTCTCTGTCAGTATGTGCAGATTTTGTATCCACTCTAACCGAAAAACTAATTCACCGAATTTCAAAAAATTCTACGAATCCACACGTTTTGGGACCTATAGAATACGAAAAAAATATTTTTAGCGTGACTTCTCTCTGTGCAACTCACCTATCCACTCTAACTCAAAAACTAACGAACTAAACTTCATCTTTTTTTTTAGGTAAGTTACTTGTTGGTGACCCTGGTACTGATTAGGTTTTGGTACGATTCCGGATAAAAATACCCACGTTTTTTTGCAAAATGGACCGCAAAAATCACCTGCATCCACTCTATCTGAAAAACTAAGTCAAATTTTACAAAATTTGGTAGATAATACTTGTGAGTTATAGTCACTTGTGAGTTACCCTGGTGCTGATTAGATTTTGGTACGATTCGGAATAAAAGAATCTGCCTTTTTTTGCGAAACGGCCTACAAAAATCGTTGATAACATTAAATATATCATTGATGAAATAATACTTGCTCTTAGAATAGCATATCTGCAGTTTCTTTGAAAATAAGAATTATATATTAACTCCTACAAGCAATTTTTAAATTAACTGAAGTATGGCTCAACTTGACTTTTCCGTACCGGAATCCATTTTAAAGTAGCTTGCTGATTTTAATTTGCTAGAAAATGTTTGAAAAATGTTTATTGCTGGTCCGAATGATCATAATTATAGCATACTACCCTTAAAATCTTAAAGGGCTTGAAAAAACCTTCAGACTGGTTCTCAGTTTGTAGATAATGTTTTCATCACTGCTACTTTTTACTAGAATGATTAAAAATGTGAAGTTTCACGATTAAACCATTAATAACCACTTTTATGCACAATTTTGTCATATTTTATCCTATGGTAAGGAAATTTAAAATTTCGAATACATTTCGAAGTTTTAGCTCGAATTTAAAAAAAATGATCTTGTCCCAGATTTTTTGTTAACAAAGCCGAATGTCAAGTTTCACAAAAATTCCTTAATATTTCTAGCAGCTATCATATACATAAAAATTGGCTATAGATAGACGGACATCCCTTCAAAAATAATCAAAACATGTTCAGGAAGTCCTAAAACATATCATATTGGCATAAAACCCTCGGAAATGAAAATTTTTGTGGAAACAATACTTCCTCTATACTTAATTCAATAGTATAAGAAGTTAAAAATGCCAGTTGCATTTTGATAAATTTACTCATGAGTATGAAAAGTCATTCTATTTGGGGTAACAAGCTGTCAAATGCGCCAAATTTTACTTTACGTGGTGTATGTTCAGTGCCATGCAGTGAATTTTATACACGATTATTTCCTTGTGAAGGAAGTAAAATTATTGCACTATGTAATGGTGAAAGTCATGCTGCGCACATTAGACGTTTACCTTCTCGTAGTATAAAATATATTATAGAAAGTATTGTTTTCACAAAAATTTTTGATTTCGAGATTTTGATGCTAAAATATTTTTGAGCCATTTTAGAGGGTTTTAGGACCATTTTAAGACCATTATTGACTGATTTTAGATGCATATCCTTCTATCTGTTGCGATTTCTTGTGTATACGACAGTTACCACAATACTAACGCATTTGTAGGAAACTTTGTCAGATTTCATTAACAAAACATCGATAACTAGATAAAGTTTTTCAAATTTGAGCGAAAATTGCGAAATGTAGTCGAAATTTTATATTTTTTTCAACATGGCAACATAGGATAAAATTTAACATAACTACTCATAAAGGGAGCTAGCTCAATGATCATGAAACTTAAGTTTTAACCAATGTAGTGAAAGAATAGCAACGACACAATTGTGTTCATGACTTTATTCAAGTATGACGTGGTATCAATTTTTTTAGAATTTATTAATCATAATATGTTATATTAAAATTAGGAAATGCCTTATTTAATAAAATTTATAGGCCTTTGTCCTCTTAATAGATGGCGGTAAAAGAAATATTTTTGATTGAACTGAATTATCTTCACAGTATTGCAGGTTTGAGTGGATTTGTTATGGGGTTATAAATAAAGTGCTACTGGTTGTCTGCTTTTTTTTCCTGCCGTCTGAAATTGTTTGAAAAGATTAATGGGTAAAGTAATTAATCTTTTGTTCCGCATAAGTCAGATTTTGTTATTTTTAACGAAGAAATATGCAGAATATACTGATTTGTGAGCATTCTTGAGAGGTATTGAATTTTAAATTCAAACCCCAATAACTCGCCAAAATTCTCAAGGAGAAACGGGATAAATAATGGAGTGTAAAGTTTTGGAACAACACGTTTGTATTTTAGAATAGTGTTCATATTGAAATTTGTTATTGACAGGAAAACTAACAATCTTAATTAAACTACAATTTCTTTTTAGAAAATTTCTTTCGTTTAATAATGTATGGTGCCAAAATTAGTTGTGAATTGAAAAATGGCTTAGTTAGGTTCTGTCTCGTGTAGGAGTTTTCGCTTTTTGTCAACGGAGGGGGCTTTGGGAAGGTTTTGAGAGATTTTACCAGTCTCTTTTGTCCCTGCAGGGGAAAAAATTCGAAAATTAGACTACGTCAGGTTCCGTTCAGTGGGATATACTGTCAGTTCTCAAAGATTTAGATTTCTGACCCACCGGAGGGCTACTTGAGAATCTGAAAAGATATCAAAACTCCCGTAATTTTCACCCCGAGGAGCAGATAAAAGATTTGACTGTTAGGTTCTGTCCAATGGTTTATAAAGTTTGAAAATATTGTGGGTTGCCACAGTGCATCTGGAAGGTTCGAAATTTTTTTTTGAAAAAAAACACATTTTCTCCGCCCTTCTGGTGTGTGTGGAGGGGGGAGGGGGGTCTGAAAAATATTGTCGTAAACCTTTTTTTCTCCAGCCTTCCGGGGCATAAATCGAAAATCCGACTCCGTTAGGTTATGTTGCGTAGTCAATACTATAAAATTCTTATTACAGGGCACTTTTTACTGCGGAATCTTTGTCAATTCCACCCGTAAATCAAGTTTTTATACTCGCTTTCACAGCATCTGATCGTCGGGTTTCCAATACTTTACCACGTATTTGCATTGAGCACGTTTAGTGCCAGGCCAGATAAATGCTTGAATCTCAACAATTTTACTCCATGAAGCATTTGTGAACGCTTTTATAGTATAATTTTGATCTATAATGTACAGCCGGGTTCCTTATTTCCGATCATATAGTAAAACCAAATATATCATTAGACTCGTAATAATGCCGGCTGTAAATAAATGAGCAACTAATTTGCAAAAATGGCATATTCATATTAAATATTCATTTAACTTTATTTTTTCAAAAGCGACATCCACTTTGATATAGAGCCAACTGCCGTACCGTGCTGAAAACACCGGTTCTCGTTAGATCACCGAAGTCCAGCAGCATCGGGCGCGGTTAGTACTTGGGTGGGTGACCACTTGCGAACACCGCGTGCTGTTGGCACAATTCGGACGCGGTAGCCCGGTGGTTTGCGCGCTGGATTTGCACGCTTCCACAACTGCCGCCGTGTTCATGCGGAGTATGATCAAGTTAAACATGTGGGTCCGTAAGTCCTTCCGAGAGGTCGGTGGTAGGGGAAGGAGGGTACGGTCCCTGTGGATGCCTCGCCCACTGGGTTCCGGTCTAAATTGGGTGGCACTTCCCGGCCGTCCAAACAGTTACCTTACACCTTTCTGGCAGGTCGGGCGGTCTGGGTCTCAACAACAACAACAACCCACTTTGATATTCTGATTCTCCAGGACAAAGCACCCCTGATTCATTTAAAATTATATAGTATTTTACTCAAGTTTTTATGGGGAATTAGGACTGCTTGAAATTTCGAAGTCCTAATGTTAAAGGGGGACTGCAGTTCTTTTATATTTTTCGAAACAAGTAGCCTGTCAAACTAATTCTTATTTTACATTTTGATGCTACATAAACACAAACAAAATGTATAAAACTTTTTACCTTTAAACAAATTTTTAACATTAATTATGAGTCCTATCTGAAAAAATATGAATAAGAACGTGGGTAAATTTCAACGACAATCGATTCAGCACTGTCTGAAAACATGGTGTTCAAAATTTCAGTTCATTCCTTGAAGTAGGCATTGAAATAAGGATTCATATTCAAAAGTGAATTATGTTGAAGCTTTATGGGGATAATCTTTCAATTGCCGATGGGAAATACAAAAAATTTCAAAATTGTACTGCTGCAATGCAAATTTTGGACTCTTGGCATTAGTGCAATGAGGGATTGTTATGGATTTTGAAAAAATACCACAATTTAAAGTGCAATGATATATTTGAAAGTAGATTCAACTTAGATCCATGCATGCAATGCTGGTTTCTTGTTATATTTAGGTTATTGTTCGCTCGTTTTATATTACAAAAAGTTAATTTTGAATTGCATCCAAAAGCCAAAATAAACAATAAATGTTTAAATTTCAAATTAAATTAAAGTTATTTATTTCTTCATTGTGTGGACCCGTCTTATTGAGCTGCAATGTTTTATGTATATATACTAGGGATTATGGGTTGTTGTATCAAAATAAATAGTATTTAGCTTCTCTGTATATATTTGTTAAGTATTGTTACGAACTTGTAAAATGCTGTGGAGTCTCTATTCCCCTCCCCCCTCTCTAACGTTAGTCTCTTTCGAAGACTAGATCTAGAAAACACCCGTACCAGATCCTTTCCCAAGACGCGAGTCTGGGGTTGCTACCTGGCGAAGTTCGAAAAAGGGTTGCCACATTTATCAATTTATGGCCAATCTTGGCGATTTTTCGAAGGTTCGAGAAACGCCTCAAAATTCCCAATATTCTACATACGCCAATGTTTTGAGAATATTATTGGTTATTTTGTGAAAATTTTGAAGCATTTAAGTGTTATTTTACTGTGAATTTTTCCTGTTTACGCTGCGCTTGTGAATAAAGTGTTAGTTATCCAGAAATTTAGACTCATTTTTGTATCCTGAGCGCACCCCCACAATTCCAAAGATTACGCCATATTTTAAGTTTGTGTTTTAGTCAATAAGTTTCTAAGTAAGAAAACAAAAAAAAACTGCATTAATATCGGATTTAATGTTTGAATGCAGTACGTATTTGCGTGTTCGAAAAATAAAATCCAATACGCAAAGAAATATTATTCAATTTCTAATTGAATTTCTCAAAGTAGAAATTGAAAATAAGTTTATGAATGATTCGAATAAAATGCCAATGCTTTTCATACTATCTTGTGAGGAAAATTGATTGGCGGCTCCGAAAGCAATAAATTTTGTGGCTTCAATGAACCTAATATTATATTGATGTTTGAAAGTTTAATTTTTGCTAACACCAACATTCACAGTTTTTGTACAACATAAGCATTTTAGGATGATTTTGTAAAATTCAGATCAATGAAATAAGAAAAAGTATAACTACAGAGTATAACTACTTTCATTTAACTAAGCCCATCTATGTCAGCTTGTCCTGTTTAGTATAAAATTGACACTGGTGGCACATTTTGCTCAATATTGCTAATCTGGCAACTTTTTGGAAAATATCGGCAAGTTAATTATAATTCTATATCTATGAAAGTTAAATTTTTTTTGTAATTCCTGGGGTTTTGGAGAAATATTAGTTTAAAAGAACTATATGGATGTTCAAAATGAATTTCTACAATTCTGCAGCAATTAGGAGAAAGACATAACGCGGAAAATATACATATTAAACATATGATGCGGGCAGCACCTGACTTTCCCTACGTAATGCAACGGATTTATTCCTTTCACAGGGGAAAGAAATCTGATGTGAGCAGCACGTGACATTCTCTGCCAAACTCAAATTCATTTTCCCTTTATTTCATTAATAATTCATTAAATTGAGTTTTTAATTGTACTGAATAACACATCAGAACGTCCACTACTCCGAACGAAAAGTTGACTTTTTTTCTGTTCATTCTCAAAAATTACATGTAAAACAGGCATTTCACACTAGAACGACGGAAGCGGCCATTTTGACCCCATAACTATTTTGAGAAACGATTTCTCCAAAACGACTAATCCTAGACCATTGAAATTTTATGATTTTTCTTATTTTCTTCTGTGTTTTCAATAACTTTAAGAAAATAAGAAAAGTCATAAAATTTCAATGGGTTGGGATTAGCCGTTTTGGAGGAATTTTTTCTCAAAATAGTTATGGGGTCAAAATGACCGCTTCCGTCATTTTAATGTTAATTAATGCATTTCAGCATACCTAATCTTTTATTTCGAATTTTGAGGGCCATTTTGCAAAATAAGTATAAAACCAGTTAATTGATATATTTGAGCATATGCAGTTATTACTTTCCTTATATACATAATGTATAAGGAAAGTATTGTGACGGGGTCGAAAATTCGAATGACGGGACAGCACGTTTCAAGCATCCCTGATCACGAATCAAACATTTTTGAAGTGATGTCTGTGTGTGTGTGTGTCAGTGAGTCTGTGGAGACGATAACTGACGAACGAATGGACCGATTCGAACCAAATTTGGTACAAAAATCACAATCCGTAAACACTGGAAGCTTATCGTTTTTATACGTAATTGAATGTTCAGAACTCCCCTAAATTTTCGAATGAAATTTTGAAAAAATCGTCAAAAAATCAAAACCGCTAATAAAGTTACGCAAATAGACATTTCTTATGTAATTTTTCATTAGAAAACGATTGGCATAAATTTTAGAAAGCTAACATGAACCGTTCTCGAGATATTGTACATTTTTCAAAAAAATTATGAAAAAGTCACATAAAAAAAAATTCCTATTGAGAAACATGTTCACTTTTCATATGTAATACCATGCGATAAATTGAGTGACATCATTCTCATGGATCTAGCTCGTTCCATTCATGAAAAAATATACTTTGAATAATACTTTTGTATTTGAACGCCAATAGTCATTTATCTGCTGTAAGAATAACTTTTATCTTAGTGCATAACGCTTGGCGAGATTTTGGCGACGAATTTGGCAGAATGTCGCCAACTTGGCGACTTTTTTGAAATGTTGCCAAATTAATGAAAATCTCGCCAAATGGATAAACATGACGCTAAATCAATGAAAATGACAACTAATTGTCGAAAATTCAATATCTTGGAAAGAATATTAGTATCTACTATAAGAAAAACCTATTTTTTTACTGTAAAAGTAGTAAATTCATTACATTATGTAAGGAAAGTCATGTGTTGCCCACATCAGATTTTTTTTAGATTCAGACGACATTTTAGGACCATTTCGCAAAAAAAGCAAGTTTCATTTTTCCGAATCTAAAAAACTGCAAACAAACTATCACTAAAATCTACTCAGCACCATTGACACCCGCATGCGACTTATCTGCCGAATTTTGTAAAATCTTGTTTATCAGTTTTCAGGTAGAGTGGATATAGGCAATTTTTGTGGGCCATTTCGCAAAAAAACTCATGTTCTCTTATACCAAAATCTAATCAGGGCCAGGGTCACCCACAAGGGACTTACCAAATTTTATAAAATTAGGCAATTGGTTTTTCAGTTAGAGTGGATACATACATTGCATCGACACATACACACACAAACCCACACACACAGCTCCTTCGAAACATCGAGTTGTGATTTTCGACACAATTCCAATGGTTTCCCTATATATTACCATGTATTGCCGGGAAAGCAAAATTATGTATAAAATATACAACACAATGTTTTGAATATTGAATTGCATGAATATTTTGAGTTCTTCCGGATGACAACATGTAAAACTATTTCGATGTGAAGTCAATTAACTTATATTTCAAGCAACTATAAATTAATATTGATACTCCGCCATATAGTCCATATATTAAAAAAATCTGATGTGGGCAACACATGACTTTCCTTATATAATGCAATGAATTTACTACTTTAACAGTTAAAAAAATAGGTTTTTCTTATAGTAAATATTTATATTCTTTCCAAGATATTGAATTTTCGACAATTAGTCGTCATTTTCATTGATTTAGCGTCATTTTAATCCATTTGGCGAGATTTTCGTTAATTTGACAACATTTCAAAAAGTCGCCAAGTTGGCGACATTCTGCCAAATTCGTCGCCAAAATCTCGCCAAGCTTTACTGACGGAGAAATAAGTTATTCTTATAACAGATAAATGGCTATTGGCGTTCAAATACAAAAGTATTACTCGAAGTACCTTTTCCCATGAATGGAACGAGCTAGATCCACGAGAATGATGTCACCCAATTTATCGCATGGTATTACATATGAAAAGTGAACATGTTTCTCAATAGGAAATATATATTTTTATTTTATATGACTTTTTGATAATTTTTTTTGAAAAATGTGAAATATCTCGAGAATGGTTCATGTTAGCATTCTAAATTTTATGTCAATCGTTTTCTAATGAAAAATTACATAAGAAATGTCTATTTGCGTAACTTTATTAGCGGTTTTGATTTTTTGACGATTTTTTCAAAATTTCACTCCAAAATTTAGGGGGATTCTGAACATTCGATTACGTTTAAAAACAATAGGCTTCCAGTGTTTACGGATTGTGATTTTTGTACCATATTTCGTTCGAATCGGTCCATTCGTTCGTCAGTTATCGTCTCCACAGGTCCACTGACACACACACATACACACACATACTTTCACATACTTTCACACACACACACACACACACACACACAGACATCACTTCAAAAATGTTTGATTCGTGATCAGGGATGCTTGAAACGTGCTCCCCCGTCGAAAACTCGAATTCGAATTTTCGACCCCGTCACAATACTTTCCTTATACATTATGTATATAAGGAAAGTAATATGTTAATAATGAATTCATCAATTTGGCGTCATTTTCGTTAAAGTCAATTTTGCATGCTAAATTGGTTGCAAAGCTCGTTAAATTGATCGCCAAGCTTTACAAACTAAAATAAGGCTCCTAAATTTTCGGGCTGGGGCATTGAGCCGTCCTGGATCAAAATCAAAGATCGGAACTTTCTTGTCGAAATGGACTTTCACATCCCTCAACGTCTTTCACTGAGGCGCTATCTCTAGTTTGGCTTTTTTGTATTTGTATGAAAACGGCAAGGTCGATTAACGAAGGCTATTTGAAGTATTGAATAATCATCGTCATTGGTATTGTAGTAAGTTGAGTATCAATTAATATCTGTATCTACGGATAGTACGTCAAAATGGAAAGAAAATCTCTGAAAACTTTATATTTAGAAAGCGTAGTAGGATATTTTTTTTTCTTTACAAAATTATAAAAAAAGAAATGCAACTACTTTTTATTTACACAAAATTTTCTACATGACATACTTGTATATTTTTTTTACTATCCCAAATTGGAATTAGGTGGATAATCTACGTGATATCTTGGTTATTTTCATATGAAAATTTGACTACATTTGATGTACTGTTTTGGACACTCATATGTTATGCACTTTTTAAAAGTAAAGCATATTCACATCATAGGATTATTTAAATTGACGCCTATTCGGGCAAACCATTTTATGAATGGCACTTACATTATGCTATTCTATGTGATCGCAATAAAAAAAATATCAGCAAAAAAGCAGTATACACTACATTGGTATATTAAACACTTCTGCATATTGATTTAAAGCAGCAACGTGATTAAAAATATTGGTGTTTTCTATTATGTATTTGGAAGATCAGGATGTCTACCCCCCTTTTGCACACACAAACAAAAAGTGTCTTCATAAGAAGCATAGAAAAACATTTGTATATTTATAAGATAATTGGAAATAAAATATGGATAATTTTCAATACATGTGACATAACTAGAAAATCTGGTTTATCAGGGTGTGTTTGGAACCTTCGTTACTCTTTCCCCCAGGTTTCCATTCTACAATTCTGATGTAGGCTGCACATGACTTTCCATGCAGACTTAAATTAATTTTCTTTTTATTTCATTAATAATTCATCAAATTGAGTTTTATTGCACAAAATAACACACATACTTATTTGAAAGTTACACTAAATTGGAAATTTTAATTTAATTTAGGTCTTCATTTAGTAACCGCACGTATTTTCAAAAGCGGATTAGTAAAATTGCAAAAAGACTCGAATATCTCGAGGACGGGTAATTTTAGAATAATAGAGTTGGTTTAATTCTTTTTAACGGAAAAAATTATGTACAAAACAATCATTTAATGGATACATTTAAACGTTTATTGGCTTTTATTTTAGATTTTCAAAAATTTTTGTGGGCCATTTTGCAAAAAAAAGAAAGCACCTTCTGTTTTCCTGAATCATACTGAAATTAAATTATCACTAGGGTAACTCAAAATTGAGTAATCTACCAAATTTTGTGAAATTTGGTAAATTAGTTTCTTTAGCTAGATTGATTACATACGATTATTGCGGGTCATTTAAAAAAAAACTGGTTCTTTTATTCCAAACGGCATCAAAATCTAATCAGCAGCATGGTAGTCCACAAGTGACTTACCTAATCAAATTACGAAGTCTGATCCACTAGTTTTTGATGTTGAGTGGATATATATATATTGCATAGACAGACAGACACACGCACACACAGTCATTATGCTAAAACTAGTTTTTTTCGTATTCCAGAAGTCCCAAAACGCGTAGATCCTACGGAAACTCAAGTTGCAATTTTCAATATGATTCAAATGCTCTCCCTATACATTACCATGTATTGTAGGGAAAGTAGAAAGTAGACTTCTGTAAATTTAACAAGAAAAATATTTCTGTACTCTTATTATCCATCAGTGCTTTATCCAGTTCTTTGATTTTAATTAAAAATAACTTGATAAACTACGCATTAACCAGACATTTTTTAAAATTATCCTGCATACCACGTAATCAACTAACTTGTTGTAAGAAAATATAGATGCATTTTGATTGAAATAGTTTAAGCGTTTGATTGAATTGCTTAAGATTCGTTCAGGATCTAGAGCAAACTTAGAGATGAGTTGCCGAAATACACGCTTTATTACAGTAAAAAATAGTTTGTTAATTTGGAAGTGGCAACAACCAGCCTTAAACAACTTGAAGAAAGATTATAAATTGTGCTGTGCACACAGGATCCAGTGACGTCGTTGAACAAATTTGATCTCTTTTGAAAGACCAAGAAGAAAACGCGCATTCTTATTCCCATGTCGTCATATGAGCAGACAGATGTAAAAATAAGGAAGTCAGTCATGCCCCAGGTCGATCATACCCTGGCCATTAATATTTAGAAATGTAGTGAGAAAGTTCTGATTTCAGCCTACATTAATGCTTCACTGTATTTACATAAGTATGAAAACAGCGTGTGCTGCTGTCAACTACAGCTGAGCAGAAAATTTCCTTGGAGACTGATTTACATTAAATTTTAGAACACGGACGTGTTTAGGTTGCGTTGAAAGTGATTTTTTTCTTGATTTGGGACTGATATTTTCTCGCTTCGCTTGTCCGGTTTTGGATATCCTTGCCTTGCTAAGTTCTTTATTTTCTCTTGTGTTTCTTTACTAGCGGTGAGTGCTTTTGTATTTTCTTTTCTTCAACTCGACCAGTTTCGCTGCGTCGGAATTTGTTTTTCTCGTGCTCGGTTGGCGTTGAAGATGACTGGCGCTTCGTCTGCCCCCCCCTCGGGGTGGCGATCAGTGTACTTTTGCTTGGACAAATCTGAATTCATTGATTACTGCAATAATTGGGAAACGACACACTTTACATTTTTCTTGCTACCGGCTTCCCTTCTTCCATGCGGGTAACCCTTATGTACTTAAAACGAATATCCTTAGCAATATAACTGCACCTAAGGATGCACCACCCCCATACAAACGGGAGCTGGAAACATAGTGCTGACAACCTCCTTGAAATCAACAGCTATAGAAATCCTAAAAATGAAAGAAATCTAACAGATCTTGATCACTGTCACAAATTCATCCATGGTAACGTGTTATCGGACTATATTATCCAAAACATTGATCTGGAATTATCTCTAGAAGAAATCTCCCAAGACTTGAAGGAACAAAACCTCGAAATATTTGAGACGTCGTTTTCAAAAAAAAAAGTAGGCAATGAAATCAACCCGCTACATATTGCAAAATTTCGAACGCCAAATCAAAAACAACACATCCCATCTAAAGATAATATTGGTATGTTCATACATTCTAATATGAGAATTCGAAGAAAACCTTTTACAATGTCGTAAATGTTGGCTATTCGGTCATAGACCAAATGATTGCAGATCACTAATCACTTGCAAGATCTGCGCAGGGACCCACGAAAGCAACAGCTGCCCTACTCCTTCCAGAATCAAATGCCGTAACTTTAACAATGATCACACAGCTGACCCAGAAACTTGTGAAACTAGAATAAAACAGCTATCCTGCGCCTCAAAAGAGAAACCCAAATACCGTACAGGTAAGCAAGGTATAAATTAAGTTCCTCATATGCCGAAAAAATAAAGATTAACTCCAGACAATCAGACATGCCTATTAGAGATTGTAATCCCGTAGATAATTTTCAATCCCGGGATTACGGGATCCCGCGGGATTAAGTATTTTTTATTTATTGAAGAAAATATATTATTTCATTTTTTTCTAGCTAATATAGCCGGTAAAGTACTCTCATTTCTTGTAAAATAATTATAAATACTTCTTTTAGTATCTCTTACAATATCGCTAATACTGGCAGCACTATTTAATTCAGAGCCGGAACTAGTTTCATCCTTATTTCTACTTCGTTTCAAAAGATTAATCCCATGAATAGAATTTAAATGCACATGAAGCCCTTTTGTCGACCCACCTCCTGCTTTTATGATTTTTTTTACAAAACTTACATTTTGCAGATTGTCCATTGGCTTCATATAAAACGTATTTCCAAACGGATTCAAGCTTGCACACTTTTGAACTTTTATACTCTTTATATATCTTAGTGCTGCTTTTATCAGATGTAATCATTTTGAATTAATCTACATGTATATTATTCATATAAAGAAAAAACATGAGCTACCACAACAACACTAGACGAAAATAATTATTCGATGCTAGAATAAACACAGCAGCTGTTGCCACTAAACAGCTAACATAATAGTAAAAAAATATGCTACAAATACGTTTGAAGTAGCGCCATCTATTGACCGAAACAGATTGCAGGCTGAGATTACCTTTCTTCAAGTCATGTACTTCTAACTAATAAGCAAGTTTTCCCAAAATGTGATTCAATCTCAAAAAGAATGTTTTCCTTTGTTAAACTCGAGTAAAGTTTAATTTAGTAAGCATGAACACTGGTGCTTAGCATGTGCATGTAAATCTGATGAAAAATATCGCAATTCCGAGTTTCTGGCGTCACCAATCCCGGTATTAATTTTTCAACAGAGATCCCGGAATTCCGAATCCCGGGATTGCAATCCTTAATCCTTATACCCAACCCACAATAAATTTCTGTTGAAGTTATTTCAAAAGTCATTACGGAATCTCCAGAACCCATTATAGAAACAATGAACCAAATCATGCTAGCTCAACACTGGTTGATCCAACGACTCATTAACCTAGAAATCATACATGTTAACCCTCCCGGAAACCGAATATGTGAACCGAAATCCACTAAATTTGGAAGCAACTGAACCTGAGACATCTGTCACAAATCACACTAAGGACATCATAACCCCAATTACAATTGGCAACTACATTCGAAAAAATCAACATCAAGGCAAACGAATCAACGAAGAATATCCGACAAAACCGAATAACAAAAAGAAACCAGATAGTAAATTAAACAATCTTGATGAAACAGACGACTTCGTGGGAATAAACTTTATGGACGAATAAAATAATTAATCAGCCCTGCCTCTACCTGGTTCGCCGATTTTCAAGTTTTTTCTGTCCGTTCGCTGGTCTGGATATTTTGCACTGGAATATTAGTAGTGCCCAAGTGCACCGCATGGACCTCAACTACAACCACAACTTCCGCCAAGTGGATATTATCATCCTACAAGAGACCTTTCTCAAGCCTCATCACATGCTATTCATGAGAGGCACATTCATTTTTCAATTCGACCGCCCTATCCAAACTAGAGAAGGTAGGCTCTTAATTGCTCTGAAAGAGGCTAAGCGCTCGACTCATCAATTAAAAATATTTAACTCACATTGAATTCCAAGAAATAGATATCAACATCTCTAGCCTAAAAACCTCCACATTCTCAACATCTACTACAGAAATGGAATCTTAAGTCCAAAAAGTTTTCAAGAAATTGAGTTAGACCCCACCACCAAATATTTCATCACTGGATACTTCAATGCCACCCACAACAACTGAATCTATACCACTAACACTAGTGGAGAGTGTTTACTCGACATCAACCATTCGTTATACATTCTCAATCAAGCTGGTACCCGAATCGGCTTTAAAGGTACTTTTTCTGCCATTGATCTTTCCTTATGTTTTCCTGACTTAGCACCTAATTCTCCTGACTTAGCACCTGGACGGCAAACTCAGACAATTTTTGAAGCAATCACTTTCCTAGTAGAATTCAAATCAATCCTACTACTTCCCGTATGGACAATGGAATGACTACTTTCAACTGGAAAAAATCCATACCAAGATTCAAGAGCACTCAACTGAACTCCCCGACACTAAGAAATTTAATAGCATTTTTCAAAATGCCAGCATATTGAGTAAAACCATCCACAAATTGCCCCCACCACGTGTTCACTACTGAAACGTAAAATGCGGTTTCCTGCTAGCAAAAATAAGACGAAATCTCAATAGATTTAAAACAGCGCTAAACTCTACCGATTGGTGACCTATAAGACGTAAGAAATAAGCTAAAAAATTTGCTTGCAGTTTTCAAACATAATTATTGGTCCAAAACTTGCAAAGAAACAGCAGCTAACTTTGCATCTACAAAATCCCCCGCCATACTGGAAACTGCTCAACCACCTCCAACAGTAGCATCAATAGTATTAAAACCAGTAACACCATCCTAACTACAGCTTCTGATCAATCAAATGCCTTCTGCCAGCACTTCTGTTTGAATCAGATTGAACCTCTCAGCTTCAAGGAAACCACCATGACTGCACTTAACAAAGAGTTCTGGTGGAACGAATTTAAATTGGAGATCAGCCGAATCCGACTTTCAGTGGCTGGTCATGGCGGCATCTCTATCAACATAATCAAAAATCTTCCCGTCTAAATCCAACAATCCCTCATGGACATCTTTAACATCAGTTTCAAGACCGGTTGCATTCCCTCGGATTGAACTCATTACATCATCCTTCCTATTCCGAAGCTCCACAAAAATCCTGAACATATCACAGCCCACTGACCGATTGCCTTAACCTCCACCGTGGCAAAAATTATCAAAGAATGATTCTCCACAGGCTTCTAAGCCATACCTATTATAAAAAGAATCTTTTTTGCAAGAATAACTACGGTTTCTTCCCCCACAAGGACTGGATCACTCTTCTAATAATACTTCAACATGATATCCTATTGGCTAGAAACAGAAAAAATTACTTTTTTGCCTCGATTGACCTAAAAGCCGCCTATGACTCCATCTGGATTCACTGGCTACTGAAAAAAGTAGCTGGCAAGGACATTCAGGGACAAATAGCCCTTTGGATCTTCAATTTTCTCAACCAACGCACTAGTCAAATTAAGTGGTGAAACACTCTGTCTCAAACTACTCCCGGCCCCCAAAGTCTGCTCCAATGCTGCATTACTAGCCCTTTTCTGTTCATGCTCCTTGTCAATGATCTTCCTTCGCATATACCAACCGATTTTCACTGTTTACAGTATGCGAATAACATTTTCCTCTATAGTGAATATAGGGACAGAAAACAAGCCACCAGAGCCTTACAAACTGCAAAATTGTTGTAAAAAAATTGGTGTAACCGCTGGAAATTAAAAATCAGCCTAGAAAAAAGCCATATAATTAACTTCTCGAACAAAAAGAACCAGCTTCCTTGCAATGTCACAATCTACAGAAATATTATTCCCGAAGTGAACCAGAAAATAATACTTGGAATATCTTTGACAAACATCTTACTTGGACTCCCCATTTCGCTCATTTGAAACAGAAAAGTGCCAAAGCTCCCAATGCGTAAAAATTCAATCTTTTTCAAGAAAAGGGGGACCATCAATGTGTCATCTCCTAATGATTGGTAACTTCCAATTCGAGACAATTGGATTACCGCTGTGCAATCGGTAACACTCATTACAACGTTGTACAGCGGGTAACACTCATTATAAGAAAATCAATCTAATCTCTAACGTCGTGCTACGAGTCGCCACTGGTCTGCCCCGCTGCATCCCTCTTCCCATTCTCTATGCTGAAATTAACGCTACTCCTCTTCAATACCGCCACACTATTAATAGATCACCGAAGTCAGGCAGCATCGGGCGCGGTTAGTACTTGGGTGGGTGACCACCTGGGAACACCGCATGTTGTTGGCACATTTCGGACGCGGTATCCCGGTGGTTTGCGCGCTGCCACAACTGCCGCCGTGTTCATGCGGAGTTCGATCACATTAAACATGTGGGTCCGTAAGTCCTTCCGAGAGGTTGGTGGTAGGGGAAGGAGCGTACGGTCGCTGTGGATGCCTTCCCGACTGGGTTCCGGTCTAAATTGGGTGGCACTCCGGCCGTCCAAACAGTTACCTTACACCTTTCTGGTAGGTCTGACGGTCTGGGTCTCAACAACAACGCCCAAATTATGACATCAGCGGCGCAGATCAATAGAAACTTTCCATTGGTTAAATTTTCATTAAATATTATTTTTTTTTCTTTTTGGACACATGCAAAAATAAGTACACATATGTTACATATTAAAAAAAAATACGGTTTATGCCACCAAAAGGTGTGTTTGTATGTGTTGGCTAAATATGGCAAATTTTTGGTTGGGATTTGGCTAATTTTATTCAAATAAACCTGGCAACTCTGATGGAAAGTGAACTGTATATTGTGGTTTCAAGCCTCACTTCTTCCTTCTGCCTCCGTTGATGCAAAGAGTACGTTGCTACGTCTAAACTAGTTTCTGTCTGACTTTTCAACCGCGTGCAAATTGTAACTTCAATTTTGTCTTGCTAAATGTAAGTACCTTCTTTTTTTTGAGTGCTATATGTATATATGTCTATAGTTGTGGGACTAAAAATTTTGTGGAAATGAGAAATTTTCGTTTGTTTTTCCAGAAAAATCTCTGTTCATGTTTCTATCTTTTTAGTTAATTTGAAAATATAATATAATACCCTTTGCTCTCTAAATTTATAAAAATATGAAATGTGTAGGAAAGTTATTTTGCTGAAGGGAAATTCTTTAATAGCACTAAATATATATGCTCAACTCTTTCCTGCAAATTATTTCTTTACTCTTACAATACTCACCGATTCAATTAGAAGCAGTTATTTTAAAAGTAATTTTGTAATTTTTAATAATTTACTTTTAGAAAATGTGCAAATAAGCATTTTAACTTTCCCTACAATATATGATAATATATTGGGATTGTGTCTATAAGGAAAATTCTAGTTTTCGACGGATCTAAACGTTTTGGGATCTGTAGAAAACGAAAAAGCTATTTCCAGCGTGACGTCTGTGTCTCCGTGCATTGTATGTGATGCATCCACTCTATATCTAATTTGTCATATTTAATAAAGTTTGGTAGTCAAGTTGCTTGTGGGTTACCATGACGAGGTTTAGATTTTGGTATGATTCGGGATAAAAAAATGTCTGCCTTTTTTGCGAAATGGCACGCAGAAATAGAATGTATCTACTTTAGATCAAGAACTAATTGACCAAATTTCACAATTTGAGCGATAAGCTACTTGTAGTGTAGATTTTGTTACGATTCGTGAAGAAAGAACCTGACAGTTTTGGTGAAATTGGCCTTCAAATATCAACAGAATCTAAAAAAAAAAAGGAAAAGACAAGGTACGCACAAATATATCAATTAAATTGTTTTATACGTAATTTTTAACGATGAAAATAAGACCAACCTCAACTATAGGACTATCCGCTCCCGAGATATTTTAGTTTCTTAGGATTTTTGCTACTTCGCCTTTGATTATACTTCCAGTTACCAAACGGAAGCGACGTTTGAATTAAAAGTCCAACTTTAGTGTAATTTCAAATACATGTGCGTGCGTTTTTGGCAATTATGCGCAATTTAATGAATTAAGAATTAGAGGGAACTAATTTGAGTCTGTATGGAAAGTTGTATGCTGTACACATTATTTTTTTAATTCAATTTACTTCCCTGCAACACATGGTACACTATAGAGAAAGTATTGGAACTTGGTCGAACTCGAGGTTTCGACAGATCTACACGTTCTGGGACCACTAGAACACGAACAATCTTTTCAGTATGACTTGTGTGTGTGCGTAAGGTGTGTATCTACAAACTCAAACTACTGAGACAAATTTAAAAAAATTCTATCAAGTCACTTGTAATTGTCTTGTTTCTGTGAAGTGGCTCTGAAAATTTCTGTATATTCACTCTAGCTAAAAAGCACCAGGGTCAATTTTGTGTTACCCTCATGCTGATTAAATTCTAGTGCGATTCAAAAGCATTGTCCTTTTTTCGCGAAACTTTTTTTCCGAAAATCGTCAAGACCTAAAATTAAATGCAACAAATGGACCAATTAAGTAAATGTTCTACACATAATTTTTGACTTCGAAAAGAATAAGACTAACCCCACTACTCGGAGATGGTCCATTCTCGAAATATTTATGTTTACTCAGTTTGGGGAACTAAAGACTTTTTCCACAGTGCATTACTTGAGGTTTATTTATACTAATTAAATTTTGGCATGATTCGAAAAAAATATAACCCGACACTTATTTTCGAGCTAATAACGTCACAAACACATTTGTCTCGTGGCTATGTTTCACAAAAATGATTGAAAATATGAAATTTCATGATCATTGAGCCACCTTTTATGCATGGTTGTTAAAAAAATACAAAATTTTTAACAAATTTAAAAATTTTTTCTTAAATTTAAGTTCGATCAAGATTTTTTGTTAACAATGCCAGATATAAAGTTTTGTGAAAATCCATTAATATTTGTGGCAGCTATAATGTACGTAAGAAATAGCATACAGACGGACATCAGTCGAAAATATTAAAATCAGAATCAGGAGGTTCTAAAACATATTGACATCAAAATTTCGAAATTTTCGTGGAAACAATACTTTCATACTGTATTACATAGTATGAGAAGGTAAAAATAGTGCACCCCATGTCTTTGACAGTTAGCTTATTACAATACCTTGAAACCCAGATGGATTGACTTACCGGCAAAATGTTATTGGTTATCATGTAACAAAAACAAATTATTTTTTATTGATTAACTTTTAAAATAATTTAAATACATTTCTTGGACATATGGTCTTTCTGATAATGCGACTTCCAGTTATAAATCGTTCATTGATTAATATTTCTAGCATTTGAGAATCTGATTAATTTAAATTCTGAACCAGAGTTCTGAAACAGGTTTCAGAAAATCGTCTCATGAATTAATAGAAAGTTCTGAAAATAGTTTTCTTGCTTCTGAAATTTTTGAATTTTTCCTTTTGTTCGCTACAACAGCTGCTTTATTAACAAATCATTTTTAATTTGCATTCCGTTTCAGAATTGGGCAGGTACCATTTTACACAGGATAAATAACATAAATTTCATATATATTTTTGAACGGGGGCAGTAGCATAGCGTGAGATCTTTGACTGGGACAGCTGAAAATTTGTCAAATTTGGAATTAAAAGTGAAATTTATATTTGAATTCGCATTTTCGTAAGTTTTATTTTAATAAGTTTTATTTATTGGTAAATAAAATAATTTTACATAAAATTGCAAAGAGTGGATGAAATGCACGAGGTTTTAAAATGCCACCTATTACACTTTCTAAATGCTTCCTTATTACTAAATTAGATGAACACTTACAATCATTTTATTAAATATGAAGTCATGCTCGCCCATAGAGGAGGTAAAGGGGATGTCAGTCACCCCCTTGGATATTCAATATAATAAAAGCGAACATCAATCTAGTCGATGTTGTAGATCATGTGCATGAATTTGCCCCCCCCCCCCCCAACCGAAAAAGTTTTACAGGCGTCTATGTATGAAGTAGAAAAATATTAAAATATTAGCAAGTGATATGAAAAAGCAATTCAAAGTTTTCTTAAATACATAATATATTCGCAAAGTTATTTTAAAAAGTATAATAAATAAAAGTTCATTTACATTAGACTTTAAACTCAGCCTCAAAGGACGCTATGCCACTGGAAGGGGGATTTTTACTTATTCTTAATTATCACTTTCACTTTCATTAATTGCCATTTTTATGCTTGTTAAACTGAAATTTAGTAAACGTAGATGCATATCTGAGAAATTTTGAAAATATTATCTTTAAACCAGGGCAATACCGGAGATTTTTTTATCTGATTCTGTAGCTACACTGAATTGGGTAAAATATTAATTTAAACAAGAAAGATCAATCATGCATAAGCATTGATTATGAAACACTTTCCAACTGAAATGTAATTTCATTTAAAAATTTTTAAAATGCGATACATTCAGTGGTGATATCTTTTACATTATCACAGAACTACAGTAATTTATTATACTTAAATATTTAAAACTGTATCGAAATATAAATCGTCTGATTCTTTATGCAAAATCAATGAATATTTCATTCATATAACTTGTATTCCAGACTCCAGAGCTAAATAATTTTGTGAGGAAAAAAATGCAGAAATTCTTATGTAATTCATCTTACAATCGCTTGAGATATTTGCATTCTGCATATGTTAAAATTAGGCTTCGTTGAAGAAATAATAAAAGTTTAGGGATCATTTAAAATCACAACTATTGTAATTGCACAGGCACGGAATTTAGATACGCAGATAATACACAGATAATATATGTGTGTATGTGTATGTACTCAAAGTATTGGAATCGTGCCGAAGATCGGAACTCGAATTTTCAAAGGATCTACACGTTTTGGGACTTCTAGAACACGAAAAAACTATTTTTAGGAAGACGTCTGTGTGTGTAAGGGTGTATCTGTGTATGTTTCTGTGTGTCTGTGTGGATATTACATCCACTCTAATTGAAAAACCAATGGACCGAATTTCATACAATTTGGTAGGTATGTTTTTTGTGGGAAATCCTGATGTTCATTAGATCATAGTACGATTCGTAATAAAGGAATCTGCCTTTGCGAAATGGCTGCAGAAATTGCCTTTAGCCACTTTAGATAAAAACTACTGGAACACATTTAACAAAATTTGGTGCATAATATTTCAATAACCTACAAGTGATTTATATACCAAATTTAACAAAATTTTGTATATAAATCATTTGTAGGTTATTCTAGTACGATTCGGGAAAAAGGAACGGGCTATTTTTGCGAAATGGCCTCAAAAATCGTTATATATAAAAATAAAAGACTACGTGTGCTCAATTATATCAATTAAATTCCTATTTTAAACGTGATTTTTGACAACAAAAAGAATAAGACTAACCCCATTACTCTAGGACTAGCCGTTCTTGAGATATTCTAGTTTTTTCGCGTTTTCGCTACGCCACCTTTGACAATAAGTCCAGCTATCAAATGAGAACCAAATTTAAGTTTAATGTGTAAATTCAATGTTATTTAAAATACTTATGGTTGTTATTTTGTGCAGATAAACTCAAATTATTATTGAAGAAATAAAGAGAACGAATATGAGTCTTCAGGGAAAGATATGTGGTGTCCACATCAGAATTTTTAACAATATTACAACAATGATTTATAGAAGTGGGGATTATTTTCAGGCCATTTCGAAAAAAATGTATGATCTATATTTAAAGATCCATCAAATTTTTGTCGAATAAAATGTTCAACAAATTTAAGCTGTGTACCAAATTTTAACGCTTTAGGAAGTAGGAAAGTGCATTAAAAATGCCAACAAATAAGTATATCATGAAGAGTTATATAAAATTAAAAAAAAAATAAAAAATTGTTATCTACCAAATTTATTTTAAAATGTGAAACCTCTCTCATAAGCAAAACATTTAAACACTTGGAAAGATATTTATTATATAATATATCTCTCTTTTCTTTCTGGAGGATATCCCAAAGTCAGAATTTAATTGAATTTGGTTTTTTCCCTATATTAAATAATTTTTAATTAAAAAACTACTTAACATATTTTACTGAATTTTTTTTTATATATTCTATGGGATAATGTGAATATTTTTTAAAAATTTCGAAGCAATTCGTGAATTTTAAATTTAATTAAAAAATGTTTGAAAAATTAGGTCCCATAGGGTTCAATGCATTTCATTATTTAAACACGGGTTCAATAAAAAACTAATTGGGTGATATTATTTATTTATATTTCCATAGGTCCTACAGACCGTCTGAACAACATACTAAAATTTCATTTTGATAAAGTCATTTTTACGGCAGTTATCGTGCTAACGGACAGACAGACAGAATGAACAAAGTCATAAACACTTTTCTACTTTGTTGTAAAGTGTTAAAAACTAATTTTTGTTGAAAGTCGAGTGTCGTACAGAACAGAGCACCAGGCGCGGAGCGCCTTTAATCTCCAGTTTCAATATGTGGTTCTTATCGTCAAACTGTGACATTAATTCATTGACCCTAATGGGAGGTTCGAGGTTTTTATTTACTACTTTTTTATCTCAAAATATATTTGTAACATTAGATAAAAGAAATGAGTAGTTTTTTCGTACATTTTGATGTATTAAAATACTTGCTGTAATTATCGTAAAAGTTGGAAAGTCTCGGTCTAAATTTATATAGGAAAAATATTATTTTTGTTTCATTTAAAAACTGTGTTTACATATTTTTGTTTTATAATTTGTTAAAAATAGATAAATTTTACCTTCAATTATTTTCCAACAAATTATATTATTTTAAGTTTATAAAACAGCATAGGAATAGAAAATTCTTACTCTTCAGAAATTAGCAAGAAGCTCAACTTGCACACAAAAAAATACAACTGTTGCTTGTAAGACGAACTTATATTACTTCTTTGTTGGAAACACTCATATGTCGGTTAAATAACTACAATGGTGTCAAGAGTATTATAATCCCCTTTAAGGTGACACAAAACAGTTAGAACAGTATACGCTTTTAACAAAAGCTGAGATCGAACTGTACTAAAGGCTTATACTGTTTGTTTTAAGTGTTATGTTTAGGCCTAAAGAAATGAGCTTATACGCCCTCGAAACAATTGTAGTCGCCTAATTGATATACTAGGAAGGACATACTGCTTTATACTAGGAAGTTGTATAAGCTCATGTACTCACTTTTTGCTAATTCTAATGCAGAAGGCTGGTTCCACCCTTCTAAACTTGACACAATTATTTTCATGTTATGTTGTTCTATACAGAATTTTATAACATTTCTTTGTTTTAACAACAGTTCTATGAAGGTAACAATGCTCGTTAAGCATTTGATATCCGTTGTTCTCTTTATGGACCTGCTCCTAAACATTTCATCCAATGAAGAGCCCAACACTTTAAAAACCATAGTTCTAAAGATTGTTAAATATTCGTTTTTATATTCATTTGAACAGTATGGATTAATGAAAACATATTGAATCAAAATATGAACATTTTAATAGAAAATTCCATGAAACTGGGGTATATTGCATATATAGTGGTAGTTTTGTATAAAATTTAGCTTGAGTTACATCAAAATATGCACGTGTAAATACATTGTATTTTCCCCTTCGATTATTTTCTTAAAGCAGTCTTTTTCATCTCTTAAATGTAGATATATTTTTCAGTTCAATCTAAGATGGATTCGTCAAGTTGTTCTGGGATGAATGAAGATACTAAAAGCAGCGATGAAACTTTTCAGCAAAAAAGTAGGTTTATAACTTAACTAAATTTCCATGAGCTTGAAAAGCTCATGAAATGGAGGTATGGGACACTGCACTTTGTAATTTAAAAACCAGTTATGGTTAATTATGCTCCAAATTGATCTATAATACTATGCCTTCTCCAAAGCCTTTATTTCATTATTCTTTCAGTTCACAAAATGCTTGAATTACAGGGTGATTATAAAAAAGAACTTTGCCGATATATGAGCCCCTAGTCATTATGCCATTCAACGAAACGGAAAGAAATATTGGATGCTGGTATTTTAAAGGTATGCGGTCAAGAATGTTGTTGTTGTTGAGACCCAGACTGTCCGACCTACCAGTAAGGTGTAAGGTAACTGTTTGGACGGCCGGGAAGTGCCACCCAATTTGGACCGGAACCCAGTGGGGGAGGCATCCAGAGGGACCGTACCCTCCTTCCCCTACCACCAACTTCTCGGAAGGACTTACGGACCCACATGTTTAACGTGATCGTACTCCGCGTGAACACGGCGGCAGTTTTGGCAGTGGCTGGAATCGAACCCGGGCCTACCGAGTGCAACTCCAGCGCGCTAACCAATGGGCTACCGCGCCCGCGGTCAAGAATGTGAAAAAAGTCCTGCTCTCTGTTAGGCTTACAGTGACCCAATTTAGAAATTTTCAAATAGCAACACCTTTTTCATTGGAATGTGATTTTCACAGGGAAAAGTATAAATGGCGTTGAAAACTGTACATACAGCATGAAAATCGCCGGATCTAGGCAGAGACTAAGAAAAGTGAAAACTGTGATGTTCACCAGAACAATAATTTCTATTCCAATGACGTCACAGTCCGCAACGTGTCCGGCTCGGAGCACAGTCTGCTAAATCTCCTTCGAAGGGAGAAGAGACCAAGGTATGCAGATTTCTAGTTTCGGCGTAAGACACCGTCATGGCTGACGTCATCGCCGTAGGAGAAATAAAAGGCATTGTGATTTCAGTGCCGCTTGCTTTCTTACACTTTGACTTGACCAATATGACGTTTATAGTGAAACGATGTGAAATGGTAAAGCTCTATTACCTGAATAGGCAAAATGCGGCAGAGGCATTGCGTGTTTACCGCACAAATCATCGGCAACGACGAGGCTCATGTTCTGCACAAGCTGTACGGGACTTGATACACAAATTTTGAAGAACCTGGTTGCACACGCGATCTATCTCTGCCTGGACGACCTTCCGTTCCTGTCGAGGTTGTTTCAGAAATGCATGAGACGATAAGCGAAGGTTGTATTGCAAGTCCACGCGGTGTTTCACGCGTGCTGGATTTGCCGAATTCTATGGTCCCCAAGATTCTGCGCTCTTTCTGCACATGTTTCCGTATCGGTTCCAGCTTGTCCAAATGTTGCAAGCGGGTGATAACCAACTACGCATAGATTTTGCTAATGAATTCCGCATCCGATATGACGATAAGATGGCCTTTACGCATTCTGTGCACGGATGAGGGACATTTCTCCTTGACTGGTAACGTGAATTCGAGGACCGGCATGCACTGGGTAGACCAAAATCCCCATGATGTGCTTTCGCTTCCATTACACCAAGCAAAAGTGACTGGTGCGGGATAACAAGAGCCTTCATCCTAGGTCTTTACTTTTTTGAAGAGGTTACTGTCGTATGTCTACGCACGTGTACGGTAACGAGTGATCGCTATGAAGTAATATTGACCAATTGCGTCATTTCCGAATTGCAACAGCGAAATGCCCGGTCTGACGTCGTTTGGAAGAAAAATGGCGCTCCCCCACATGTGGGGTCTTCTGTAAAACGTTTATTGACACAGCAGTTTGATGACAGAATTACTTCTCGCCATTTCATGTTTCCGTGACCACCCATGTGCCCCGATCTCACTCCAATTGATTCCTGGCTGTGGGGTACATGAAATCCAAAGTGCAGGCAATCTACAAACTATTTTATTTGAAAGGTGCCATCACACGTGAGGTTTAACAGATTTCGCTTGCCATGGTGCGTGCTTCAGTTCTATCCATCTGTCGCAAAGTATCATCGTGTGTAAAGACGAGCACGTGGAACATTTGTGAAACTCTGTAAAATGTTTTGCTTTTCTGTCGTTAGTCTGCCTTTATTGGATGTCTACTGGATTTTTACTTAGTCCCTGCCTAGCGCCGGCGTTTTTCGTGATGCAGGTTTTAGCGCCATTTATGGTTTTTCACTGAAAATCCCGTTCCAATAAAAAAAAAATAGGTGTTGCCATTTGAAAATTTCGAAATTGTGTCACTGTAACCCTAGCTGTGAGAGGAGGACTGTTTTTCCACATTCTTGAATGCATACCTTAAGATACCTGCAACCAAAACTTCTTTTTTTCGATTCCTTGAACGGTATGATCGCTAGCTTTAAATCATCCTGTATATATAAATATGCACGTGTAAAATACATTGTCTTTTGCCCTTCGATTCATTTCTTAAAGCATTTATTTTCTCAACACTTAAACGTAAATATATTTTTCAGTTCAATCGAAGATTGATTTGGCAACCTCTTCTGGGATAAATGAAGCTAGTAAGAGCAATGATGAAACTTCTCAGCAAGAAAGTAAGTTTATAACTTAACAAAGTTTCTATGAGCTTGAAAAATGCATAGAATGGAGGCATAGGACACTGCACCTTGTAATGGAAAAATCAGTTATGGTTAATTCTGTTCCAAATTGTTTTATAACACTGTCTTCTTCAAACGGCTTCAAAATAATGTTTTGTAAAATTTGGTTCAAACTAACTGTTTAGGATGTCCCACATGATGTACTACAATGAGTAAACGCAGCTATAGGTAGGCGATGTTGCTACTATAATAGAGTTGCAGTAGTAGGACTTGATTGTAGTAGCAACATCGCTATGGGTTCCTATTAAAGGCCATTGGTGGATATTCTAATGCATTTCTTCCAAGAAATATTTTCTGTCACAAAATTTTCATTTAAAAATATATTTAATTTGCAGTTCTTCCAGGAAGAAGTTCACATCTAAATTTTGATCTAAATGGAATGCATACCGGCAATTGGATAATGTTTGTTATATATCACCATTCATGAAATTAGTGCAAATTATTAAATCCAAGTACACAACTTATATATGCATTACTAGATATCTGCCACCGCTGTGATAGAGAAGGATGATCTTGCTCAGAGTATGCCGATTGTACGTCTTGCTAGTTTTGAAAAATTTTCAAAAGACTGAATTACTTTTAAAATGATTTTTCTTTATATTGAATTACTTCGATCTAATGAGTCCCTGATATTGTTAATAAGACTAGTTTAACCTGTTGCTTTGGCGGTATGCTTTGTTTATAATTATCCATAACATAAGAACTGGAAATTTTATTTTTGCCTCCTTTTCGGTGCGGTAAAACTGTTTTTAATGATTCTAGATACCAAATCAATGAGTAAACTAATTTTCAAATGTTAATTTCAACTAAATATATAAGCAGCTATCATCACCTTAGGCTGGCCTGAAACCAAAATTCTTAATTTGTAGCTTTAATAATAGTGTATTTTGTTGTCTTAGATTATCCCATCAAAATGTAATTTTTAGTCAATCTTCAAGGAAGAGTGGTTTAGTTTCTTAGTCTGTAAAATTTTAACTCTGTATTAATTTCAGATAATCTTTCTTTAGTTTTCATATATCTTATATTTCAGAAAACTTGGGGCAAAATTTGACGGAAATAACTACAGAAAAGCCTTTAAAGAAACGAAAGGTAAATTGAATTGCTTCTTTTGTTATTCGTTAACTACTATATGCTAACACGATTAAATTGTGTAGAAGCTAAACGTGCTATTCTACTCACATTTATCCATTCCTTACTCTTTTGTTTCAATTGAACATTAACAATTTAAATATTAATGCCTTTCATATTTTAGTTATTTATATTTCACTATTAATGAGTATACTAAGCAATAATATAACTTATTTCCTAGTTTCGTAAATGGAAATTATTAATATATAAACAAAATATTTTTATAAATGCATGGTCTATTTTATGCCTACATCTTACTGGTTGATATATATTGGTGGTGGTGTCATGTCCACATGAGCCCGTCACTTAAATAGATCCTTTATATTTACCTATTACCATTTTACAATTTATTAGAAATTAGTATTTTTATTTGATCCATGAGCGATCCATGAGCATTTATTTTGATCCATGAGCGATCATGTTGATATATATCCATTTCTTCAATAAAACATGGAAAGTTTGGCACTATGTAACCAGCCCTCGTGAATGATTTGCATGGCCTCTTTATGCACCATTAGAAATTTCCATGATTAAAAATTATCTTATTAGGCAGAACAACAGTTCATGAGTATTGTCATAAACATACGAACAGCTTGTTGGCTCAAATGAACCGGAAAATAAAAATACTAATTTATAATAAATAGTAAAATGGTAATAGGAAAATATAAATGATTTTTGTGACAAAATAGCTAATTAAAAAGCTTAAAAGTAATCCTAGGAATAAATATCCTTGGAAGTATGATCTGAGCTCAAATTATACGCAAATTCATATGAGCATTCATTTCAAATCCTTGTTGGAGAACTTTTTTGGTTGAGTGCATATAAAAGCATAGAAGCTAAAACCGACTCATCAATAATACAACCCGAACCTGGCCTGATCCCGAAGACAGTTTGCAATCTAATTCAGAGGTCATCCCCCAAATTCTCGCCATGGTCGAAATAGTTCCTTTTAAGATGTATCTTCAAATCGGAATTTGGCCTTTCTACGTTCCGATAACAGAAAAATTTAGAACCACATTTCCATTGCAGATGAAAGCATGAATTGGCAAGACGTTCCTTATGACTTATGATCAGTTAGTTCTGTGAGCATTAATGAAAAGATGTATTGAGCCTTTTTCTCCTTATTGTTGAAATTAAAAACAATTTCGCAATTTTTACATTGCTATAGGATTGTAACTTTACAGAACATAGACATGGGATTATGATTTCTTCCCTGCTAGGACCATCTTATCAAAATCAGACTAAAAATTTACAGTCAAAGAGTCGTTAAAGAAATAGCGGCTCATATATTGATTATATAACGGGGACAGTAATGCCGGAATGTTTAGAATCACACTCAAATTTTGGACATTTTTCTTGTGGATTTAAAGATCAGTATAAATAACCAAAATTAGTATGTTTATGATTTTTAACACTTTCCAACTTACAATGAACGGAATCAGATACTATACAACTATCTGTTTGTCCGTTCGCACTGGTAACTGTCGTAAAAATGACTATGACATGAAATTGCAGTATGTTGTTGATAGGTCTGTGGAACATATGGGAATGGAAAAGAATAATAACACCCAATTAGTTTTGTATTGAACCCAGATTGAAAAAATGAAATGCATTGAACCCTATGGGACCTAATGTTTCAAAGATATTTTAATCGGAGTTAAAATTCACAAATCGTTTTGAAAAATTTAGGAAATATTCAAATTATTATTTAAAATGCGTAAAAATAAAAATGCATGGAAATTAAGTAGTTTTTAAAATAAAGATTGAAATATTTACACCTATATTATATGAGGAGATCACGTGACCCATTGCAAAATAAAATATGGCATCCATTATCTTTTTTCGCTTGGTGAGAATCGTGATTTTTAAGGAATTCTTATATTTTGTTATGTAGTGTTGCATCCGTCCTAAAAACGCTTTATTTTTGCATATCTGTATCTAATTTTTGTGCCTACACAATTACAATATTTTCGATTATAGATGATCACTAAATTTTCATTATTTCTACCACTAATTATAACGAATGCAGAATGTAAACGGATTAACAGATTGTAAGATGAGTTACGAATTGATAACTTTTTAAACTCTAAATTACTTACATATTGGGTTTGGAATACAAGTGTATGTTTCAATGCATTCATTACTTTTACATTGAGAAACAGACTATTTCACACCGTTGCCTTTTTGGATAAAGTTTGAAGTTGCTAAATAAAAAAATCTGATGTGGGCAACACATGACTTTATTTATATAATGAAATGAATTTACTACTTTTACAGTAAAATAAATAGGTTTTTCTTCTAGTATAGATACTAATATCCTTTCCAAGATATTGAATTTTCGACAATTAGTCGTCATTTTCATTGATTTAGCGTCATTTTTATCCATTTGGCGAGATTTTCGTTAATTTGGCAACATTTCAAAAAGTCGCCAAGTTGGCGACATTCCGCCAATTTCGTCGCCAAAATTTCGCCAAGCGTTATGGACGAAGAAATAAATTATTCTTACAGCAGATAAATTGGCCTTCAAATGCAAAAGTATTACTCAAAGTATCTTTTTTCTTGAATGGAACGAGCTAGATCCGCGAGAATGATGTCACCCAATTTATCGCATGATATTATATATGAAAAGTGAACATGTTTCTCAATAGGAATTTTTTTTTTCTATTTTATATGACTTTTTGATAATTTTTTTGAAAAATGTACAATATCTCGAGAACGGTTCATGTTAGCGTTCTAAAATTTATGTCAATCGTTTTCTAATGAAAAATTACATAAGAAATGTCTATTTACGTAAATTTATTATTGGTTTTGATTTTTTGACGATTTTTTCAAAATTTCATTCGAAAATTTAGGGGGATTTTGAACATTTGATTGCGTATAAAAACAATAGGCTTCCAGTGTTTACAGATTGTGATTTTTGTACCAAATTTGGTTCGAATTGGTCCATTCGTTCGTCAGTTATCGTCTCCACAGGCCCACTGACACACACACATACTTTCACATACACACACACACACACAGACATCACTTCAAAAATGTTTGATTCGTGATCAGGGATGCTTGAAACGTGCTCTCCCGTCGAAAACTCTAATTCGAATTTTCGACCCCGTCACAATACTTTCCTTATACATTATGTATATAAGGAAAGTAATAAATGATTGTAGTACTGTGATAATAAAATATCACTGCTGAATGCTTCGCATTTTAGAGATGTTTAAATAAAACTTCATTTCAGTTGGAAAGTTTTTCATAATCAATGCTTTTTGCACAATGAATTTTTCTTGTTTATACTTTTGCACGTCCCAAGGATAGATGCACAAGAGTTACTGCTTTACCGTTTGTAATTGGCAAAATTACGTAAAATGTTTTTACAGCAAAACTGTTTATGTAATAAATATTTGTATGTCGCACTTGAAAAACATTCTGTTCATTTGAACTTAAGTTATCCAATCACTTTCTTTATAGATTAAAATGTATTTCGTTAATCTTAAATTACATACTGTTTTTCAGCTGACAAAATGTGGCGACACTAGACCAGCTATTGAAGAATGTCCAACGTATTTTCTTGGAGGTCACGAGATTCTTAATACCGTGCAACTTGTGGCGAGTGAATTGCCACTTTGTGAAGCTGAAAACTGTTATGAACTGTCCGGGCTTTTTATTTTCCGTCAAATATTTTCACCTAATGACGAAGCCTTGCAGTGTTTGCTTTGCCGGGACAGGTATATTTGTAGTTCTCCTGCTGATCTTGAAAATCATTACAGCGTCATTCATAAATTTGTTGTCAACACAGGTATAGCCAAATTTAATGGAGGCATTGTTTTTGCTTGTGCTTCACCATGTATAAATGCAGAAAATACCCAGAAAGATGAGAGTTGCTGCTGTAATACCGTTATGGAAAATTTGTTTGAAATCTGTGAGCATTATAATAAAAGTCACAAGACTGTTACAGTAAGACTTGAATCTGATATCGTACGTGTTGACAAATTTTTCTATTGCGGTTTATGTAACCATCCATCTGTAGATTTCAATTCTCATCTTCAACATATGCAATTTAAGCATATGATGCAGACCTACGTTTGACGCTATTGCACATACTGCACACCCAGCTCTAGTTGTCTAGAGACTCATGTGGAAGAGAAACATTGACAAGACCAACCTGGGCAGTGTTCTGTTTGTTCCGTGTATGTGCATGATAAAGACGAATTGACAAAGCATATGGCGTCACATTCTGTGCAAACAGGTATGCATAATTTCTAAAATTAATTATTTATTGAAATGACGTTTGGGCTGTATACTACACTGGAATTAAAAAACATGTGCAAGCTAGACTTATATCCTTAACCTAATATTAATGAGAAATAAATTAATTTGACGTAGTATAGTGGTATATTTTCAATAACGAGAGGGCTCTTCCCCCTGCGCTTCGCCTCCTATTCACTGCGTTCTCAGAGCTTGCTTCGCGAGCTATTTCAAGCCGAATAAAAGATAAGTCGGTAATCGTCTTATTATATGATATTACCCTATTATTTCTCTAAATGTACCGAATACCATTTTTTTATTCTATCATTTTTGCTGTACAAGACTGAGAAAATCTATGGACGTGACGATACAAAAAAACATTTCTCATAAAAGTGCATAAAAAGTAAAATACCCCATAAACTACATCAAAATTAAAAAAAAAATTGATGTGGGCAACACATGACTTTCCTTATATAATGCAATGAATTTATTACTTTTACAGTAAAAAATAGGTTTTCTTGTAGTAGATACTAATATTCTTTCAATGAATTTACTACTTTTACAGTAAAAAAATAGGTTTTTCTTATTGTAGATACTAATATTCTTTCCAAGATATTGAATTTTCAACAATTAGTCGTCATTTTCATTTATTTAGCGTCATTTTTATTCATTTGGCGAGATTTTCGTTAATTTGGCAACATTTCAAAAAGTCCGCCAAAATCTCGCCAAGCGTTATGGATGAAGAAATAAGTTATTCTTGCAGCAGACAAATGACTATTGGCGTTCAAATACAAAAGTATTACTCAAAGTATCTTTTTCCATGAATGGAACGAGCTAGATCCACGAGAATGATGTCACTCAATTTATTGTATGGTATTACATATGAAAAGTGAACATGTTTCTCAATAGGAAATATATATTTTTTAATTTTATGACTTTGTGATAATTTTTTTGAAAAATGTGCAATATCTCGAGAACGGTTTGTGTTAGCGTTCTAAAATTTATGCCAATCGTTTTCTAATGAAAAATTACATAAGAAATGTCTATTTGCGTAACTTTATAAGTGGTTTTGATTTTTTGACAATTTTTTCAAAATTTTATTCGAAAATTTAGGGGGGGGTTCTGAACATTCGATTGTGCATAAAAACAATAGGCTTCCAGTGTTTACGGATTGTGATCTTTGTACCAAATTTGGTTCGAATCGGTCCATTCGTTCGTCAATTATCGTCTCTACAGACTCACTGATACACACACACATACTTTCACACACAGACATCACTTCAAAAATGTTTGATTCGTGATCAGGGATACTTTAAACGTGCTCTCCCGTCGAAAACTCGAATTCGAATTTTCGACCCCGTCACAATACTTTCCTTATAACATTATGTATATAAGGAAAATAAAAATTGCTCAGTTTTGAAATAACTCAGTTATGTAGATATACGTGCCTGCAAAAAATCGTGGTCCTGGAGTCTATCCAGGATGCGAACTCGCAGCTCAAACATTTTGTCCGACATTAAATATTTCTGAAACAATATATATCGAAAAACTATTTATTTCAGTATGTTCCTCGGAGTTTTCTTCAAAAGTGTAATAAATTTTATATTTTTGTATGCTACTAGAGGGCTCCGCTTGCGCCCCTTCGGGAAACTTTGCCTCATACTCTCTGCGTTCGTAGAGCTCTCTTCATATCTATCTTTCATAAAAATTCAACTTTTAAAAATCTCTTTTCTATCCTTGCCCATTTTCCGCAGGAGGGAAAAGCGGGGATTTTTCTTAGCCCAGGGAATCTAAAAACTGAATTGCTTGATCATGAGCTTCATGCCAAACTGTTTAAATCGATAAACTGTTTATTTCATCGTATTACTCTATTATTTCTCTATAAATGTACCAATTTATTTTATTACTTTCCTTATATACATAATGTATAAGGAAAGTATTGTGACGGGGTCTAAAATTTGAATTGGAGTTTTCGACTGGAGAGCACGTTTCAAGCATCCCTGATCACGAATCAAACATTTTTGAAGTGATGTCTGTCTGTGTGTGTGTCTGTCAGTGAGTCTGTGGAGACGATAACTGACGAACGAATGGACCGATTCGAACGAAATTTGGTACAAAAATCACAATCCGTAAACATTGGAAGCCTATTGTTTTTGTACGCAATCGAATGTTCAGAACCCCCCTAAATTTTCGAATGAAATTTTGAAAAAATCGTTAAAAAATCAAAACCACTAATAAAGTTACGCAAATAGACATTTCTTATGTAATTTTTTATTAGAAAATGATTGACATAAATTTTAGAACGCTAACATGAACCATTCTTGAGATATTGTACATTTTTCAAAAAAATTATCACAAAGTCATATAAAATGAAAAAAAATATTTCCTATTGAGAAACATGTTCACTTTTCATATGTAATACCATGCGATAAATTGAATGACATCATTCTCGTGGATCTAGCTCGTTCCATTCATGAAAAGATACTTTGAATTAGATTGAAAAAGATACTTTATGGGATATTTTAATAATTTATTTGAAAAATGTGCAATATCTCGAGAACGGTTCATGCTAGCGTTCTAAAGTTTGTCAATCGTTTTCTTAGGAAAAATTACATAGATGTCTATTTGCGTAGCTTTATTAAAGGTTTTGATTTTCTGATGATTTTTTCAAAATTTCACTCGAAAATGTAGGGGGTTCTAAACATTCGATTACGTTTAAAAACAATAGGTTTCCACTATTCACGGATTGTGATTTTTGTACCGAATTTCATTCGAATCACTCCATCCGTTCGTGAGATATCGTCTCCAGACTCACTGACACACGCATACTTTCTCACACATATAGACATCACCTTAAAAATGTTTGATTCGTGATCAGGGATGCTTGAAACGTGCTCTCTCGTCGAAAACTCTAATTCGAATTTTCGACCCCGTCACAATATTTTCTTATACATTATGCATATAAGGAAAGTAATATATAGCATCCATGTGTTCCCTGTGTAAAAATCGTGATGTGTGAAGATCTGTTAAACTTATATTTAGTGTTGCAACCATCAAATAACCGCTTTAGTTTTAAATATTACTTGTATCCAAATTCTGTGCCAACGCAATTACAATATTTTTAATTTTTAATGATCACTAAACTTTGATTATTCCTACAACGAAGCCTTATTTCTATGGCATGGATGATGAATGTAAACAAATAAAGTCAGATGAGTTGCATACGAATTGCTGAATTTTTTTCATGCTAAAATTATTTGGTTCTGTAGTCTGAAATATGTGATACGAATTAAAAATTCATTGATTTTAGAGAGAAAAGCAGACGATTTTATAGCATTGTCTTTTTCGATGAAGTTTTAAATTTCCAAGTTGAAAAAGTTACTGTGATATGATAATGTAAAAGATATCTGAGCTGAATGTACTGCATTTTAGAGCTGTTCAAATAAAATTTCATTTCATTTGAAATGTGTTTCATAATCAATGCTTTATGTTTGATCTTGTTTAAAGTTTCGGCTGATTGGTAATATTAAACCAGATTCCTGATCTCTACAAAACTTTACCTTTAATAATTTTTGGTATATTTAGGATTAGGAACTTCACTTTCCTCGTCTACGGAATGAAAACCAAAAGAAAATCGGTGAAGACGAAATACTTAAGTAGGAATGGAATTGAAAATAAGCACCCACAAAATGTTATAAAACTCTGCAGAAATATAATCAACATGGTTACAGTGATTTTATTCTGCACCCATTACTCCGAACTGCTTCAAACATTTATCTGCCGCCAACTGTTCCTAAACATGGCTTTCCCTGAAAATTTGCACCGAACCATCCTGCACCGAAACGTAAAATTTGGAATTTATTGTTGCCAGTAATGAGTATTTCTACTTTGGCTTCCTGTGTAATATAGAGAATATATTGTTTTCACGGAAATGTTCGAATTCGAGATATTGGTGGTAATGTTTTAAAATCTTCTGTATAAGTTTTGACTATTTTTGGACTGCTGTCGGTGTTCAATTTCTTATAGAAACCACACAATAATATGAATTTCATGAAACTTTATATTTTGCTTTGTTTTCAAAACCTAGAACTAGATGTATTTCTTTAAATTTGAGCGAAAATTCTTTAGAAATTTAATTTTTTTTTAACATGGCAGCATAGGAGAAAATTTGACATAATCATAAAAGAATATATTTATGGCTTAATGATCACGAGACATAATAGTTTCAATCACCGTTGGGAAAATAGCCAGGATACAATTTTTTTTGTTCGTCATGTCATTACCCCCCCCCCCCTTGAAAGGGGCAAGGTACCCCCATCCACGGGAGTACATTATCAAGTAAGATATCAATTGAAAGATGTTTTCAAGCCCTTTAAAGTAAACGTTAACGAGCTATAATTGTAATCTTTTGGACTCGTAACAATTTTTTAAAATTTTTCTTTATAAATTCGAGGAAAAAATTCTTCTAAATATGGATTCTGATATAAGGAAGTAGAGTTGAGCCGTTTACTTTTTTTCAAGTCTTCAAAAGACATTTCTTAATGACTGCATATTTTATAATGAATATTACTTTCCTTATATACATAATATATAAGGAAAGTATTGTGACGGGGTCGAAAATTCGAAATCGAGTTTTCGACGGGAGAGCACGTTTCAAGCATCCCTGATCACGAATCAAACATTTTTGAAGTGATGTCTCTGTGTGTGTGTGTGTCAGTGAGTCTGTGGAGACGATAACTGACGAACGAATGGACCGATTTGAATCAAATTTGGTACAAAAATCACAATCCGTAAATACTGGAAGCCTATTGTTTTTATACGCAATCGAATGTTCAGAACCCCCCCTAAATTTTCGAATGAAATTTTGAAAAAATCGTTAAGAAATCAAAACCACTAATAAAGTTACTCAAACAGACATTTCTTAAGTAATTTTTTATTAGAAAACGATTGACATAAATTTTAGAACGCTAACATGAACCGTTCTCGAGATATCGTACATTTTTCAAAAAAATTATCAAAAAATCATATAAAATAAAAAAAAAAATATTTCCTATTGAGAAACATGTTCACTTTTCATATGTAATACCATGCGATAAATTGAGTGACATCATTCTCGTGGATCTAGCTCGTTCCATTCATGAAACAAGATACTTGAATAATACTTTTGTATTTGAACGCCAATAGTCATTTATCTGCTGTAAGAATAACTTATTTCTTAGTGCATAACGCTTGGCGAGATTTTGGCGACGAATTTGGCGGAATGTCGCCAACTTGGCGACTTTTTTGAAATGTTGCCAAATTAACGAAAATCTCGCCAAATGGATAAATATGACGCTAAATCAATGAAAATGACGACTAATTGTCGAAAATTCAATATCTTGGAAAGAATATTAGTATCTACTATAAGAAAAACCTATTTTTTTACTGTAAAAGTATAAAATTCATTACATTATATAAGGAAAGTCATGTGTTGCCCACATTAGATTTTTTTAATTTGTGTGCACATTCTAAAACATTAATCTATTATTGTGAAAATGCATAGACACCAATATACAGAATGTTACTTAAGATATAGGAAATTATTTTTCCAATTTTAAATATTTTTATTTATCAGATTTGTGTAGACTTAAATATTGAATTTAAATACTAAATCATAAAACTCTTCTGAAATTACGCAATAATAGTGATATCATGACTCATAAAAAAAATATATATATATATAAATTATGAGGTCGCAAAATATAGTAACGTAATATTGCCTCAAAGAATTGATCTACTTTGGACTGCCCTTAGCATGTAAATATATCCCTACATTAGAAAATGTGATTTGTTTTTTAATCTGTATATATTATGTTGGTGACAAATTAATTACCTGGTAGAAAATAGGATATAGTTTGAAATTTTCCTAATGAGCCTGTCCTAAACCTCGTAGACCTGCTCCTAAATCGCATTTTACTTTTTTCCAAGGTCTTTAAAATCTTAATATGGTAGTGATCATTACTATATCACCTTCTCCAGATTACATGTAAATTCTCAATTTTTGATGTGAATAACATCTATTCTTGGGTATCGGTGTCAGAAATCGGAGCATTAAGGAAAAGATAAATTCTTCGGACTTTCATACCTCCGAAGTGAATGTCAATATTATTTCTTGGTTTATCGGAAATAGAGTCAAGATAATTTTTAACACTTTACAACAAAGTTCAAAAGTGTTTATGACTTTGTTCATTCTGTCTCTGTCCGTTAGCACGATAACTGCCGTAAAAATGAATTAATCAAAATGAAATTTTAGTATGTTGTTCAGACGGTCTATAGGACCTATGGGAATATAAATGAATAATATCACCCAATGAGTTTTGGATTGAACCCGGGTTGAAAAAATGGAATACATTGAGCCCTATGGGACCTAATTTTTCAAGCATTTTTTAAGCGGATTTAAAATTCACAAATTGCTTCGAAAATTTTAGGCAATATTCAAATTGTTCCATAAAATATATAAAAAAAAATTCAGCGAAATATATTCAGTTGTTTTTAAAATAAAAATTAAAATAATAATAACACCTCTTATATTAAGCGATCACGTGTCCATGATATGAAACGATCACATGACCCACTTCAAAATGATATATGGCATCCATCTTGTGTCAAAATCGTGATTTTTAAAGTTCTTTTTAATTCATATTGAGTGTTGTATCCGTCCTAAAATTACTTTATTTTTGCCTAAATTCTGTGCATCTACATACTGAAACAACGCAATGACAATATATTTCAGTTTAAATGCTCTTCCAAATTTGAATATTTCTACTATTAAGCCTATTTTTGACCTATGTAAAATGTAAACAGCAAAATATGTAGAATGAGTTGTATTAGAATCGCTGTAATTCTTTAACACAAAATCATTTAGTCCATGGAGTCTGCTTAGCTGATATGAATTCATTGATTTTAGAAAGAGAAGGATGATATTTTTCGATGAAGTTTTACGCATAGAGCTTACTTACTTGCAGCTCAATGGTCTTAATTTTTAAATAAAATAAATTGTTATAGTATTGTGATGAATGACATGAATGGGGGAATTATTTATGAATGAAATGTTGCTTTTATAGAGAGAGCCAGGCGTGTTATTTTTTTATGACGTCATTTGAATGGATTTTAGTTGTTTTCGATGAAGTTTTCAAATATAATAAATTATCGTAGTATTATGATAATTCTAAAATTATTACCGAGGAATGTATAACATTTAAGAGATGTTTAAACCAGGCAATTTATACTTTAATGCCGTCATTTGAATGAAGTTAATTTTTTTCGATGAAGGTTTAAGGTTTCAAATATAATAAATTAATGTAGTATTGTGATAAGTTTTAAAATATTACCGAGGAATGTATTGCATTTTAGACATGTTTAAATAAAATTGCATTGAAGTTGGAAAGTGTTTCATAATCAATGCTTTAAGCATGATTGATCTTTCTTGTTGTACTTTGAACTTCTTTCGTAAAAATTTAAAGTATCTGTCCCAGTGAGTACATTAGTTTTTCTCACTTTCACTTGAAATATAGAGTAAACTATGAAATATATTCTATTATATTCGAATCCATAACCTTCGAAATCTTTAATCTAGTATCTTCGAAACTATAAAAGATAAATAGAAGTAGTAGGCAACAAATATGAATCTATAAAATTAGCTATATATATTTTCAAGTAATCATCATGTTAAGTTAAAGATTAAACAATTTCCATTTTTAACACTTTACAACAAAGTTGAAAAGTGTTTATGAGTTTGTTCATTCTGTCTGTCTGTCCGTTAGCACGATAACTGCCGTAAAAATGACTTAATCAAAATGAAATTTTAGTATGTTGTCCAGACGGTCTGTAAGACCTATGGGAATATAAATGAATAATATCACCCAATTAGTTTTGGATTGAACCCGGGTTGAAAAAATGAAATACATTGAGCCCTATGGGACCTAATTTTTCAAACATTTTTTAAGCGGATTTAAAATTCACAAATTGCTTCGAAAATTTTAGGTAATAGTCAAATTGTTATATGAAATATATAAAAAAAAAATTCAGCGAAATATATTCAGTAGTTCTTTAAATAAAAATTAAAATAATAATTACACATCTTATATATAACGATCACGTGACCATGATATGAAACGATCACATGACCCACTTCAAAATGATATATGGCATTCATTTTGTTTCAAAATCGTGATTTTTTAAAGTTCTTTTTAATTCATATTGAGTGTTGTATCCGTCCTAAAACTACTTTAATTTTGCTTAAATTCTGTGCATCTACATACTAAAACAACACAATGACAATATATTTGAGTTTAAATTCTGATTCAAATTTGATTATTTCTACAACTAAGACTATTTTTCACCTATGTAAAATGTAAACAGCAAAATATGTAGAATGAGTTGTATTAGAATTACTGTATTTCTTTAACACAAAATAATTCAGTCCATGGAGTCTGCATGGCTGATATGAATGAAATATTAATTGATTTCATAAACGGAAGGACGATTTTTTTCGATGAAGTTTTAAGCATAGTTTATGAATTGTAGCTCCATGGTCTTAATTTTTAAATAAATAAATTATTATAGTATTGTGATGAATGAAATGAATGAAATCCTGCTTTTATAGAGAGATCCAGGCGTGTTATTTTTTCCATGACGTCATTTGAATTTATTTCAGTTGTTTTCGATGAAGTTTTCAAATATATTAAATTATCGTAGTATTATGATAGTTTTAAAAATATTACCGTGGAATGTATTGCATTTTAGAGACATTTAAACCAGGCAATTTATATTTCAATGCCGTCATTTGAATGAAGTTCATTTTTTTCAAAGAAGGTTTAAGTTTTCCAATATAATAAATCAATGTAGTATTGTGATAAGTTTTCAAATATTACCGAGGAATGTATTGCATTTTAGACTTTTTTAAATAAAATTGCATTGAAGTTGGAAAGTGTTTCATAATCAATGCTTTAAGCATGATTGATCTTTCTTGTTAATACTTTACAACATATTTGAAAAATGTTTGACTTTGTTCATTCTGTCTGTCCGTTAGCATGATAACTGCCGTAAAAATGACTTTATCAAAATGAAATTTTAGTATGTTGTTCAAACGGTCTATGGGACTTATGGGAATATAAATGAATAATATAATCCAATTAATTTGGGAATGAACCCGGATTGAAAAAATGAAATATATTGAACCCGATGGGACCAAATTTTCAAAAAATTAAGAGAATTTAAAATTCACAAATTGCTTCGAAAGTTTTAGGATATATTCAAATTATCCCATAAAATATATAAAAAAAATTCAGCAAAATACATTTAGTAGTTTTTAAATAAAAATTAAAAAACTTACACCCTTTATACGAGGAGATCACGTGGCCATTATATGAAGAGATCACGTGATCCACTTCAAAATAAGATATAGCATCCATATTGTGTCAAAATCTTTTTGCTTAAATTCTGTGCATCTACATACTGAAACAATGCAATTACAATATATTTGAGTTTAAATGATCATCAAAACTTTGATTATTTCTACAACGAAGCCTAATTTTCACTTATGGATAATGTAAACACCAAAAGATGTAGAATGAGATAATATAAGAATTGCTGCATAAATATAAGAATTGCTGCATTTTTTAATGCAAAATTTAGTTCATAGAATCTGCAATATAGCTGATATGAATGAAACATTCATTGATTTTACACAAAGACAATTTTTTTAAGCATAGAGTTAAATTACCTGCACCTCCATGGTTTTAAGTTTTTAAATAAATGATAGTACTGTGATGAATGGAAAATGTTTAGGAATAAAATGCTGTTTTTATAGTCGGGTGATTTATATTTCGATGACATCATTTGAATAAAGTTCATGTGTTTTCGATGAAATTAATGTAGTATTATAATTTTATAAATATTACCGAGGAATGTATCGCATTTTAGAGATGTTTAAACCAGGCAATTTATATTTTAATGCAGTTATTTGAATGAAGTTCATTTTTTTCGATGAAATTTTAAGTTTTCAAATATAATAAATTAATGTAATATTGTGGTAATTTTAAAAATATTGAGGAATGTATCGCATTTTAGAGATGTTTATATTAAATTGCATTACAGTTGGAAAGTGTTTCATAATCAATTCTTTATGCATGATTGATCTTTCTTGTTCATATTTGCAATGTTTATATTTTAAAAACTAAAAGCGTTTATATCTAGCGCAATAAGCAAGAATTTGTAGCTCTTCAAAAACCCTAAAGGTGTATATAATTGGAATAAGTTTTTTTCGAAGTATAGTGACTATAATAGATTGGACTCGCTGATCAGGTTTCGACCCGATCAGACGTACCTCTGTTGAGCTCCGGTTTTTCGATGGGGGGATTAGTTTTCCCCGGCGTTCTATCTGGCGGCTTGCCTTAGCCTTTCTTCAACTCCACTAGGTTAAATTACTTGGCCAGTAACTTTGAGAATTACTTCCTAATAACCAAAATTTTTATCAGCAGCTTTATTAGCAACAAAAAAACAAGTTTATTTCGTAGTCTTGGACAACACATTACATTTTGATGGTATTTTTTTTTTATCTTCAATGAAAGGTGGCTTAATTACTCAGTCAATAAAATTTAAATTTAGTATTTCCATTAATTTCATATTATATAATGTTAATCTTTCTTTTGACTTGATGTAATTTATATTACAGTAAACATAAGCCATGACTTGGACAGTCAAGTTGAGAAAATAGCAATTTAAGAAAACTGGTAATTTTCGTTGCTTCTTTTAGTATTCGGTAACTACTTTTTGCATTACTAACAAGAGTACACTGTTCTAAAAGTGCCATTTAACTCGGTTTTATACATTCATACAAATTTAGATCTTTACTACGTATGTGTAGTTCAAACTAATTATTCATTACTTTGACGCAATCAGACTTGTTAACAATATTATTAATGCTGCATTTTACGTATTTTTTATAGTTATTTAGCATTTCACTATTAATATTGGTTACACTACGTTATAATATACAAATTGTAACTTGTATCCTGCTTTGGCAATTAAAATAAATTCTCAAAATGTAAACTAATTTAAAAAATCTGATGTGGGCAACACATGACTTTCCTTATATAATGCAATGAATTTACTACTTTTACAGTAAAAAAAATGTTATTCTTATAGTAGATACTTGTAGTCTTTCAAACATAATGAATTTTCTTCAATGAGTTGTCATTTTTATTGATTTAGCGTCATTTTATCAATTCGACGAGATTTTCGTTAATTTGGCAACAATTAAAAATATCGCTAAGTTGGCAACATTCCGCCAAATTCGTCGCCAAAATCTCGCCAAGCGTTATGGACGGAGAAATAAGTTATTCTTACAGCAGATAAATGACTATGGGCGTTCAAATACAGAAGTATTACTCAAAATATCTTTTTTCATGAATGGAACGAGCTAGATTCACGAGAATGATGGCACCAAATTTATCGCATGGTATTACATATTGAAGGTGAGCATGTTTCTCAATAGGAAATATTTTTTATTTTATAACTTTTTGATAATTTTTTGAAAAATGATCAATATCTCGAGAATGGTTCATGTTAGCATTATAAAATTTATGTCAATCGTTTTCTAATGAAAAATTACATAAATGTCTTATTTGTGCAACTTTATTAGCGGTTTTGATTTTTTGACGATTTTTTCAAAATTTCACTCGAAACTTTAGGGGGGGGGTCTGAACATTCGATTGCGTATGAAAACAATAGGCTACCAGTGTTTACGGATTGTGATTTTTGTACCAAATTTCGTTTGAATCGGTCCATTCGTTCGTCAGTTATCGTCTCCACAAGCTCACTGACACACACACACACACTTTTACACACGCAGACATTACTTCAAAAATGTTTGATTCGTGATCAGGGATGCTTGAAACGTGCTCTCCCGTCGAAAACTCTAATTCGAATTTTCGACCCCGTCATAATACTTTCCTTATACATTATGTATATAAGGAAAGTAATAAATGCATTCTACTCCATTTGTGTATTTTAAGTCTACTATCTTAGTTATTTATACATTTTATCTCTTCAGTAATTTATATAGACAGACTTCAACTTAAAAAACATTAGAATAGAGTACAAGGATGTTTGAAACGTGCGCTTCAATCAAAAAGCTCGAAATCTAAATTTCCGTAACTTTTTCGCAGTCTGTGTTTTTTTCGAAAGATGACACGCACAAATATCTTTCATTATAAGCGACATGTATATTAGATATTTGAAAACTGAATAAAAGTTTTTAGGAATTTTGCTTTTTGTAAAACGGAATATCCATTTCTGACATTTTGTTTTGATATTTAAAATTTTGCGAAAAATTGAAAAATGAATCCAGATTTTTCTCTCTACTTTTTTGCAGGACTTGGCGGTTATGTTATAGGCGAATGAGAATCAACCTGGGGAGCCGCTGTCATACCAAATAGTCTAACAGAACATAATCTGTTAAGGAATGTTTTAAATTTTTAAAGTTTGACTACAATTGCATATTGGAATAAAGAACATTTTTAAAAAGTTTGCAATCTATTTATTTTACAATATTTTAATAAGTATTTTTCCAATTTGTTGATACATGTTTATCATAATTTCATAGCGTTAGATAGAAAATTTTGAGGTCTCCGATCAAAGATATTTTAGAGTTAACTTTGTTTAGGTTATACTGCAAATGAACAGATAACATGAAATATCATTAATGAAATGCTTCCTCTTAGAATAGAATGTACGGAGTATCTTTGAAAATAAGAATTATATATTAACTCTTAAAAGCTATTTTTAAATTAACTAGAGTTTGGCTCTTCTCGGGTGTTACATACCAGAATTCACTTTGAAGTAGCTTGCGGTTTTTGATTTTGCTAGAAAATGTTTCAAAAATGTGTGTTGCTGGTCCAAATGATCAAAATTATAGAATGTTACCCTTAATCTTAAAGGCTTGGAAAGATTTTCAGACTGATTCCAAATTTGACAATGTACCCCCCTTATGGTGTCAAACTGCATCACTTCTGTTTTTTATTTCAATGATTAAAAATGTTAAGTTTCGCAATTGAACCATTAATAACCCCTTTTATGCATACTTTTGTCAAATTTTATCCTATGGGAAGGAAATTTAAAATTTCGAATACATTTTGAAGTTTTTGTTCGAATTTAAAAAAAAAAATGATCCTGCCGAATTCTATGTTTTATGAAGATTCCTTAATGTTTGTAGCAGTTTTAGTGTACACAAAGGCTACCCTAACGGCATTGTTTTCAGTGACGTATGATTTACGTCACACTGTGACTTTGGGACGTCGCAGTACGTCTCGGCAATGTCATATTGAGGTTATAGGGAAGTCATTGTCATGGTCGTTTGTGACGTCGCATATTAACTTGTTTGTGACGTCACATTGTAATTGCCATTGTAATGTCGTCACATTTGTTACGTGTTAATTAAATTCTGGAAACGTCACAGAATATAGTCAAAATGAAGTTACAAAGTTACTAATACGTAACGTCGCATAGAAGTCCCAAATATGTCACATTGTGACCCAGGTGTCACGTGACTACAACGTCACTGTCACACATTTGACGATCTTTGCTGTGAGGGTATAGAGACTGATATCCCTTCAAAATAGTCTAAACATGTTCAGGAAGTCCTAAAGCATAACATATTGGCACAAAGTTCTCGAAATTGAAAATTTTCGTGAAAGCAATATTTTCTCTATACTTTAATCAATAGTATGAGGAATTAAAAGTGCCAGTTGCATTTTGATGAGTTTATTCGTGAGTATGAATTCATTCTATTTGGGCTAACAAGCTATCAAATAAGCCAAATTTCTATTTACGTGGTGTATGTTCAGTACCATGCCGTGAAATTTGCACACGATTATTTCACTGTGAAAGAAGTAAAATTATTGCATTATGTAACGGGGGAAAGTCGTACTGCGCATATTAGACGTTTACCTTCTTATAGTATAAAATATATTATAAAGTATTGTTTTAAATAAATTTCAATTTGAAGAATTTGATGCTAATATATATTTTAGGACCTGAACAGTTTAACCCAATTTTGAAGCGATGTCTGTGACATTTACTTTATATTTTAAATGTTTCATATAGTAATGATTAAAATTTGATTGTCATAAAAACCAGTTTTTATACCTTTAGTTGCGGGCACAGAATTTAGTAAATATTTGTAAAAATTTATCAAAGTAAATTTTATTACGATTTACCTTTGAACTTAGTTTCAAATCCCAATCTCAATGAACCCATTGACGTGATAATATTAATATTTTTCCAATGCATGGTATTTAATTTTTACTTTCTTCTACTATATAGACTATAGTATAAAATATTTTCACGAAAATTTTTGATTTTGATACTAAAATGTTTTGGAGCCATTTTAGAGGGTTTTAAGGCCATTACTTGCTAATTTTAGATCCTTGTCCTACGTGTTGATTTCTTGTGTACATGAGTTGCCACAATATTAATATTGCTAGGAAACTTTATCAGATGTCATTAACAAAACATCGAGAACTAGATGGAATTTTTTAAATTCTAGCGAAAACTGCGAAATGTAGTCGAAATTTTATATTTTTTAACATGGCAGCATAGGATAAAATTTAACGTAACAGTTCATAAAGGGAGCTCAATGATCACGGAATTTAACCTTTGTAGTGAAAAATAGCCACGATACAATTGTGGTCGTCATTAAACCCCCTCCTCGAAGTTGTACATAGTCAAATTTTATCAATCGAAAGAATTTTTTTTAAGTCCTTTAAAATGAAGTGTAACATGCTATAATTTTGATTATTTGGACCTTTCTTGCAGATTCTTCAAATTTGTTTTGCAAAAATTTAAAATTACAAGTTACTTAAAAGTGGATTCTGTTATGAGAAAGTAGAGTTGAGCAACATTGCAGTCAAATTTTTATATCTCCAGATGATCTGAAGAGTGCGATAAAGTAACTGGTATCAATTTATTAAAATTTATTAATCATAATACGTTATCTTAAAATTAGGAAATGTCTCATTTAAAAAAAAATTATAGGTCTTTGTCCTCTTAATAGATGGCGGTAAAAGAAATATTTTTGATTGAACTGAATTATCCTCACAGTATTGCAGGTTTGAGAAGATTTGTTATGGGGGTTATAAATAAAGTGCTATTGGTTCATTGCTCACTTTTTTCTGCCATCTGAAATTGCTTGAAAAGATTAATGGATAAGGTAATTAATATTTGATTCCACATGAGAGTCAGATTTTGTTATTTTTAACTAAGAAATATGCAGAATATACTGATTTAAGAGAATTCTTGAAAAGCATTGAATTTTTAATTTAAACCCTAATAAATCACGAAAATTCTCGAGGAAAAAGGGAATAAATATTGGAGCTTAAAGTTTTCGAACAGCACGTTTGCATTTTAGAATTGTACACATATTGAAGTTTGTTATTGACAGGATATCTAGCACTCGTAATTAAGCTAAAATTTCTTTCTGGACAATTTTTTTATTTAATAATGTATGGCGCCAAAATTAGTTGCCTGAGCCATTTTTCAATCCAGTCTCGTGTAGGAGTTTTAGTTTTTTTGTCACCGGTAGGGGCTTTGGGAGGATGGAACGATTTTACCAGTCTCTTCCTTAGTCCACACAGGGAGGAAAATCGAAAATTAGACTCAGAAATTAGGTTCCGTTCAGTGGGCGGTTCTGCAAGTGCCCAAAAATTTAACCTCCTGACCCACCCTAGGGCTGCTTGAGGATCTGGAAAGATGTCAAAACTCCCATAATTTTCGCACCGAGGAGAAGATGAAAATTCGATTTTTGGGTTCTATCCTATGGTTTAGAATGTGTGAGAATGTGGATTGCCATGGTGCTTCTGTAAGGTTTGAAAAAAAAAATCTGAAAAACTCATTTTCTCCTCCCCATCTGGAGGGGGAGGGGAGGGGTTTGAAAAACATTGTCATAACCCCTTTTTCCCGCTCCAGCCTCCGAGGAGTAAATCGAAAATCAGAGTCCGTCAGGTAGTGTGGCGTAGTCAATACTATAAAATTCTTATTACAGGGCAATTTTTACTGCGGCATCTTTGTGGATTCCACCCGTCAATCCTGTTTTTGTACTCGCTTTCACAGCAGCAGATCGTCGGGTTTCCAATACTTTGTCACTTATTTGTATTGAGCACGCTCAGCGCCAGGCCAGATAAAAGTTAGAATCACAACAATTTTACTATACGAAGTATATGTAAGCGTTTTTATAGTATAATTTTGATCTTAAATGTTCAGCCGTGCTCGTTATTTCGAGACAAAGTAAAACCAAATATAACATTAGACTCTTAATATTTATATAAATGATCTTCCTTTTGAATTGGAAAGAATCGATGGAATTCAAGTGCCTTGTATGCGGATGATTTAGTAATATGGGCATCTGCTCCTCGTAAAGGTATTAATCTTTTAACAGGAAAAATTAATAAAGCTTTGAAGACTCTGCATGATTGGAGCAATGAAAATGCAATGGAGGTTAACATGGAAAAAACAATATACCAAACTTTCACTCTTGGACAACATTCCACTGCTCTGGACGTCATATATAATGATACAAAACTAACGGAATCAAACAGTTCAAAGTAGCTGGGAGTGATTTACGATAAAAAGTTAACGTGGAAAAAACACATAGAAGCTACTGTCGAAAATGTACAAAAAAGATTATCGATTTTAAGAAGATTGGCTGGGGCTCAGTGGGGTTGCAATAAAAATACATTGAATACTACTTATTATATGTATATTAAACCAGTGTTTACTTACTGTTGTGAACCCTTAATCACAGCTACCTGCACTAACTTGAAAATTTTGGAGATGTGTCAGAACAGGGCGCTCAGGCTCATTTCAGGTGCGGTAAAGTCCACTACGGTTATTGCCATGCAAATTTTAACAGATAAAAAATCGATAGAAGAGGTATTCCGAGAAAAAGCACTTTGCCCTTTTGAAAAACTTATACGTCTTCCTAATATTCCCTTTTGGAGAGAACATGATTTTAGTACACCTAGAGTGTTAAAAACTCAAGAGGGATTCTTACAAACTGTCTTGAAACAAGGAGAGGACTTGGATCTGCCTGATTGTCCTGAAGTCTGTTCAGTCAACTAGGCCTTTTAAAAGAAAACTCAATTAGAAGTAACCTTAAATTGAGTACTCATGTTAAGAAATCTCGGGCTAGTGAGGAAGTATTGAAAGCATATGCATTGGAAACTATTAACACGAGATACCCAAGATCTGAATGGTATCATGTGTATACTGACGGATCACGTCTTTCAATCGAAAATAATGCAGGAGCTGGAGTGTTTTTGGAGGATTTCTCTTTCTCCATTACCCTGGGACCGAATACTACTCATTTTGATGGTGAAGTGCAGGCAATTGCAACTGCCATAGAACAACTATTGGTGAGAAATAGTGATACTAAGAATGTGGTTATATTATCTGATTCTGTTTCTGCTATTCAGGCAATTTCGAAGTACGGAACTCCGGTTTCTGCTACTATTAAAAAATGTAGAAATGATCTGGGGGAACGGGGTACTGAAGTTGTTCTACAGTGGATCCCATCCAATTGTAATATCTATGGTAATGAAATGGCTGACTTTTTGGCAAAAAAGGGGACAAAAATTGTTCAACTTTGTCAACGTCAAATTCCGGCTTGCTCGGCAACTAGATTAATTAAAAATAAATTAAACTCTTTGTATAAATCACACGTGACGGAAGAAATTAAGGACAAACGTTGGAGAGACTCTATACATAACATCCCTGAGAGTTCTCGAAACATTGCGGTAGCGACTTTTAGACTTCTAATTGGATACGATTGTTTGGCTAAGCACCTACACCGCATAGGTATTTTTAGTAGTCCAAATTGTGTCTTGTGTAAACAAATAACTGACATGGATGGATATCATCTTCGGGAGTGTACGGCCATTTCTGGAGAGAACATCTATGGTCGATATTGGAGAGCTCGTTCCCTTATGATGCTGGACTCTTGTTAATTATTCTTGTTATTTTTGTTCCTGTTGTGTTTCTGTTTTCTCTTTTTGTTGTACTCTGCTCTGGCTTCATGCGTCACTGGGTGACGTGTGGGGGCCAATTGATTTGTATCTATGTGCCTTTGCATTAATAAAAAAAAACATTAGACTTGTAATGGTACCGGCTATAAATAAATGAGCAACTAATTTGCAATTCATATTAAATTTTCATTTAACTTTAATTTTTCGAAAAGCTACACCAACTATAAGAGATTCGGATTCCCCATGACAAAGCACTCCAAATTCATTTCAAATTTATAGTTTATTTTACTCCAATCTTTTTTGGGGGGAATTATGACTGCTTGAAATTTCGAGGTCTTAATGTTAAATGGGTGCTGTAGTTCTTTTATATTTTTCGAAATAATTAGCCTGTCAAACTAATTCCTGTCTTATATTGTGATGCTACGTAACACTAACAAAATGTATACCATTTTTTACCTTTAAAAATTTTTTTATCATTAATTATGAAAGTCCTATCTGAAAAAATATGAATGAAAACGTGTGTAAATTTTAATGACATTCGATTCAGCACTGTCTGAAAACATGGTGTGCATAATTCCAGTTCGTTCTTGTACGCATTGAAATACAGACCCATGTTCAAAACTGAATCATTTTGAAGCTTTTTGGAGATCAGTTGCCATTGGAAAATACTCAGAAATTTTTTTTTTCAAAATTGTACTGCTGCAATGCAAATTTTGGACTCCTGAAATTTGTGCAATGAGGGATTGGAGGTTGTTATGGATTTTGAAAAAATCCACAATTTAAAGTGCAATGACAAATTTGAAAGATTAAACTTGGATCCGTGCGTGCTATGTGGTTTCTCGTTATATTCAGATTATTGTGCGCTCGTTTTATATTACAAAAAATTAATTTTTTTTATTTCGGCTTTTGGATGAAATTTAATTAATACTTAAATTTCAAATTAAGCGAAATGTATTTATTTCTTAAATGTGTGAACACGTGTTATTGATCTGTAATGTTTTATGCATATATACTAGGGATTATGGGTTGATGTAGCAAATTAAATAGTATTTAGCTTCTCTGTATATATTTGTAAGTATTGTTACGAACTTCAAAAATGCTGTGCAGTCTCTATCCCCCCCCTCGAACATTAGTCTTTTTCAAAGACCAAACCTAGAAAAAACCCGTACCAGATCATTTCCTATGACGTGAGTCTAGGGTTGCTACATTCCGAAGTTCGAAGAAGGGTTGCCACATTTATGAATTTATGGCCAATTTTAGCGATTTTTGGAAGATTCGAAAAACATATCAAAATACCTAATATTATATGAGATTTCCAGAAGTTTCTATGGAGTACGTACAACAAAGGAGTCATCACTCCATTCAAGAGAAGTCTACGAGATACGAGCTACATTGGAGTGTGACTTAGTCAATATTTTGAGAATATTATGGGTTATTTTGTGAAATATTTGAAGCATTTAAGTGTTATTTTACCTTGAATTGTTCCTGTTTATGCTGTGCTTGTGAATAAAGTGTTAATTACCCAGAAATTTGGACTCATTTTTGTATCCTGAGCGCACACCCACAATTCCAAAGATTTCGTCTTAGTTTAAGTTTGTGTTTTAGTCAATAAGTTTCTAAGTATGAAAACAAAAATGTATTAATATCGTATCATCTTAATGTTTGAATACAATACGCATTTGTGTGCTCGAAAAGTAAAAGCCAATATTCAAAGAAATATGACGCAATTTCTAATTGAATTAGTCAAAGTAGAAATTGAATATTAGTTTATGAATGATTTGAATAAAATGCCAATGATTTTCATACTATCTTGTGAGGAAAATTGATTGGCGGCTTCGAAAGCAATAAATTTTGTGGCTTCAATGAACCTAATATTATATTGATGTTTGAAAGTTTAATTTTTGCTAACACTAACATTCACAGTTTTTGTACAACATAAGCATTTTAAGATGATTTTGTAAAATTCAAATCGATGAGATAAGAAAAAATATAACTATAGAGCATGCGTCACTTTCATTTAACTACCTTTAACATGGAGACCAACCACGAATGGTATGTGTTTCGTATATCTACTATATTTATGGTTGGAATCTTTCAAATTTATATTTTGCATAATGTGGACTCAAGGTATTTATGAAAATGAGTGTTGCCATTTGAATTCTTGTAAATAATGAGCAATTAAATGTGAAGCCAACTCCTTATGCAAACCAGGTGCATATTTATTTTTTTTTTGTAGACATTATTCAGAGTCTAATCATACTTTTGGTTCGATAGTACGACCCGGGGAATCGAAATAATGAGCGGTGTATTTTTTTTTTTTTTTGACACGCTGTACCATATATTCATGTAATTAGATAAGTTTGTGGTATTGTTAGTTTCCATCCTCTGTTCACAATAGAGCTGCATTCAGAGCCACCATCTTTGAAGACGGGAAGGTATGATGTTACATTTTTTCGTCCTGTGATTGGATCACGCTCAGAAAGTGATCAATTTTTACTTTCCTTCATGGTAATGTATAGGGAAAGTATTGGAATCGTTTCGAAAATCGCAACTCGAGTTTTCGACGGATCTACACGTTTTGGGGCCTCTAGAAGACGTAAAATCTATTTTTAGCGTAACGTGTGTGCGGGTTGTGTGGGTGCGCGAATGTGTCTGTCTGTGCAGATTTTGTATCCACTCTAACTGAAATACTAATTGACCGAATTTCAAAAAAATTGGTAAGTAAGTCCATTGTGAGGGCACCCTGGTTCTGATTAGATTTTGGTACGATTAAAAAAAAGAAATAGGTTTTTTTTTTTGCAAAATGGCCCGCAAAAACCGATAAGTCCAAAAATAACACTACATATGCTCAAATATATCGTTTAAATGCATATTTTATACATAATTTTTAACAATGAAAGAATAAGACCAACCCCATTACTCTAGAACTAGCCGTTCTCGTGATATTTTAGTTTTTTTGCATTTTCGTTACGCCACCTTTTGAAAATAAGTCCAGTTACCAAATGAAAACGAAAACTGAATTAAAAGTGCAAATTCCGTTGAATTTTAAATAATTATGTATGTCATTTTGTGCAATTAAACTGAATTTAGTTTATTGAAGAAATAAAGAGAACTTTAATATTAGTCTGCAGGGAAAGTCATGTCCTACCCACAGATTTTTTTTTGCTGTGTACGAAAATATTGCTGCAATTCGGAGGCAAGTTTTCTTCCTATTGAAATGTAGATTGGTCGTTTCTGTAAGATTGGTGGAAGGAATTACTACGGGTTCTAGAATCTTAAGTGTGCAGAAATTCATTATTTTATGTCACGGGAGCTTCTGTGGGTTCTAGAAAGACAGAAACACTTTATAGACGTTAGACAATTGATGATAGTGGTTTTCCTTGGTGTTCAATCTTTTGAGTTTTTCTGTTAGAAATATCTGATGTTTAAATCTCCCAATTGAATTTCTCTTTTACATAGGAAAATCCAATTTATATCAGCTTGTCCTGTTTCGTATAAAACTGACACTGTAGCACATTTTGCTGAATATAACTAGTATGGAGGCTTTTTGAAAATATCGGCAAGCTAACGATAATTCAATATTTATTAAAATTTAATTTTTTCATAATTTCAGGGGTTTTGTGGAAATATTAGTTTAAGAGAATTGCGTGGAATTTTAAAATGCATTTCCACCATTTTGCAGCAATTAAGATAAAGATGTATTGCGGAAAATATCCATGTTAAACATATCACATAGGCAGCACCTGATTTTCCCTATATAATGCGATGGATTTAGTCCTTGTATAGGTAAAAATGTGAGCAGCACATGACTTTCTTTGCCGACTCAAATTCATTTTCCCTTTATTTCATTAATAATTCATTAAATAGAGTTTAATTGCACTCAATAACACGCATAATTAATTGAAATTACACTGAATTTACACTTTTAATTCAGCTTTCGTTTTCCTTTGGTAACAGGACATTTGCTTAAAACCAGAGTAGCAAAAATGTGAAAAAACTAAAATATATTTAGAACGACTAGTCCGAACGAAAAGTTGGCTTTTTCTTCATCGTCAAAAATTACATGTAACACAAGCATGTCAATTGTACATTTCAGTATACCTAGTCTTTTATTTCGGATTCTGTCGAGTTCTGAAGGCTATTTCCCATACCAAGTATAGAACTATTTAATTGATATATTTGAGCATATGTAGTTTTTTATTAACAGTTTACAACATAGTTGAAAAGTGTTTATGACTTTGTTCATTCTGTCTGCCCGTTCGCATGATAACTGCCGTAAAAATGACTTTATCAAAATGAAATTTTAGTATGTTGTTCAGACGGTCTGTGGAGCCTATGGGAATATAAATGAATAATATTACCCAATCAGTTTTGGATTGAACCCGTGTTGAAGAAATGAAATACATGGGACTTACTTTTTCAAACATTTTTTAAGCGAATTTAAAATTTACAAATTGCTTCGAAAGTTTTAGAAAATATTCAAATTATCTCATAAAATATCTAAAAAAATTTCAGCAAAATATATTCAGTAGTTTCTTAAATAAAAATTAAAATAATAATTACACCCATTATATGAATCCTGCCGTTCAAATTGTTGCTCATGTCTAAGGACGAGTCGGACAGTCTGGGCTTTCGTGTCATTATATGAAGAGGTCACGTGACCCACTTAAAAAAAATATGGCATCCATCTTTTGTCAAAATTCCATCAGAGAATTCGAAGAAAATCCGCGACAATGTCGTAAATGGTCTATTCGGTCATGGACCAATGGTTGCAGATGACTAACCACTTGCAAGATCAGCGTAGGGACCCACGAAAGCGACAGCTGCCCTACTCCTTCCAGAATCAAATGCTGTAGCTGTAAAAGGGACCACACAGCTGACTGGAAAATTTGTGAAACTAGAAGAAAGAAACAACTAGAAGAAAGAAACAGCTCCGGGGAAAAGAGAAAACTGAATACCGTACAAGTAAGCAAGAAATAAATTAAATTCTTCATATGCCGAAAAAATAAATATTAACTCCAGACTAGCAGACTTTCCTGTCTCCAATAATCCGGCTCGAAATAAAATTCCTGTTGAAGTTATTTCAAAAGTCTTTACGGAAACTGTGCAATCCAGTATGGAAACAATGAACCAAATCATGCAAGCTCGAAACTGGCCGATTCAATGACTCTTTAACAAAGATATCATACATGTTGACCCACCTGGAAACCGAATATGTAAACCCAAATCCTCCAAATGTGGAAGCAACTGAACCAGAGACACATATAACAAATCATACTAAGGGAATGATGACCCCAATTACAATTGGCAATCCAATTCGAAAAAAATCAACATCAAGGGAAACAAATCAACTATGAATCTCCAACTAAATCCAATAAAAAAAAGAAATCAGATAGTAAATTAAACAATCCTGATGAAACAGACGACTTCGTGGGAATAAACTTTATGGACGTATAAAATCATTAATCAGCCCTTTATCTACCTGGCTCGTCGGTTTTCAAGTCTTTTCCTGTGCGTTCGCTGGTCGGGATATTTTACACTTGAATATTAGTGATGCCAGAGTGCACCACCCGGACCTCAACTACAACCACTATTTCCGCCAGGCGGATATTATTATTCCATAAGAGAACTTTCTCAAGCCTCATGACATGTTTTCCCAGAGAGACAAATTCATTTTTAGATTTAACCGCCCTACCCAATCTAGAGGAGACGGGCTCTTAATTGCCGTAAAAAAGACAATAAGCAATTGATTCATTAATCAAAAATATTTAAGCCACATTGAATTCCAAGAAATAGAAATCAACATCTCAAGCCTAAACCACCACATTCTCAACATCTATTGCAGAAATGGAATCTTATGTCTAAAAAGTCTCCAAGAAATTCCATTAGACCCAACCACCAAATATCTCATCACTGGAGTCTTCAATGCCACCCACACCAACTTTGGCTATACTACTAATACTAGTGGAGAGCATTTACTCGACTGGATCCACAACTATTTGTTATACATTCTCAATCATCAAGCAAGCACCCGAATCGGCTTTAACTCTACTCTTTCTGCTTTTGACCTTTCCTTATGTTCACCTGACTTAGCACCTAATTCTATCTGGATGGTGCACTCAGACAGCTTTGGAAGCGATCACTTCCCCATTAGAATTCAAATCCATCCTACTATTTCCCGCATGAACAATCGAATAACTAACTACTTTCAACTGAAAGAAATTCCATACCAAGACTCAAGAGCACTCGGATGAACTCTCCGACTCCGACAAATTCAATATCATTCTTCGAAAAGTCAGCATATTGAGTAAAACATTACATGAATTGACTATGCCACTTGCTCCCTGGTGGAACACAAAATGCAGTTTCCTGACAGCAAAAATGAGACGGCATCGTAATAGATCCAATGAAGCACTAAACTGTATCGATTAGGAGACCTATAAGACGTACAGAAGTAAGATAACAAATTTGCTTGCAATTCTCAAACGTAATTACTGGTTCAAAACATGCAAAAGGGCAGCAACTAACAATAGCATCTTCAAAATCCCCCGCCATCTCAGAAACTGTACAACCTCCTCCAACAGTAGCATCAAACGCATTCTAAACAATAACATCATACTAACTTCAGCATCTGATCAAGCAAATGCCTTCTGCCAGCACTTCTGTTTGAACCTGCCTCTCAGCTTCAATAAAACCACCATCTCTGCTCAAAATAAAGGGTTTTCGTAGAACGAGTTTAAATTAGCGATCAGCCAAATCCGACTTTATGCGACTGGCCATGACAGAATCTCTGTCAACTTGATCAAAAATCTCCCGGTCGAAATCCAACAATCCCTCCTAGCAATCTTTAACATCAGTTTCAAAACCGGCTGCATTCCCTCGGATTGGATCCACTCCATCACCCTTGGCATTCTAAAACCCCACAAAATTCTAAGAATATCACGACCTACTGCCCGATTGACTTAACTTCCACCTTGGCAAAAATTATCGAAAGAATGATTCTCTACGGGCTTCTAAACCATATATATATATATATTATAAATATAATCTTTTTCACAAGAATAACTACGGTTCCCCCCCCCCCCAAAAAAAAAAAAGGGCTGCATCACGCTTCTAACACAACTTCAGTTTGATATCCCACATGCTAGAAGCAGAGAAAATTTCTTCATTTGTCTTGATTGAACTAAAAACCGCCTATGACTATTTGGATTGACTGTCTATTGAATAAAGTAGCTGGTAAGGACATTCAGGGCAAATAGACTTTTGGATATTCAACTTTCTGAGCCAACGCACTAGTCAAATCAGGTGGAGAAACACGCTGTCTCAAACTCCTCCCAGTGTCCAAGATATTGCCCCAAGGCTTCATCACTAACCCTTTCCTGTTCATGCTTTATGTCAATGACCTTCTTCTGCATATACCAACCGATGCTCAGTGTTTACAGTATGCGGATGAAATTTTCCCCTATAATGAACATAGAGATACAAACAAGCTACCAGACCTTTAGAAACTGCAATCAATGTTGTAAAAAATTGGTGTAACAGCTGGAAATTAACAATCAGCCCAGACAAAAGCCATATAATTAAGTTCTCGAGCAAAGAGAACCAGCCTCCTTGTAATATCACAATGAACAGCACCATCAACCCGGAAGTGAATCAGCTAAAAATACGGAGAATTATCTTTGACAAAGAACTTACTTAAAAGTCCTTTTTCGCTCACAAGAATCAGAAAATTGCCAAAGTCCTCAATGCGTACAAATTCATTTCTTGAAGAAAATGGGAAGCATCAACGTTTCATCTACTCAAGATTGGTAACTGAACTATTAGAAGCCAATTTGATTACTGCTGTCCAATTATTAGCACAGCGGCTAACATTCATTATAAGAAAATCAACCCAATCTTCAACATTATGCTCTGAATTGCCATTGGTGTGCCCCTCTGCCTATCCTCTATGCTGAAACTAACGCTACTCCTCTTTAATACCGCTACACCATTCTAAAAAGAATATTCTTCATAAAAAAATGTTTGCCCCAGAAAGTGGTTTCCTTTGCAAAACATTATCTGAGACCCTCCGTATCAAATCTTCGGTTTCAGGAGAACAGGAATAGCCCCGCTGACCGTCAGCATGTGCAAATGCTTTGAAGAATTAGGAGTGTATAAAACAGATATAATTTCCTGGTATCCTCCGGTCCTTCACCATAACTACAAGATCTCTACAAACGATTTTACCTTCCGAAACAAAAATCTGCCGGACGTTATGATCCAAAAACTTTTTCAAATCTTCCAAGACAATCACCCTAACTATATTAAAACATGTACAGATGGTTCCAAGACAAATAGTTCCAGTACCATCGGAATAGTGATTCCCCAACTACACATCCTAAAAGCTACGCTACATCCAACTATAACTCTATTTTCACAATTGAAGCTCTAGACATATTAAAAGTCGCAGAACATTGGATCAATCAACATAAGGCTTATTAAATTTTTATAATATCCTCAGTGTACAAGCCTAAAGAACATTCATAAAGCCACCCCATACATTATTATGCAAATCCATACAACCCTCTCTATTAAGGCGATACAAAACATTATCCACCTCATTTGGATTCTAAGACACAAAGGTGTCTTTATCAGCCGATCACGCTGCTCAACTGGACCTTTCTAACATCACGATTCCGGGAGTCTCAGGGGAAGATGTTATTGGCACGATTTACAAATGTGCGATCAAGAACGTGGCACAACTGCTCTAAGTACCTCCAATTACCACAAATATCTTCTAACTCTACGTGGTTCAAAAACTGTTCCCTCAACAGGACAAACGAAGTTCTGATACAAAACGTTCCTGCCAATACGTTTTTTCTGAAACCTAGCCTACATAAGATCGGGATTTCTCAGTCTCCCGATTGTCTAGAATGCAACGTGTACGAATCTCTAGAACTCTTTTTATTCGACTGCGCAACTTACCTTGATGTCATGCAATGTCTTTCTGAATATCCTCAACCTCTATCATATTTAGCATTTCCTTCATGGACTTCTGAATGCTTTCTCTGACGACTTCTACTTCGCGCTCACTTGCTTCTTTTCGCTGATCTGCCGATTTTAACTCACTGTGCTCCCCCCCCCCCGTGTTTACAACTACTTTCTTTGAGGCATAGGGCTCAGAGTCACACTTAATACCTTACTCCTGATTCTGGGAGTTCAAATTCAATCAAAATCCCTCATTGCATATTACATTAGAACAATTTTTTGAAGAAACTTATTCAAGAGCCACTTTGCACTTAATGGATAGTAGAAAAACTTGAATACGATAAAAGTGACCGGTTTGTTCCTTATTTAGTTATTCATTTAGTCATTTCTGGAGAGGTTGAAGATGTTTGTGTGAAGTGGTAGCCAAGGTTTCGTGAGTGTTTTTGGATTATTTACTGTGACTATTATGTGTTTAAAAGAGTATTATATCGCATATAGTGCGTATTGAAACTGAATTGAGTGTATGCATGTTATTTGATACGTGGCACTGTTGAAATAGAATTAATGATTTCTACAGATATTATAATTTAAGTTTTAGAATTCAAGTTGAAAATTCAAGAAAATCAAAAGATAAACAAAAAGAAGAAGCAACAAAACAGGAGGGGAAAGTAAAGAAACGAGAACTTGAGAAAATTCCGTTAAAAGTCAAAGGGAAGATAATAGTTTTTCCAGAAGAAACAGAAATAGTGAAACTTCAATAGTGGCTTCAATGCAAGGGTCAGAACACAAGAAAACAAACTATCGGAGACAGATGTAAAATTCTTAGCCGCTGATCATGAGATTGATGCAGTGGAATATAAGGGGTTCCAAAGCTAATCAGAACAATCTCCTCAAAATTACTGATGACTCCCTCAAATATATTGATGAATGCCTGATATCATTATGCTACAGGACCGAGAAAAAAATTCTTAGTCGTTTGTCATGAGATCATGAGATTGCCGCAGTGGAATATAAGGGGATTCAAAGCCAATCGAAACAATCTCCTCAAAATTATTGATGACTTCGGCGCCTGATATTATTCTGCTACAGGAGACCTTGCGGCAATCTAAAGCAAATATCACCCAGTACAATACAACTCCCAAACACAGAAATAGAAATAAAAAAGGGGCGGAATAATCATCGCTACTAAAAAAAATTACTTATAAAGACGTAGAAAAAGGTAACGTCGCCCCAGACTTGGAAATTCAAATTAGAGAAATCGACACGGGAAAGAAAAAAATCAACTAATTAATGTCTACAAAAAACCGGGCTCTCTAATTACAGATCAGATTAAGATCCTTCAGTCAACTTGGACCCAAAACTATCTTCTGTGGTGACCTCAATGCAATAATCAAAGGCTTGGGAAATCAGAACCAAAACCAAAGCAGCAACCAAATTACTAGAATGGGCAATGGATAACAACAGCCATATTTTGAACAAAGATAAGCCAGCATATGCAGGATGTAATAAAATCAAATCAGAACTAGATGTCATGATTATAACCACTGACTTACTCCACCTATTTGAATGGGACATTATAGCAGACAGCATCGGAAGTGATCACTATCCGATCATCATGGAAATACTTGATAATGTGGGAAAGGGGAGGGGGAGGTAAAAAGCAAGAAATTTACAAACTGGGAAATTTAAAACATTCTAGAAAAAAACAGTACCAACGAGAAAGACCAAACTATTGAGGAAAAAAAGAATAAGTTAAAAAGCAGAATCAAAGATGCTAGAGGGGAAAGCACGAACACTATGAAAATAACAAATTATAGATAAACTGCCCCTTGGTGGAATACAAAATGAGCAAAACACAGAGCAATGACTAAAAGGAGTCAACAAACTAGCGAACAGAGAAATAAACGATGAAACTTGGATGCAGTATAAGAAACAAAACGCAAGGTACCGGAAAATAATGAGAGGAGTAAAGATAAATTATTGGTATAAGAAATTAGAAGAGATAAAGTCTCCAAAAGAATATTATAACATTTTTAATAACCTTAAAACCTGGCAAAACAGGGCAGAAGAAAAAAACCAATATTATAAATGCGGAAGGAATCGAAATAATTGGAAAAAAGAACAAGAAGAAACATTCTTAAAAAATTATAGTGATGACAGAAGCATAGAGTATCAGGAAGTCTAAACAGAAACCAAATAAAAAGAGGAGATCCCAATAGTCACTAGCAAGGGAATCGATCTTGCAATTAAACAAACCCAAGACAAAATTCAGGGACTGGATCAAATTTGTAAAAACGAAATTCTTAACCTCCCTGAAAAATTCCTATCAACTATCTACAATATCATTTCCAACTCTATCCAAAAAAACGAGATACCGAATGATTGGAAGACCGCAACGTTGTACCCTGTTAATAAACCAGGAAAAAACAAACACCAGGTTGAAAACAACCGTCCAATTGAGGTAACTTCTTTGATCGCTAAAACTGTCGAGTAAGTAATTTTAATCGGTTCGAATGATGGGTTTTTAAAAATAAAGTGCTCAATGATAGTATGTACGTTTTTCGAAGAGGGATAGGCGCTACACAATGTCTAGAGGACATATGCCATTCAATTAGGAATTATAGACAGGAAAATGAATTTGTGGTGGCTATATCTTATGACATCAAAAGTGCTTGAGCCAAAGTGGATAGACGAATCCTTATTAAGAATCTCCTGGAAATTTATTGCCCCATTTACATTTCCAAGTGGATACACAACATTTTCACAGGAAAATCCAAGTTAAATGGAAGGGTTATTGCATCAAACTGGCTGATTGCAATCTAGGGGTTCCACAGGAGTGCATAATCTCCCCATTTCTTTTTAATATTTACATGAATGATTTGAAGGAAAGTATAAAAAAAGAAAAGGTAATTTATATATATACTGATGATATTACCTTAATAATCAGCGATAAAGATGAAGAGGAAATTTACAGGAAAATCCAGAACAACCTAGAAAATATGACAATATGTACCAAAGAGAAGAACATGGAATTATCAACAGGGAAAACTAAACTCATTAATGTATCTCCAAAAAGAAAAGACTTAACCCGTCAAATTTTTATGAATTATTATGAATAGCAAAAATTATTATGAATACCATTATGATGAATAGCAATTGAAAAAAAACATCTCTATTTTAAGTCTAACCTTGAATAAGAAATGGAACTGGGAAGAGCTAAAAAAAATTACGGAGACCAAAGTAAAAAAATCGATAGGAACAATAAAATGGCCAACTAGTAAATATTGGGGTCTAAACACAGACATTCTAATAAAAATTACAAAACAAGTTATAAACATACAGATCGACTACCCAGCGGAGATCCGGCTTGAAACACCAAAATTCATCATTCATATGACAAGCTATAAAATATCACAATCAGAAATGACACGAGTTTACCGAAATGGTCTTTTAATGATGTTATGAGAGCAGAATTCAACATGGCCGATTACTACACCAGTAAAATACAGAATTGAAAAAAATATGATAAAGAATGAAATAATGAAAGGAAAGAGGGTATATAAACTGAAATATTGAAAGCCTAAAACATAAAAAAAAGAGAAAGAAAATATCTGGGCCACAAAAATTTGGAAAAAACCAAAGATCTCATAACGGAGGAAAATCTAATCCCAAATAATAAATTGACAGACGTCGGTATCCTCCGTGGGAAATATTCACCATAGAAATTAACACAAAAGAACTGGATATCCAAACTGCACATATAAAAGAAGTTCCCTTAAAGTTTGAAAAATTTGAAAAAGACAAGCAAACGCACTGGTTAGCTACGGATGGATCTAAAATGGAAAATTGAACGGGATTTGGAATATAGACGAAAATAGCAAGATAAGATTAATAATCCCAAAGTACTCCATATGCACAGCAGAAAGTTCTGCAATCCATTACGCCGTAGAGTACGTAGTAGATAAAAAAATGTAATTATAACAGTCATCAAATCAGCATTAGAAGCAATCAAAAATTTAAACAATAGAGAAAACCTAATTATTAACAATATAAGAAACAAAATCAGAAAAGACAAGATCAAAACCCAATTTGTTTGGGTACCGGAACACCCGGGCATAACTTTGAATGGGAAAGCGGATCAACTCATTAAAAAAGCAGTCACACAAAAATATACTCCGATATACGGAATAGTGACAGCCCTTCAGACCCTTAACCAAACGAAGAATAAAGGACAGATAAAAAAATGGGAAGAATCCAAATACAAGGAAAAATATCCATATATCAAAAACAATGGCCTTAAAATTAAAACTACCCAAAACAGGCTACAAGAAGTTTTCGTAAACAGACTACAAGAAGTTTTCTTAAACAGACTCAGAAACAAGTCGATTCTAACAGGAAAAATCCTAAGTAGGTTGGGCCGACGTACAAGCGAGGAATGCTCAAAGTGCAAAAAAATCAATGATCTAGAACACGTAATGATGAACTGCAAGTTACATGGGGGAGAAAAATGCTTTTAAAATCTTGAAAAGGAATTGTAACAGTCTTTATAACAAATACTCAAATCCCAATATTGCGATGAACATTATCATCATTGATCGCATAAAATGGCTTGTATACTAATACAAACGGGATAAAGCGACAGAGTTGTCCGCTACCTGCTGCAGAAAATAATATACTCCCATAGAAGGAAAAAGGGGAAGTTGGACGATTTAACCAATGGTTAAACCCCATGTGCTTCTAAACTATGAGAAGGAAAGAAAGAAAGTAAGAAGAAAGAAAAGTTACTCATTTAGTCATTTCTGGCGATAACTATAAAAAAGTTCGTATAAATGCCAAGAAGGGTGCCAAGTCCAAATCATGACGTCATTGGTACAGATCAATGGAAACTTTCCATTGGTTAAATTTTCATTAAACATTAGTTTTTTTTTCTTTTTAACAAATGTAAAAAAAAAAATAAGTGTACATATGCTAAACATTTAAAAAAATATGGCTTATGCCACCAAAAGGTGTATTTGTATAGGTTGGCTATATATGGTAAATTTTAGGTTGTGATTTGGCTACTTTATTCAAATAAACCTGGGAAGGCAACCCTGAGGGAGAACCAATTGTATATAGTGGTTTCAAGTCTCATTCTTTCCTTCCACCTTCGTTAATGCAAAGAGTGTCTTGGTACATCTAAGCTAGTTTCTGTCCGACTTTTCAGCAGTGTGCAAATTATAACTTCAATTCTGTCTGACTTTTCAGCCGTCTGCAAATTATAACTTCAATTTTGTCTTGCTAAATGTAAGTACTTTTCTTATTTTTGAGTGAAATATGTATAGATTTCTATAGTTGTGTTACTAAATCTTTTGTGGTAATGGGAAATTTTTTGATAGTTTTTTCCAGAAAAATATCTGCTCATCTTTTTTTGTTTAATTAAGTTGAAAACAGAATATAATCTTTGTTCTCTAAATTTATAAAAATATGAAATGTCTTGGGAAAGTTATTTTGCAGAAGGAAAATTCTTAAATGGCACTAAATTTATATGCTCAACTCTTTCCTGCAAATTATTTCTTTCTTATAATACTCGCGGATTCAATTACAAGCAGGGATTTTAAAAGCAATTTTTAATAATTTACTTTTGCAAGGTGTGCAATTATAAGCATTTTTACTTTCCCTACAATACATGATAATGTATTGGGATCATGTCTAAAATTTAAACTTTTGATGTATCTAAACATTTTGGGATCTGTAGACTGCGAAAAAGCTTGACACCTATGTTTCTGTGTATTTTATGTGATGCATCCACTCTAATTTATCATATTTCATAAAATTTGGTAGGCCAAGTTGCTTACGGGTTAGCATGTCGCGGTTTAGATTTTGGTACGATTCGTGATAAAAACCATTTCTGCGGGCCATTTCGCAAAAATACAGGAACATTATCTACAACTAATTGACTCAAATTGCACAATTTGAGATAAGCCACTTGTAGGTAGTATAGGTTTTGTTACAGATTCTGGAAGAAAGAATCCGACAATGTTTGGTAAAATTACAATGTTTGGTAAAATTTGGTAAAATTGGCGTTGCTCCTGGTGCTAATTAAATTCTAGTACGATTCGGGATAAAAGAAACTGCCTTGTTTTTGTGAAGTGACTCTCAAAAATTCTATATAGTCACTCAAGCTAAAATGCACCAGGGTCACTTAAGTTGCACTGATGCTGATGAAATTATGGTGCTTTTCGAAAACAAAGAATCTGGCCTTTTATACGAAATGGTTCGCAAAAATCATAAAGACCTAAAATAAAATGAAGCAAATGGATAAATTAAGTAAATATTTTACACAATTTTTGACGTCAAAAACAATAAGATCGGCCTCTTTACTCGAAGATTGCCCATTCTCAAGATATTTAAGTTTTCTCAGTTTGGGGAACTAAAAGACTTTTCACTGTACATTACTTGAGGATTATTGATATTAATAAAATTTTGACATGATTTTAAAAAATGTATAATGGGCATTTTACGAGCTAATGAGTCATAAACGCATTTGTCTCGTGGCTATGTTTCACAAAAATGATTGAAAATGTTGAAATTGTCAAATTTTGCTCTATGCTGCTATGTTAAAGAAATAAAAAATTGGGAACATATTTCAAAGCTTTCGTTTAAATTTAAAGTTTGACCTAGATTTTTTGTTAAAGCCGGATATAAAGTTTTGTGAAAATCCATTAATATTTGTGGCAGCTATAGTGTATGTAGAGTACAGACTGACATCAGTCTAAAAATATTCTAATCATAATCAACAGGTTCTAAAACATATTGACATCAAAATTTCGAAATTGGAAATTTTCATGAAAACAATATTGTTAGCTTATTACCATACCTTGAAACGCAGATGAATTGATTTAGAGGCAAAATGTTACTTGTTATCATGGAACAAAAACGGTTTTATTAATTCTTAAAATAATTTAAATAAGTTTCTTGGATATATGATCTCGATTTTGAGTTATAAATCGTTGATTAATATTTCTAGCATTTGAGAATCTCGAATTAACTCAAAATTCATAGTTCTGACACAGGTTTTAGAAAATCTTCCTATGAATTAATAAAAGTTCTGAAAATAGTTTTCTTGCTTCTGAAATGGCTAAAATTGTTAGACGATTTTTCAGTTTACGGATTATTTTTCAGTTTCAAACAGCTACTTTATTAACAAATATTTTTTAATTGGCCCTTCGTTTCAGAGTTGGGCATTGTACTGTTTAACACAGGGTAAATAAAAGTTTCGTATGTTTGGACGGGGGCAGTAATGTAGCGTGAAATTTTTGATTGGGGAGGCTGAAAATTTGTCAAAAAATTTGGTATTACGAGTGAAATTTATATTTGTATTAACATTTTCATAAGTTTTATTTCAATAAGTTTGGTGAATAAAATAATTTTACATAAAAATGCAAAGTGTATGAAATGCACGAGATTTTAAAATCTTACATATATCACATGAACACATACAAGATATACCATTTTAAATGTTCCATCTAATTTAGGAATAAGAAAACATTTACAATCATTTTATTAAATATGAAGTCATGGTTGCCCATAGGAGGGGTAAAGGGGTGTTAATCTCCCCCTTGGACATTCAATATAATAAAGGACAGCATCAATCCAGTCGATGTTGTACATCATGTTCTTGAGTCTGCCCCCCCCTCCCCCCCCGCGAAAAAGTTGAACAGGCGCCTATATATGAAGTAGAAATATATTATAACTGATATTTGTTTCCTTGCAAATAACATTTTGTAATTATAAACAGCTAGAACTAATGAAAAAGCAATTTAAAGGAATGCACTGGAAATGGATGAGAAATATATCTGGAATTTAAGCTTAGTTGAAAATCGCTGTATTCAACAATGTCATTATAGAATGTTGTATATTATTTGCAAATGCTATACTTTGAAGACCCAAATATATCTTAATCACGATATACTAAAAATATGCTAGAAAATAATCAATCTCTTTTGTTTAACTGAGATTCGCGTATAACATGATTTTTAAAGGGAAATCGTGATTTATTTCTGAAACTCCAAATTACGCAAACGGATGTTTCGCCATATTGCGGCGGTGACTGTTATGTTTATCTCTAGTTTAGTGGTAGTCGGTGGCTGCTCGCCTATAGGCACAGTGGAACTGCAGTCCCCTATTTCACCCCCTAGGAAGCTGCATGCGAGGGAGAGCACTGGTGCTCACTGGTGCTCCCATACATGTTTCTTTCTTCAGAATTTTAAAACAAAGGCTAAACATTTCTGGAGCAGCACCCCCAGCTACGAGTCTCCACTGGTGGTAGTCAATATTAATGAGTTTCTTTGTCTTGATACCGTTTAAATTTAGACGAATGTCATTTTATTCGTGGAAAATGACTCGTATATTTTGATATTAAATATAACTATTTTTTTGTTAAGATTAATAGAACCACGTTTGACTCAAAATGGCTGATCTATTAGTCTTTACCAAGAAATTAGCACTCATGAGACGTCACATCCCATATCCAATCATTGTAGTGCCTGTATATAAAGGAGTGAAATTGAGGAAGAAATGGCCAGATTTCTCTGGAAGCTAGCTTATCAGGGCGGAGTTTAAGAGGTGGCCGGTCCTAATACCATGCTTTTTTCAATGCAAAGTGAAGGCTAGATATTTCAGCTTATAGACATGCGTTTTAATGGGAAAAATACTTGGGAACATCTCATTTTAAGTATAGTGTAACAGTTTTCTTAAAGACGTATATATTTGCGAAGTTATTTAAAAAAATATAATAAATAAAAGTATATTTAAATTGGACTTTACAGGGCCTGATTTAAATTAGATGTTAACCTCAAAGAACACTACGCCAATGGACTGGAAAAAACATTTTTCGTTTTTCAGTATTCCTTTTCAAACAGCTTTGACTGTATTTAATGATGTATTGAATTGCAATCGGTTTTAAATTTTTCTCTTATTTAATTTTATACCTATAAAAACATTACATTTGTAAGATTCTGAATAAATCTTATCAATTCTGTTTTTCCGGCTATTTCTTTTGTGCAATGTTTCAAATTTTTAATTCAGAAAAATAAATATTATAGATAAAATAGAACTTCTAAAAGCACGCGTATTTAAGCAAAATATTAAATTGTCATTGCCGACTGCAGTATACGGGTATAAGAAATTTTCATCCATAGAACCTTTGTATATTAAATTTAAATCATTTTTAAGCCTTGTTATGCAATACAGAGGCTGTTCACACATTTTTTAGACGATGTATATTGTATTCACAAAACTAAATTACATAAAATTCTTGTGTTTTAAATGTTCTATTTGACATCCCTTATTCTGAACTATCTTTCGACACCGCAATTTCCAGGATAATAATGCCTTTTGAAGTGTCAGAAGAGGTATTCTATCCCATTCCTCCTGAACAGCTTTCCAGAGTCTTGTAAGAGTTTTGGGACGACGTTTGGATAATGCAGATTTTAAAGTCCGAAAGCACAAAAATCCATAGGTGATTCATCGGGAGATTTAGTAGGGATATCAGTGAAGGGTATGGCCTTGATACCAGTTTTTTGTTCCATTTCTTTTAGGAAATTTACAGTGGATTTTGATGTGTGACTGCTAGCTTTGTCCTGATGGAGTCTCACAGATTGATGGCACTGTGGGTAAAGCGATGGTATTTCATTCAGAAAAATTGGCGATAAAATATGTTCCTGATAGTATTTGGAGTTAATCTTGACATTTTCCCCCACTCTCTTTATTTTTAACTTGCCATTATAAGAAAAACCAGCAACAATCATGAATCCCTTAGAAAAACTTTCTTTCGATTCTTTGAACCATGTACTTAAATTTTTTTCTCCCCTTTTATGATAATAAATGGCTCTTTTTTTGTTGCAATCATTTAAATACACCCATGATTCATCTATTGTGACAATTGTTTTCCATTTTTCTTTGGATAAGTGTTTCTCATATAGAATTCTGCAGCGTGTCCTGCGTTCAGCGATATGATTTGGAAGAAGACGATGCACATTGCGTTTTTTCGCTTTCTTAAGATTTAAATCAATGTTTATCATTTTGTTTACAGTGGACACCGAGCATTTTAATGATTTTGCAACTGTCCTTTGACTAGGGGGATTTTCTATTAACATTAAACAACATACCTTTGCAATATTCGAAGATGTCCGTTTTTTCCTTGGATACTTGTTTGGAATTTTTGTCCCACTTGAGGCTCCAATTTGACGTTTTTTTCCTTTCCTGTTGACGATATTACCTATCGACGCTTTAGATATCACAAAACCACGACTCTCGCATCATTTTTGGATAACAGAGTATGCATATTTCTCTTCGGAAAGAGCATAAATGTAGCCTTCGAACCACTGTTTTGTTAAAAACGCCATTTTTGAATAAAAACAAAACTTTCAAGCCGCAGACGATAATTTTGACTTTTAAAAACATAGTACAATTGGAATTATTTCTTTTGCAGCAAACGATTTTTTATTACCGCTTACCAAAATCGTCTAAAAAATGTGCGAACAGCCTCTGTATATACTTGATATGTCTGATTGTAGCTGCAATATAAGAATACTTCTAAAAGTCCCTGAACATATTATTGCGGCTAAAATGTAATATTGAGAATATTTTCGACATTTTCTTTTTCAGTTTCAAAATCTTTCAGATAAAGCTAACGTTATTGTCCCCGTCTTGAATTGATTATACTAAATTTCAAGTCATTTCAAATTATGGCACTGGCATGGCTAATAACTTTAGTTTTTCCGGGAAACTCTAATTTTATTTTTAATGAGAACCTCCCGTTTTCTCTTTTGTTTAAAATTCCCTGAATTTAGTCATTTTTAAATGAATTCTCAATTCCAAAAGTTGGATCGAACTTTCTGGCGTTATTTGACTCATACTCACAAAGTTTAGTGTCCTGAAGTACTTGTGTGCCGAATTTCATAGCCGTACGGTGCTTGGATTTTTTGCTTCAGACGACACTTTTCATTATTTTGGATACTTTATCCAAAATTGAACTTCTAATTAGAGGTGGCGGAAAAAAGCAGAATTTAATATCAATTTTTCTTTTATAACATCTTCTGTTAAAGAAATTTGACTTATATTGTGGAAGAAACACAAGTCAAAGACAATAAAAGAAAATAAAAACCATTAGAAGTCCATTAGATTTTGCATAGAAATCGGTGAAAAAACCCACAACTTAAGGGATTACTTTCTAAATTTCGCTTGGATACCAGTGGGGGGGGGGGGGGGGGAATCACGGAAGTTAAGAAATGCGATTATTCTCCTCTATAATTGTTTTGTCAGTTTGCTGGAAAACTATAAAGGTTAATAGAATATATTCACTGGTCAGGAAGAAAAATTCTATAGTCAAAGCAAATTTTTCAGTAGATACGAGTTTTCTCAAAAGTTGAAATTTCTGCAAATCCTCGACATAAGTTTCCGTAATAAGCGTTTGTTACCGAAATTAGTACTGTTGGTTCAGTTATTCAACATTGTTAGATCCATCTACATAACTGCTTTTTGCCGATAGCAACTTGATGTCCTTTTTCTAGCGAATAAGATACTTATTTATGGAGTAGGGTATCAATAACGCAAGTCATATGTTTTGATTTGTAACATTTTACTTTCGGACCAAAGAAACACAAGATATTATACGCACCGTGTGACAAAGCAATTAAATGTGCTGCCGCTACACTGAACTCGCGTTATCAATGACCCATATCCCGGTAGCACGGAAAGTTTATTTAGCATAAAAATGCTAATTATAGATGGCGGGAAAAAAGCACAATTTAATATCGATTTTTCTTTTATAACATCTTCTGTTAAAGAAATTTATGACTTATATTGTGGAAAAAACACAAGTCGGTTTGAATTTTTAGACTATAAAAGAAAATTAAAACCTTAAGCCCATTGGATTTTGCATCGAAATCTGAAAAAAACCACAACTTAGGAGATTGCTCTCTAAATTTAGCATGGGTACCAGTTGGGGGGGGGGAACACGAGAAAATTAAGAAACGTGATTATTTTCCCCTATTTGTTGTCAGTTTGCCGATATTCACTGGTCTGGAAGAAAAACGCTACAGCCCAAAAGCCAATTTTTCAGTAGATAGTTTTCTCAAAAGTTGAAATTTCTGCATATCCTCTACATTGAGTTTCCGCAATAAATGTTTGTTACCGAAATTAATACTGTTGGGTCTAACAATCTTGTATAACTGAACCATCTACTTATCTTGAATCTTCCTGGCAAATATAAAACGCATAACTGCATTTTGCAGTCAGCAACTTGATGTCATTTTTCTAGCAGATAAGATTTTTTTTTATGGAGTATGGTATCAATAACGCAAGTCGTATGTTTTGATTTGTAACGTTTTCTTCCGGACCAGCGATATACTAGATATTATACGGACAGTGTGAAAACTCAGTTAAATGTGCTGCCGCTACCCTCAACTCGCGTTATCAATGACCCATGTCTCTGCAACATGGAAAGTTTATTTAGCATAAAAGTGCTACAGATTGTGTTCCCCTTGATTAGGAGAATTCTTTAAATTTGTGTACCACATTTCGTTCGAAGCGCTTTGTTCGTGAGTCTCCAGACACCTTAAAAAAAGATAGATTCGAGGTCAGAGATGCTTGAATCGTACTCTTCCGTCGGAAACTCGACTTTTCGACAACATCAATATACTTTCCTTTTACATTGTACTATGCATATAGGGGAAGTAAAAACAGTGAAGTTAAATTCTGCTTCAAATTGTTTCAAATCGTCTTGTTCCCAGCTGATAACGGAATAATTTTTTCAGAATTTGCGTCCGAACCTAATGTTTAGAGTTCGGACGCAAAATTTCATTTTGTAGTTAATATCTGTTGATGCATTAAGTAAAAGTAGGAAATACTTTTTCATACTTTGGAAGCATTCATAGTGTTTTGAATGGTTTAATAAGTCTGGATTAACTACATAGGTGAAATGGGAATTTTAAAATCCCAATATTTGTATAGTATATGAAGAGAGATTACTGAACTTGGAAGTCTGTAAAAATGTCTATAAACATTCCCGAAAAATAAGTGCAATATCTGGGAATTCCTAAGAAAAAAATCTATATAAACGGGGAAGCTGGAATTTTTTTGGTAATGACTGCTTTAATCAGACTCGCGACAATACACATATGTAGCATTCCTTATTTACATTTAATGTGACTGTAGGCATATTGGACTCCCCAATAAAAAGATGAGTTTTAAAATTTTAAGTTACTTGGTGATCCCTTTCATCTAAATTGTTTTGAAATTTCTCAAAATATTTCAGGTGACAGGAACAGGAGATTAAAATAATACTATTTCTGTTTAAATATAATTTTATTGCAATAAGTGAATTATATTTCAACTATATGAATTCTTAGCTGGATTTTAGAACACAGAATTAATAGTTTATAGCTTATCTAGAACTTTTGCTTGAGGGATTAATATTCTTGTAATAATACAGTTCTTATAGAATTATTGCATAAATACTATACTTTTCAATGCAGAAAGTAATTTTATTTATCACCTTCAATTTGATTGACATTTTTATGCTAGTTAAACTGATATTCGGTAAAAGTAGATGCATATGGGAGAAATTTTGAAGATATCTTTAAGTTAGGACAATTACAGAGATTTTCTTTATCGGACTCTGTAGCTACTAAATTAGGCAAAATATGAATTAAAAAATTTTTGTTTTTAATTTATATAGCTATGTGGATGAAATATTGAGTTATTGAGAAGGATAATGCAGTTTAAAATTTTGCAATGGTCTGCATCCACATTTTATAGATCTGCCCTCAAAATACATTTATACAATATTAAAAAGTAATTTTTTTCGTACATTTTGATGCATTAATGTACATAGACTAAGTATAGAAAAAGTTAAAGTCTTAATAAGTTTAGATTTATATATGAAAAATATTGTTTCATTTAAGAACTTTTCCAAACCTAATGTTTAGGATTCATGGTCATTCCTGACAAAATTAATGTAGTTAATAATTCATCTGATAGTTGCATTAATTAAAAGTTGTAATTTGTGTGTTTAAAGCATATGTTCCAATAGCCTGAATTATCTACGTGGGTAAAATGGTAATTTTAGAAACTTATTTTTGTTATTTGTATAGCAATTAAGAGTAACTACAGAACCACTAGCTACAGATTCAGGGAAACTGAGACATCCGGAAATAAAAACTTCCTGAAATATCTGAATTTAAAAAAAAACTTAAACTGAATGTTCTGTAAAATTTAGTTATTGCAGAGTTTTATAGCATATCTAGAATTTAAATGCTTGAAAGATTAATATTCTGGCAATAAGTGTTCCTGTATAACTCTTGGATAAATGCTATATTTTGATTATACTTTTCAATGCCGAAATTAATTTTTTCACTTTCATTTTTGGCATTTGTTTATATTACCATCTACTGAATATCAGTTTAATATATCTGGGGATTTTTGAAGATATTGTCATGAAATCTGGGAATTTTTTAAATTCTGTACCTACCCTGATTTGGATAAGATGTTAATTTAAACAAATTTTTGTCTGTTTAATTTATATAGCAATTATATGGATGAAATATAATTCAATTATTGAAGGGTAATGTAGTTTTAAGATTTTGCAATGATCTGCATCTAATTTTTTTGGATCCGTTTTCAAACTATATAACATTAAATAAAAGAAACAAGTTGTTTTTCCGTACATTTTGATGTATTAATTTGGCTCCTGTAATTATGGGGAAGTTGGAAAGTTTGTCTAGATTTGCATAGGAAAAATATTATTTGTTTCATTTAAAAACTGTTTACATATTACTTTCCTAATATAATGTATAAGGAAAGTATTGTGACGGGGTCGAAAATTCAAATTAGTTTTCGACGGGAAAGCACGTTTCAAGCATCCCTGATCACGAATCAAACATTCTTGAAGTGATGCGTGTGTGGCAGTGAGACTGTGGAGACGGTAACTGACTAACGAATGGACAGATTCAAACGAAATTTGGTACAAAAATCACAATCCGTAAACACTGGAAGTCTATTGTTTTTATACGCAATCGAATGTTCAGACCCCCTAAATTTTAGTGAAATTTTGAAAAAATCTCAAATCAAAACCGCTAATAAGATTACGCAAATAGACATTTCTTGTGCAATTTTTCATTAGAAAACGATTGACATACATTTTAGAACGATCACATGAACCGTTCTCAAGATATTGCACATTTTATCCAAAAAATTATCAAAAAATTATATAAAATAAAAAAAAATACATTTCCTATTGAGAAACATGTTCACTTTTCATATGTATTACCATGCGATAAATTTGGTGATATTCTCGTAGATCTAGCTCGTTCCATTCATGAAAAAATATACTTTGAGTAATACTTTTGTATTTGAACGCAAATAGTCATTTCTCTTCTGTAAGAACTTCTTTCGTCTGTTAGGTAACTGTTTGGACGGTCGGGAAGTGCCACCCAATTTAGACCGGAACCCAGTGGGGGAGGCATCCACAGGGACCGTATCCTCCTTCCCCTACCACCAACCTCTCGGAAGGACTTTCGGACCCACATGTTTAACGTGATCGTACTCCGCATGAACACGGCGGCAGTTTTGGCAGTGGCTGGAATCGAACCCGGGCCTACAGAGTGCAACTCCAGCGCGCTAACCAATGGACTACCGCGCCCCCTACTAGGAAGTTGTAAAAGTTCATGTATGCACTTCCTGCTAATTCCAATGAGGAAGTCTAGTTCCACCTTTCTAAACTTGACACAATTACTTTCATGTTATGCTGTTTTATACGAAATTTTATAACATTAGTTTTAGCAGTAGTTCTATGAAGGTACAATGCTGTTTAAGCATTTGATATAGGTTGTTCCCTTTATGGACCTGCTCTTATACATTTCTTTCAATGAAGCCCAACACTATAAAAAATCATGGTTCTTAAGATTGTTAAATGTTTCTTTTAATATTTTGAACAGTGTGAATTAATAAAAACATATTTCATCAAAATATGAACATTTTAATTTAAAATTCCATGAAAATGCGAGATATTGCATATGTAATGGTAGTTTTGTATAAAATCTTGCATGAACTAAATCAAAATGTCCACGTGTAAATACATTGTCTTTGCCCTTCGATTATTTTTATAAAGCAGTTTTTCATCTCTTAAATGTAAATGTATATTTCAGTTCAATCTAAGATGGATTCGAAAACCTCTTCTGGAAAGAATAAAGGTGGCAAGAGCAGGGCTGCAACTTCTCGGCAGAAAAGTAAGTTTGTAAACTTGACTAAATTTCCATGAGCTTTAAAAACTCATAGAATGGAGGTATAGGACACTCCAGCTTGTAATGTTAAAATCAGTTGCGGTTAATTCTGGTACAAATTGTTCTATAACGCTATGCATTTAGTTCACAATGCTTGAATTATAGGGTGATTATAAGAATCTTTGAGCCTCTGGCGATATATATGAGCCTCTAGCGATTTTGCCGTTCAAGGAAATAAATGTTGGATGCTGGTACTTTAAGGTATAAACTCAAGAGTGCGATAGTTCTGCTTTCATAGTTAAGGTTAGTGACGCAGTTCAGAAATTTTCAAATGGCAATACTTTTTTTTATTGGAATATGGTCTAGGTGAAAAAACGTAAATGACGTTGAAACGGTACCTGCAGCACGAGAAATGTCGAAGCTGGGCTGAGAAAAAAAAATGAACTATGGAGTTCACCACAACAAGAATTTCTATTACATTGACGTTACATTCCACACCGTGTGTCCGGCTCAGAACCCAGCTTGTGGAATCTCCTTCGAGAAGAGACCAAAGTATGCAGACTTCCAGGTTCCGCGTAAGACACCATTATAGCTGACGTCATCACCGTAGGAGAAGCAAAACTCATTGCTATTTAAGTGCCCCTTGCTTTATAGCATTTTGACAGGATTAACATGACGCTTATAGTGAAACGAGGTGAAATGGCAAAGCTGTTGCCTGAATGGGCTAAATGCCGAAGAGGCATTACGCGTCTACCGCACAAACCATCTGCTACGACGAGGCCCGTATTCTGTACAAGCTGTGCGGGACTTGATACGTAAATTTGAAGAAACTGGTTTCACAGCGATCGATCTGACTGGACGACTTTCCGTTCCTGTAGAGGCTGTTGCAGAAAAGCATGAGACGATAAGCAAATGTCGTATTGAAAGTGCACGCGGTGTTTCACGGGTGTTGGATTTGCCGAATTCTACGGTCCCCAAAGTTCTGCGCTCTGTTATCGACATGTTTCCATGTATAGATTCCAGCATGTCCAGATGTTGCAAGCTGGTGATAACAAAGATTTTGATAACCAACCTTAGATTTTGCTAATGAATCCGGTACGATAAGACTACTTTTACGCAATCTGTGGACGGACGAAGCATGTTTATCTTTGATTGGTAACGTGAAGTCGAAGAACTGCATGCACTGGACAGACCAAAATCCCCATGAAGTCGTCTCTCTGCCATTACACCTATCAAAAGTGACTGGTGCGGGATAACAAGCACCTTCATCCTAGGCCCTTACTTTTTGAAGTTACTGTCGCAGATCTACGATGTGTAAGGTAACGAGTGGTCGTTATGAAGCAGTGTTGACAAATTGTCATTCGCCCGAATTTCAACAGCGAAATGACTGATCTGACCAATACGGTCTTTATTTGTTGTTCAACATTTACTTAGTCTGCCTACCGCCGGCGATTTTCGTGCTGCAGGTACAGTTTCAACGCCCTTTGTGGTTTTTCACTGAAGATCATTCAAATAAAAAAAGGTGTTGCCATTTAAAAATTTCGAAATTGTGTCGCTGTAACCCTAACTGTGAGCGCAGGACTGTTTTTTTCACATCATTTTTGAGATCTTACCTTAAACGGTATGACTTTTCCTTGAACGGTATGATCTCTAGGGGGCTCGTATATCGGCAAAGTTTTTTATCACAATGTATATATTAATACGCACGTGTAAATACATTGTCTTTTACCTTTGGATTATTTTCTTAAAGCATTTATTTTCTAATCTTTCAAAATGTAAATATAGTTTTCAGTTAAATCGAAGTTGGATTCGGCAACCTCTTCTGGGATAATGGAAGCTAGTAAGTTTATAACAACGAACATTCCTCGATCTTTAAAAAAGCATGGAATGGAGGAATAGGAAGGACACTGCATCTTGTAATGGAAAAATCAGTTATGGTTAATTCTGTTCAGCATTGTTTTATAACACCACGCCTTATTTAAACGTCTTAAAAATAGTGCTTTGTAAAATTGCTTCCAGATTGTTTAGGATGTAAAACATTTACTATGAGTAAACGCAGCTATAGATGCGATTTGATTGTAGTAGCAACATCGCTATGCGTTATTGATAAAATCAAAGTTACATCGGTGGATATTCCAATGGATTTCTTCCAAGGAATATCGCATTCTGTCATAAAATTTTCATTTAAAAAATATATATATATATTTAATTAGTTCTACGAGGGAGAAGTTTACAAATTTCTAACTTTTGATCTAAATGAGTGTATACTAGTCATTGGATAATGCTTGTATCAACTTTTTGAAATTAGTGCAAATTATTGAATCTAAGTGCACAATTTATGTATGCATTATTAGATATCAGCCATCGCTGTGCTAGAGGATGATCTTGACCAGACTATGCAGATCGTGTTACTAGTTTTGAAAAATTTTCAAAATCTGAATTGCTTTTAAAACGATTTTCCTTCAGATTGAATTACCTTGAATGAGCTCCTAAAATTGTAAGTAAGATTAGTTGTTTAACCTGTTGCTTTAGCTGTATGCTTTGCATATAATGATCCATAACATAAGAACTGGAAATTTTACTTTTGTCCCGTTCGGCAAAACTGTTTCATTGATGCTAGATACCAAATCAATGAGTAAACTAAAAAAAAAGTAAGTTTCAAATGTTGTTAATTTCAACTAAATATATCGGCAGCTATCTTCGCCTTAGCACGGCCAGTAACCTAAATTCTTAATCTGTAGCTTTAGTAATCGCGTATTTTGTAGTCTTTGACTGCATATTGCATTTGGATGGGATATTTTAACTTAAAAGAAGGGTGGCTTAATATTTTAGTCTGCAAAATTTTAACTCTGTATTAACTTCAGATAAAGGAATGCTCATCTTTAGTTTTCATGCATCTTAAATTACAGAAAAGGGGCAGAACTTGACCAAAACAACTACTGAAGAGACTTTAGAGCAGCAAAAGGTAAATTGAATTGCTTCTTTTGTTTTTAGTTAACTACAACATGCTAACACGATTAAACTGTGTAGAAACTAAGCGTGCTATTCTACTCGCATTTAACCATTGCACACTTTTGTTTCAATTAAGCATTAAAATTTAAATATTGATGCATTTCATATGTTTAGTTATTTATATTTCACTATTAATGAATATACTAAGCTATAATATAGTAATTGATAGTTTCCTAGTTTAGTAGTAAAAGGAAATGATAAAATTTTTCATTAATGAATTTTCTATTTAGCCTACATCTTACTCATTGGCATATTTTCATTTCTTCAATGATGCAGGAGGATTGGTATTATATAACCGGCCGGGATAAAAGATTTGCGCGCCATCTTTATGCACTATTAGCAATTTTCAGGATTAAAAATATCCCATTAGGCAGATCAATAGTTAATGAGTATTGCCATAAACATACGCACAGCTTGCTGACTCAAATGAACGAGAAAATCAAAATACTCATTTACAATAAATTGTAAAATGGTAATAGGAAAATATAAATGATTGTTAAAAGATAGCAAATTAAAACGATTAGTCTTCCTGGAAATGTACATCCTTCGCAGTATGATCAGAGCTCAAATTATATGCAAATTCATATGAGCATTCATTTCAAATGCATATTGGACAACTTTCTAGGTTGAGTGCATATAAAAGCATGGAAACTAAAAATAATTTTTCAAAGTATACAACATTTTTTCCTTCTCATGCGTAGTATTGAGGAAGTATTTTAACAAATTTTTGATTTTGAGATTTTGATGCCAATGTTTTAAGACGTTCTGAACACATTTTGATTAATTTTGGAGAGGATCCTTTTGTCTGTGGTTGATTACACGATAGCGACCTCAAATATTGATTTTTACGAAACTTTATATCAAGCTCTGTTATCGGAAAATATAGAACTAGATGGCATTTTTTAAATTCGAGCAAAGAATTGAAAACTTATTTGAAATTTTATACTTTTAACGTGGTTACGTAGGACAAAATTTGACATAATTATGCATAAAAACGTTTTATGCCCCAATGATCACGAGACTTCATAGTTTCAATCATTGTTGTGAAAAATAGCAGCGATAGAATTTTTGGTGCGTGAAGTATAAATAGCCTCACTCGAGTGCAAATTTTCCGCAACCCCTTCAGGTACATTGTCAAGTATATAATCAATCGAAAGGTTTTTCAAGCCCTTTCAGTGAAGAGCAACACGCTATATTTATTTTTACTTCCGATTTTTCAAAGTTTTCTTGAAAGAAACTACTACTAAAAGTGGATTCTGGTATGAGTAGCTGAGTCACTCTCTGTCTAGTTAATATTCCTTTGTTTTATTTTAACTTTTCTGTCCAAAATAAATTTGTCTGCTGTTCGAGAACATCACTTGATAGACGAACTTTATGGACATTAAAATTATTTGCAGATTGAAATTATAGTCTAGGCTCTGAAAACTTGGAAAAAAGCTGTTTACTGCAATAAAAGTTGCTAAATTATGCAATTTTTTGCATGTGTATTGATTGAATTTGTATTACAATATGAAAGGATTTGAGTCGTAATAATTACACTTGTCTTTTCATGAACTTAAATAATAAACGGTTTCTCTCATGCACCTGAAAATATCTGAAACAAACGATGCACTCTTTCTTCAGTGCTAAGAAATTTAAATGATAGTGGTGTAAGTAGGAAAGGGAACTCAAAACTATCCATTGGAGAATTACTGTACTAAGGCATTAATTCTCCATAGGGTTCGTAAATACAGATATTAAGTATTTAACATTTTGAATATCGCTAAAGAATAAAATGGTAATTTATGGAACTTTTTCAACGATCCAATCAGATAATTCTCAGCCACAAATATCGTTGATAAGACATTCCAGAGTTAAATAATGATTTGAAATATCTTATGTAGCCTCCCGAATAATTTTCCATGTCCATTGCATCAACAAACATCAGTAAAACCAATGCTTGTTGAGTTAAATAGCAACTCGTGTAATACGAACCCTATGGAGAAATTAATGTAATAAGACATTAATTCTCCATAGGATTCAGATTCTGAAAGGTTTGGTAACTTCCTTTTTGACATGACCACATAAGGTTATTAAATAAAACTATTATAGATAATGCTCAAACTCATAGCAACCTGCTTAGGGGAGCTGGTTTCACTTTTTAGATATCTACTGATCTTCAGCATCTACCAAATGTCTGTATTGTAAAACCGCCACCAGCAGCATGGAAATTTACAATAATCCGTAATTGAAAGTCTTGCCGACATAGTTTGAATACAAAGTTGGAACTTGCGAAATTTTGAGATCTGAATAATTATCACAAAATCCACATCTAAGAGACGTTCTATGAAACTCGTTCTTTTATATAGTCTATACTAGTTTATTACACAATTCGAAATATTGTAGCTTATATCATGTATTTTAACTGCCAGTGCAGTTACTAGCTACGAGTTGCTATTTAACTCAAGAATTTGTTTTACTGATGTTTGTTTATGTAATGGACATAGCAAATTATTCGGGAGGCTATATAATATATTTCAAGTCATTATTTAACCCTCTGGAAAGTCTTAACGATTTTTGTGGCTAAGAATTATCTGATTGGATCGTTGTAAAAGTTCCATGAATTACAATTTTATTCTTTAGCGATATTCAAAAGGTTACATTTAATATCTTTATTCACTTTTATATAAATTGCATTCCATGTGAAATGCTGTATTTGGCTATGGCATAGTCATCAGTCTGGGCTGACTATAAAGGTAAAATTTTTATTTCGGCTTTATCACTTTTGAAACCCATTTTGGCTCAACCTGCAGAATGAATTTCCAAATACCAAAAACATTTTGAAATCTAGTAATTTTTACTTTATAGAATATAATGTAGAGTAAATACTGTTTTAACTGAAATTTTCGATTTAGAGATTTTGATACCAATGTTTTAAGACCTTGAACCAGTTTTGATTATTTTTAAATTGATGTCTGTTTGTCTTATCCGTGGGCCATTTCTTGTGTATATGATAGTGGGCACAAATATCCGTGGGCCATTTCTTGTGTATATGATAGTTGGCACAAATATACATGGATTTTCAGCAAACTTTATACCCGGTTTTGTTATAGAAGAATCTAGAACTAGATGGAATACTTTTTAATTCGATCGAAAATTTAAAATGTTATATTTCATTAATATGGCAGCAGAGACAAAATAACATGGTTATGCTTGAAAGGAATTGATTAAATGATCACGAAATTTATGTTTCAATCATTGTAACGAGAAATAACCGCGATACAATTTTTGTTATTGTTACGGCATTAGCCCCATTGGCGGTATAATTTAACCCCTAAGGATACATTATCAAACTTTGTATCAATTAAAAGATTTTTTTTAAAGGTCTTTATAATGAAGGACAACATGCATAATTTGGATTTTTCGGACCACTAATTGATTTCTCAATTTTCTTTGTTGCAATATTTGCAAAATAATAATAAAGGCATGATAATGGAAAATGGATTCTGGTAAAATAAAGTACTTCCTTATGACTTATGATCAGTTCTGTGAGTATTAATGAAAAGCTGTATAGTCTTTTTCGCCTTATTGTTGAAATTAAATATTTCGCAATTTTTACAATGCTGTCGGATTGTAACTTTTCAGAACGTAGACCTAGGATTTCTTTTCCCTGTTTGGACTGTCTTATCAAAATAAGACTAAAAATGTACAGTCAGAGACGTTAAAGAAATAAGGGCTCCTATATTGATTACATAAAGGGCACAGTAATGCCTGATGTTTAGAATCGCACTCAAATTTTGGGAATTTTTCTTGTGGTTTTAAAGATTAGTATGAATAGCCCAAATCCATATACTTCTGATTTTTACCTTTCCAACATAGTTGTAAGGTGTTTGATTTTGTTCATTCTGTCTGTCCGTTCGCCCAATAACTGCCGTAAAAATGACTATCGACATGAAATTTCAGTATGCTGTTACGACTGTCTGTGGAACATATGGGAATGTAAAAGAATAATATCGCTCAATTAGTTTTGGATGTTACCCGGTTTGAAAAATGAAATTCATTTAATCCCATGGGACTTAATGTTTAAACCTTTTTTTAAGCGGAGTCAAAATTCACAAATCGCTTTGAAAAATTTAGAAAATATTGATGATTACGTAAAATGCGTAAAAAAAATTCATATAAATATGTTAAGTAGTTAAAATAAAAAAATTGAATTAATTACACCGGTATTGTATGGATATCGCGTAATTTATTGAAAAAGAAATACGGCATCCATTTTTTTCGTAAGAACGCTTATATTTTGTTATATTTAGTATTGCAACCGTCCTAAATGCTTTATTTTTACATATCGGTAAATTTCTGTTCCAACGCGGTTACAATATTAATTTATAGATAAATGATCACTAAATTTTGATTATTTCTACAATGAATTCTAAATTTAACGAATGCAGATTGTAAACGGATCAAGCGATTGTAAAATGGGTTGTACAAGAATTGCTGATTTTTTAACTCTAAACTATTTAGCTATTGAGGAGTCGGGAATATGATATGGATTTGAATATTCATTGCTTTTACATAGAGGAGGAGACTATTTTATAGCATTGCCCTTTTTGATAAAGTTTAAAGTTGCCAAATAAATGATTGTAGCATTGGGGTAATAAAATATCTGAATGCATCGCATTTTAGAGATGTTTAAATAAAATTTCATTTCAGTTGGAAGTGTTTCATAATCAATGCTTTATGCACAATGAATCTTTAGACTTTTGCACTATCCTAAGGATAGATGCACAAGCGTTACTGCTTTAAGTAATTTTGCCAATTACAAAAGGTAATGTTTTTACAGCAAAATTGTTTTTATGTAATAAGTATTCGTATATTTCTGGTGATCTTGAAAAACATTCTGTTCATTGAACTTAAATTATCCAATCATTTTCTTTTATGGAATAAAATGTCTTTTGTTAATCGTAAATTACATGCTGTTTTTCAGCCGCCGAAATGTGGTGGCGCCGAACCAGCTATTGAAGATTGCACAACGGATATTCCTGTACGTTACGAGATTCTTCCAAATTCCGTGCAACTAGTGAAGAGTGATTTGCCACTTTGCGAAGCAGAAAACTTTGATAGACTATCGGGAGTTTTTCTTTTCAGACAAATATTATCGTCTAATGAAGCCATACGGTGTTTGCTTTGCCGGAACAGGTATATTTTCAGTTATCCTTCTGATCTTGAAAATCATTATCGCGACTCGCATGAATTGGCTGTCAGCAAAAGTATAGCAGAATTTGACGAAGACATTATTTCTGTTTGTGTTCCACAAGGTTTGACAGAAGACAGTGCCGTGGATATTAATTGCTTCCTATGCGAGACCAGCCTGAAAACTTTGTCTGAAATCCGTGACCATTATCCTTATGCTCACACTAAGGCTGTCAACGTACTACCCATATCTGATGTCTCGAAAATTGCGGAATTTTTTTATTGTGGTTTATGTGGGCATCCATCCGACAATTTCAAATCTCATCATGAACATATGAAAGAGACTCATGTGATGCAGACCTACGTTTGCTGCTATTGTACATACTGCACATCTCAACAAAGTTGTCTAATGACTCATGTGAAAGAGAAACATCCACAAGAGCGACCTGAGCAGTGTTCTCTTTGTTCCGTGTATGTGGAAGATAAAGATGAATTGACAAAGCATATGTTGTCCCATGCTGTACAAACGGGTATGTATAATTTCTAAACTTAAATATTTATTAAAATGGGAGGCAAACTACACTGGAATTAAAAAAATCTGATGTGGGCAACACATGACTTTCCTTATATAATGCAACGAATTTACTACTTTTGCAGTAAAAAAAAATGGGTTTTTCTTATAGTAGATACTAATATTCTTTCAAAGATATTGAATTTTCGACAATTAGTCGTCATTTTCATTGATTTGGCGTCATTTTTATCCATTTGGCGAGATTTTCGTTAATTTGGCAACATTTCAAAAAGTCGCCAAGTTGGCGACATTCCGCCAAATTCGTCGCCAAAATCCAGCCAAGCTTTACTGACGGAGAAATAAGTTATTCTTATAACAGATAAATGACTATTGGCGTTCAAATGCAAATGCATTACTCCAAGTATCTTTTCTCATGAATGGAACGAGTTAGATCCACGAGAATGTCGCCCAATTTATTGCATGGTATTACATATGAAATGTGAACATGTTTCTCAATAGGAAATATATTTCTTATATTTTATGACTTTTTGATAATTTTTTTGAAAAATGTGAAATATCTCGAGAACGGTTCATGTTAGCGTTCTGAATTTTATGCTAATCGTTTTCTAATGAAAAATATAGAAGAAATGTCCATTTGCGTAACTTTAGTGGTTTTGATTTTTTGACTATTTTTTCAAAATTTTATTTGAAAATTTAGGGGGTTCTGAACATTCGATTACATATAAAAACGATAGGCTTCCAGTGTTTACGGATTGTGATTTTTGTACCAAATTTGGTTCGAATCGGTCCATTCGTTCGTCAGTTATCGTCTCCACAGGCACACACACATCACTTCAAAAATGTTTGATTCGTGATCAGGGATGCTTGAAACGTGCTCTCCCGTCGAGAACTCTAATTTTCGACCCGGTCACAATACTTATACATTACGTATATAAGGAAAGTAAAAAGATCAATCGTGCATAAGCATGGTTTATGAAACGCTTTCAACTTCAATGCAATTTTACTTAAACATCTCTAAAATGAGATACATTCCTCGGCAATTTTTTAAAATTATCATACTACAGTAATTTATATTTGAAAACTTCATCAAAAATAAATTAAACTTTATTCAAATGACGTTATCGAAAAATAAATCGCCTGACTCTCTATAAAAGCATTCCATTCATCACGGTACTATAATTTATTTTATTTAAAAACTTAAGACCATGGAGGTACAAGTAATTTAACGCTATGCTTAAATTTGATCAAACAAATTAGTCCTCTGTGTAAAATCAATGAATGTTTCATATCGGATATATTGCAGACTCAATGAGCTAAATAATTTTGCGTTAAAGAAATCTGCAATTCTTATACAACTCATTCTACATCTTTTGGTGTTTATATTATCCATAAGTGAAAATTAGGCTTAGTTGTAGAAATAATCAAAGTTTGATCATTTAAATTCAAATATATTGCAATTGCGTTGTTTCAGTATGTAGCTGCATAGAATTTATACAAAGCGGTTTTAGGACCGATACAACACTCGATATGAATTAAAAATCATGATTTTGACACAATACGGATGCCATATTTTATTTTGAAGTGGGTCACATGATCTCTTCATGTAATGGTCACGTGATCTCTTCATATAAAGGGTTTAATTTTTATTTAAACTAAATATATTTTGCTAAAATTTTTTATTTCATGGGATGATTTGAAAATTTCCTAAAACTTTCGAAGCTATTTGTGAATTTTAAATTCTCTTAAAAAATGTTTGAAAAATTAGGTCCCATAGGTTTCAATATATTTCATTCTTTTAACTCGGGTTCAATCCCAAACTAATTGGGTGATATTATTCATTTATAATCCCGCAAACCGTCTGCACAACTAAATTTCATTTTGATAAGGTCATTTTTACAGAATTTGTAGTGTTAACTGTCGGACAGAATGAATAAAGTCATAAACACTTTTCAACCATGTTGTAATGTGTTAAACCTCCGTACTGCAAAAATTCAACTATGTAGACAACTGCCTTAAAAAATTCGTGGTCTTGCTATTGTTAGGCACTCCAGGACGCAAACTTGCAGCTCAAATATTTTGGCTTTGACATTTTGTCTGAAACTGATGCATAATATATATGTATATATAAACTATTTTGTTCAGCCTTTTCCCCCCCAAGCTTTGTCTACAAGTGTACCAAATTATATATTATGTAGTTTTTGAGGTACGCAGCAGAGAAATTTGTCAAACAGCGGCGTTAGCTAATTTTTAATAGAGATAAACGGCAATGTGTGTCGTTGGGAAAATAAAGTGTAGCATAAAAAATTCGGCTCATGAATAGTTCAGGTTTCTGTTTGCCTTAGATTTTCAGAAATTTGAATTAATTTTTTAGTTATTTAATGTTGAAGTAGAGTTTTGTACAATTCCTTGGTAATAAAAATATTATTCTGAAATATTCATTTTTATTGCTGAGGAGTCAAAGTTTCAATCTTAACGCCATCATTTATATAAGAGCTCGGTTTTCAATAGTCTTAAGAAACTGCGCTACTGATTCAGTTTAAAATGTTAGTAAATTTTGAGTTTTTTAATTTTTTATCGACATAATGCATTTTACAATTACCACATAGGGGGCGAATTATCACAATTTGATCATCATAGTTTACCGGCATCAAAATGCATCTTTTCACCCCCTTTTAAAAAATATGTATCTACCTTGATTTCACGACCTTTTGCAATTGAATAGAATTTGATTTTCTTCTCGTCAATTTGGAACTCCTGTTCCAAAGTGCTATGCATACGCGTGAATGAAAGCCTATGACTTGTTTTGGCGAATTCTGTATGGCTTGGCTCTTGACACGCAATTCCAGATTGTTCTTTTACTTGTTGGTTTGAAAATTTTATACCCTCCTAAGAATTGAGAAGATAATTTTAATATTGGATCGCTTGCGTAACAATGCTGCCATCCATATTACCCAAAGGGTATACAAGCGACGACCGGCTTGATTTAGATACGGAATTTTTAAATATTTTGGAGCGGTTCTTTAAATATAGATTCCATTGGTATACGCTGTGATGACCTAAACCACACTGCATTTCTGGACCAACATGCGCCCAAATCTTCTTTGATCACTTGCTCCAAAAACAATTTTCTGGAAATGACGCGTTGAAATCTGAAATGAAATTTCCGATGGCTGTTACTAACGGCAAAGCGGAGTTTTTGCCATGAAGTTATTCTTTTAGATTCATAAAACAAAATTCACGATAGTCATTAGCAAGAAAATTTGAACTTGGCGATCGAAAATTTTCTGCAACTTGTATTTGTTATGTCATATCGCCAACAGACATAAAGGGACAGTGATCGATAATTTTAATTCCCTGCATTTGTCTTTTTTAAACACTTTACAATATAGTTGAAGTGTTTGACTTTGCTCATTTTATCTGTCTGTTCGCACGATAACTGCCGTAGAAACGACTTTATCAAAATGAAACTCTAGTATGCTTTTGTGACGGTCTGTGGAACATATGGGAATGTAAATAAATATCGCCCAATTAGTTTTGTATTGAACCTGGGTAAAATAAATGAAATACATTGAACCTTATAGGACCTAATTTTTGAAACATTTTTTAAGTGAAGTTAAAATTCAAATTGCTTCGAAAGTTTTAGGTAATATTCAAATTATGCCCTAAAACATAAACAAATTTCAGCAAAATATGTTCTGTAGCTTTTACATGAAAATATTAATTACACCCACATATGAACAGATCACGTGACCCACTTCAAAATAAAATATGGCATCTTTTTTCAGTGTTAAAATTGTGATTTTTAAAGTTCTTTTTAAATTTATATTTAATGTTGCATTCGTTCTAAAACCGCTTTATTTTTGCGTTTTTCTGTGCATCTATATTCTGCACCAAAGCATTTACTATATTTTTGAGTTAAAATGACCATCAAACTTTGACCATTTCTACAACGAAGCTTAATTTTAAAGTATGCAGAATGTAAACACTTCAAGCGATTGAAAGATGAGTTGGATAAGAATTGCTGAATTTTTTCACGATAAACTATTTAATTCGGGAATCTAGAATAGAAATGAATGAAATATTCACGGCTTTTATGTAGATAGCCAGATGACTTATGAAAATATCACTGCTGAATGTATTGAACATAGTTAGAAAGGCGGTAAAACTCCTATGGATGAAACGCTTGAAAATGCCATAATGCTTTGAGAATGGAGCATGGGCAAGTGGCTTTCAACTGAGAATTTTACCCTTGCGTTTTTAAAACAAAATAGTCTGTTTAACAGCATAGAAATTTTCATTTCTGCATTGAAAACGGTTAATTTAGAAATTTACAATAGTTTAACCTCTAATTTTGGAATATATCTAAATATTTCTTTGGTGGATATTTTAATTTACAGGAAAATAAAATATCCACATTTAATAAAATATAAGTTTTAAAAAAATTCGATATGTATCTTTCGATCTCACTCTCATATATACTGCAGAATTTTCTAGTAAATTATACATCGACAGAACTCTAGCTAGTGATTACGGTAAAAATCAGTAGTGTACATTCACTTAAAGTGCACTTTAGGAAATGAAATCTTTTAAACAAATTCTTACTCTAATATGCTAAATGATTTACTTTCAGTATAAAGGTAAATTTCGATGTTTAATGGGTTTAGTTTCAAATTTCATTTTCTATTCTGAGTTCCATTACCCGCTATAATATAATATCCTTTTGTTATTGCGCATTATTCTACGCAGGCTGTTTATTTACGCTCGTGCCTATGCTCTATTATTGACACAGAAGAAAGACATAGTATTAAGTGTATTTATTACTTTTTTTATTAAATTATTTTTAATTTTTTTAAATTAAAGGTTCCTAATTGAGAATTCCCCAGTATTTAGTCATAAATGTACGGTACAGTACAGATAAAAATTGAAAGATAAGATAGTTTTGAATACTTGGGAATACCATTTATTGTTTTAGTTCTACTTTGCGTCACCCTAATTTATTTTTACAAAATTGACTGTTTAAAATATTTTATGCCTTTCGCCATAGAAATGCATACAATGCAGGGCTACTTATTTTATCCCAGCACCACCTGAAATATTGTCTCAAACGATATTGGTGCTTAATATGAAGTTGTATCTCCTTACTGTAACCTCCATGGTATCGCATATTATAGATGTCTATATATAACATTGCATTTCAGTTGGAAAGTGTTTCATAATCAATGCTTTATGCATGATTGATCTTTCTAGTTTTAATACTTCGGCTGATTTGCAATATTGATCATAATTTGATCTCTACAAAAATTGCCCTTTGAAAACTTCAGACGCATTTTGGATTAAACTCCACTTCCTCGTCAACGGAATTAAAAAATAAGAAAGATCAATCATGCATAAAGCATTGATTATGAATTACTTTCCAACTTCGATGCAATTTTATATAAACATCTCTAAAATGCGATACATTCCTGTATAATATTTTAAAAATTATAATGCAATAATTTATATTTGAAAACTTCATCGAAAACAAATTAACTTTATTCAAATGTCATAAAAGTATAAATCTCATGACTCCCTATAAAAGCAGCATTTTATTCATAAACGACGTTTTTCCATTCCTTTCATTCATCACAATACTATAATTTATTTTATTTAAAAACTTAAAACCTTGGAGGTATAAGTAATTTAACTTTATGCTTAAAATTTCATCGAAAAAAAGTCTTCTGTGTAAAATCAATGTTTCATTCATATCGGATATATTGCAGACTTCATGAGCTAAATTTTGCGTTCAAGAAATGAAGCAATTCTTGTACAATTCATTCTAAATCTTTTGGTGTTTACGTTCTCCATAAGTGAAAATTAGGCTTCGTTGTAGAAATAATCAAAGTTTGATCATTTAAACTCAAATATATTGTAATCGAGTTGTTTTAGAATGTAGATGCACAGAATTTAAGCAAAATAAAGGGTTTTAAGACTGATACAACACTAAATATGAATTAAAGAGAACTTCAGAAATCGCGATTTTGACAAAATGGATGGAATATTTTTATTTTGAAGTGGATCACATGATCTTTTCATAAAGGGTGTAATTATTTTAATTTAAAAACTGAATATATATTGCTAAAATTTTTTATATTTTATGCGATAATTTGAATATTTCCTATAACTTTCGAAGCAATTTGTGAATTTTAAGTTCGCTTTAAAAATGTTTGAAAAATTGGGTCCCATAGGGTTGTATTTCATTTTGTCTGCCCAGTTTCAATTCAAAACTAATTGGGTGATATTATTCATTTATATTTCCGCAAGTCCCACAGAACGTCTAAACATGCTAAAATTTCACTTTGATAAAGTCGGTTTTACGGCAGTTATCGTGCTAACGTACAGACAGAATGAACAAAGTCATAAACACTTTTCAACTATGCTGTAAAGTGTTAAAAATAAAAACGGAAAAGCAGTGTAGTATGCCCACATTTTATACAACTGAGAAAGCTGCAAAAGTCTTATTTCGCGGTGACAATATATATTTGGCCGGTTACTTTAAGATTCAGACTAGTATCCAAAAATTTTATTTGTTGGTTTAGCAGCAACAGAAAGGCAAACATGTAGTCAAAGACTACGAAATACATTAGATTTTGATGGGTATTTTTATGTCAAAAGAAGGGTGGTGTAATTTCTGTCAATATTTAAATTTTGTTTAAATTTCATATAATAGAATGTTAATCTTGTGGCTGTAATGTATTTTATATTACAGAAAAGAGAAGCCCTGATGACTTGGCCCAGCAACTGGAGAAGATCACACTTTAAGAAAACATGTAAATTTGGTTGCTTTTTTTGGTATTTAGTTTACTCGGTTTTATCCATTCATACAAATTTAGAAACTTTCTGTGCATGACTTGTTAAAATTAATTCTTCATTATTTTGATTCAATCAAACTTGCCAGTAATATTAATGCAGCATCATACTGTATCTTTTAGTTATTTAAGTTTCATTAATCATAGCTTATACTACGTTATAATATACAAATTGATAACTTTATCCTAGTTAAGAAAATGATTAAAATATAAAAAAATTTCCTTATGCATTCTACCCGATTTGTCTATTTTAATCCTACGATCTTGGTCATTAATACAGTTTCTCTTCAGCAATTTAGACTTCACTCCAGTAGACGTTAGATTAGAGTTCAAGGATGCTCGAAACGTGTGCTTCACTCGAAATTGAATTTTCCGTAGTTTTGTCTGTAGCCTCTTTTTTTGCTACAGAAGGCTCTTCACACAAACTTCCTTTATATGCGACATGTATATTAGTTATTTGAAAACTGAATAAGACTTTTAAAAACTTTTTGTAAAACAATTATTGATTTTGATATTTAGAATTTTGTGACAAATGGATAATAAATTCAGAATTTTTTTGCAGGATTTGGAGGTTGATATAAGCGAATGAGGATCAACCTGAAGAGCCGCTGTCGTACCAAATGGTCTAACAGAAAAAGGACATGATCTTTTAACGAATGTTTTAAATTTTTAAATTGTGTTTCCTTCATTTACCAATTGGATATTAAAATAGAGATAAAAAATAAAAAATTTGCAATTTACTGATTTTAAAACACTCATTTTCTAATTTGAACGATTATTATATAGTACATGCATCTGAACATGTAGGCAGTGTTAGATTGAAAATTTGGAGTTCTCCAGTCAACCATATTGATATCCCTTTATTAATTTATTCAGCAAATTAACAGATAATAATTTAAACTAAAAATATCGGTGATAAAATGCTTACAATGGAATTTATGAAGTTCTTTTGAAAATAATTATATAATTCATCACTTAAAATATTTTGTAATTAACTAGGGTGTAGCGTAGCTCAATTTTCTAATGTCATAATCCATTTTTAGGTAATTTGTGATTTTGTTTTAATGTTGCGGGAAAAAAAAATTGAGAAAAATGCATCTCTGATCCAAATGATCAGAATTATAGCATGTTACTCTTCATCTTAAAGGCCTTGAATAAAATATTAAGACAGATACAAAGTTTGACAATGTACCCTCTTGGTGGGAGTGGCGTTAATGATGTCATACATTATCATGGCTATATTTCATTATGATTGAAACTATAAAGTTTTGCGATTATTGATCTATGAAACAAATGTATGCATAATTTTGTCAAATTTTATCCTATGTTATGTTAAACATTCAGTTTTCGTATAGTTTTCTCTCTAATTAATTAAAAAAAATTCTATATAGTCCTATATTTTTAGTGAACAATGCCGAATATAAAGTTTCGTGGACATTCATTAATATTTGAGACGGCTATCGTGCATACAAAAATAGATTATAGACAGACGGACATTGCTCCAAAAATAGTTAAAACATGTTCAGGACGACCCAAAAACATATTGGTATCAAAATTGAGAAATTTCGTGTAAACAATTTTTCCATACTCTATTCAATAGTATGAGCAATTAAGAACCTGCTGCTGTTTGAGGATATTTTTCGCGAATAATGGAAGTCATTCTATTTGGGCTAACAAGCTGTCAAATAAGCCTCATTTTAATTTACATGGTGCAAGTTCAATGCCAAAAACACTGCCGGTAATCTTGTACGCCATTATTTCGATGTGAAGGAAGTAAAATTATTGCATTATGTAGTGGGGCATGTCGTACTGTACACATTACCCTATGTTTTATAGCATGAAGTAAAATTCTAAAGTATTGTTTCATGAAAATTCTATATTTTACAGATTTTGGTTTCAATACATGTTCAGGACCTCCTGAATATGGTTTGATTATTTTTTAGAGCGATGTCTGTCTGTGGTCGATTTCTTGTGCATACTGCACCTGCCACAATATTAATGGATTTTCACGAAACTATCTAACTTCATTAACAAAAATCTAGAACGATTAGAACTAAAAAAGAGCTGGCGGGAAAAGCACTTGATATTTCAAAATCTTTGACTTAAGGAATGAACCTTTTGATACTTTCAGAATATTTTTAAATTTTAAGTTTTCAGAATACAGATGGAATTTTTATTGTTTGCAATATATTTAAGCTAAATAATTTTTCTTAATTTATATTTTATAACCCCACTGATATCCATTCAATATAAAGTGTTTAAGGCTTTTCTTTTTAACATCTTGAAAGCCCAACTGACTTACGCACTTTTACCATAGCAAAGTTCGTAAATTTCTTGAACCAAATATGTAGGTTATAAAAAAAAAAAAAAAAAAAAAAAAAAAAAAAAATTTGAAATTTTTGACTTTCAGGCTTTTCCCCCACCACCTCTACGCCTATATATACAGGATAAAATTATGCAGAAAATTGTTTTTATGGCTCGGTCACAAGTTTTAATTATTCGACATGGTAACGCAGCACCAAATTTTACATAATTATGCATAAAAGGGTTATGTATAGCTCAATGATTACGAAGCTAAAGTTTCAATCATAGAATCCTTTTCAGTTTAGTTTCATCATTTTTGTTTGACGTCATTAGCTCTTCCCATCAAGGTGGGCAGCAAATTATCCCCGAAGCTGTACATTGTCGAACTTGGTATCAATCGAAAATTCTTATAAGTCCTTTAAAATGGAGGGGTACATGCTATAAATGCGATCGATTGGGACCAATGCTGGATTTTCTAAACCCCGTGGATTCTGGTGAGAATGTAGTTGAGACAACATAACTTTATATCTCCTGATAGCTTAAAAGTACTAGAAAGTAATTGGTATAAATTTATTAATAATTTATCTTAAAATTAAGAATTAAAATATTTAAAGGTCTTTTCCCTCTTAATAGATGGATATGAATAAAATATCTTTGTATGAACAGACTTTTCCTCGCACCATTGCAGGTTTGAGAAGATTTGTTATGGGGTTATAAATAAAATTCCCTTGCTCCTCTGGCTCGCTTTTTCCTGCGGCCTGAGATTGTTTTGAAAAGATTAATGGATAAGGTAATTAATCTTTCTTCCACTGAGTCTCGCATGGGAGTCGGATTTGGTGTTATTTAACGAAGAAAATATGCAGAATACTGATTTGTGATCATTCTTGAGAGGTTCTGAATTTTTGATTCAAACTCATAAATCGCCCAAAATCTCCATGAAAAATGCGATAAGTATTTTAGTGTAAAATTTTCAAACATCGTTTGCATTTTAGAATGTGCTATAATTGAAAACTAACTCTTTATAAAAAAAAAAAAATGCAGCTTAATTTTTAAGACATTTTATTTTGTTTAAAAATGTATGGTGTAGCGTCAAAATTGTCTGAATTGAAAAATGTCTGTTAGGTTCTGCCTCGTGTAGGAGTTTCAGCCTATTGGGTCATTGACAAGGGCTTTGGGAGCATTCAGAAAGATTTTATCATTCTCTCCTTTTATTTTGTCTACTCACTCAAGAAAAAAAAATAGAAATCCTTCTCCGTTACGTTCAATTCAATGGTCTATACTATAAGTGCACAGAGATTTAGTCTTCTGATCCACCGGAGGGGTGCTTGAGGATCTGCTAAGATATTAAAACCCCCATAATTTCCGCACCGAGGAGAAGATCTACAATTTTAAACCATCCGACAGCACTTAAGATAGTCTAAGTGTTTATAGATTCTGCGTCGCCAGAGGGCTTCTGAAAGTTTGAAAAACTTTTGGGAAAAGAATAAACTCTCGAACAATGGATTACGTGAAGTTCTATCCGATGGTCGAATTTATAAGTAAAGATTCAAAGTGTGTCACCAGATAGCTTCTGGAGGGTCTGAAAAGCTTTTTCGAAATCCTTTTTTCTCCACCCTCCGGGGAGTAATCGAAAATTAGATTCCGTTGGGTTCTGTACCGTTGTTAATACTATAAATATCTTATTACACAGAGCAATTTTTATTGCCGGAACTTGAACAATTCTACCAGTCAACCTTATTTTTACCCTCATCCGATAACAGGGTTTCTTTGCCACTTATTTGTATGGCTATATAAATGCTAGTGTCAACAATTTATATTTTTTAGCATTTGTAAGTGTTTTTATAGTATAATTGCGATATTTAATGCACAGCCGTTCAATATATATGTATATACACACCATGCGTTATTCCAGATCTGTTGGTCGTATAACAAAATCAAATATATCATTAGACTCGTAATGATGTCTGCTATAAATAAATGAGTAACTAATTTGAATAAGTGGCCATCGTTATATTCAATTTTGCCTTAACTTTATTTTTTCAAAGGGTAACACCCACTTTTGGCAAGATGATTCTCCAGATTAAAGCACTCTGAATGCATATAAAATTTATAAACTTTACTCAAGTCGTTGTGGGAGTTATGACTGCTTGAAATTCTGAGTTCCTAATGTTAAATGGGTGTAGTTTTTCCTTTTGTATTTTCCGAAATAATTAGCCTATCAAACTAATTCCTATTTTATTTTCTGATGCCGCCTAACGCAAACAAAATGTATATATTTCTTTAGCTATAAACACATTTTTAATTAAACGTCTCGTTTGAAAACCTATGAATAGAAATGCGAATTTTGACGTCAATCGATTTATCCCTGTCGGAAAACTTCGTGTAAAAATGTTAGTTTCTTAGTTTGAATACTTAATACAGACCTATATTCAAAACTGCACAATTTCTACGCTTTTTGGACCATCGACCAATTCTCGAGAGGAAAATTTCAAAATTGTACTGCAATGCACATTTTGGACTTTTGGTAGTTGTGGAACGACTGATGTGAGATTGTTACAGCATTTGCGTTAGGAAAAACAAGAAAGATCAATCATGCTTAAAGCATTGATTATGAAACACTTTTCAAAGTTAATGCAATTTTATTTAAAAAAGTCGAAAATGCAATACATTCCTCGGTAATATTTTAACTTATCACAATACTACATTAATTTATTATATTTGAAAACTTAAACCTTCATTGAAAAAAATGAACTTCATTCAAATAACGGCATTGAAATATAATTTGCCTGGTTTAAATATCTCTAAAATACAAAACATTCCTCGGTAATATATTTAAAACTGTCATAATACTACGATAATTTATTATATTTCAAAACTTCATCGAAAATAACTGAAATTAATTGAAATGACGTCATAGAAAAAATAACACGCCTGGATCTCTCTATAACATACAGCATTTCATTCATAACTTTCTCCCATTCATTTCATTCATCACAATACTATAATTTATTTTATTTAAAAATTAAGACCATGGAACTAAAAGTAATTAAGCTCCATGTTCTCTTTATAAAATCAATTAATATTTCATTCATATCAGTCATGCAGACTCCATGGATTAAATTATTTTGTGTTAAAGAAATGCAGCAATTCTAATACAGCTCATTCTACATATTTCGCTGTTTACATTTTACATAAGTGAAAAATAGGCTTCGTTGTAGAAATAATCAAATCTGGATAATCATTTAAACTCAAATATATTGTATTTGCGTTGTTTCAGTATGTAGATGCACAGAATTTAAGCAAAAATAAGGTAGTTTTAGGACGGATACAACACTAAATACGAATTAAAAAACTTAAAAAATCATGATTTTGAAACAAGATGGATGCCATATATAATTTTGGAGTGGGTCATGTGATAGTTTCATATCATGGTCACGTGATCGTTTCATGCAAGAGGTGTAATTATGATTTTAATTTTTATTTAAAAAACTACTGAATATATTTCGCCGATTTTTTTATATATTTTATGGAACAATTTGAATATTGCCTAAATTTTCGAAGCAATTTGTGAATTTTAAATACGCTTAACAAATGTTTGACCCCTATGGGATCTAATTTTTCAATGTATTTCATTTTTTCAACCCGGGTTTAATCCAAAACTAATTGGGTGATATTATTCATTTATATTCCCATAGGTCCTACAGACCGTCTGAACAACATACTAAAATTTCATCTTGATTAAATCATTTTTACGACAGTTATCGTGCTAACAGACAGACAGAATGAACAGTCATAAACACTTTTCAACTTTGTAAAGTGTTAAAAAATCCACAATTTAAAGTGCAATGACAAATTTAAAAGACCATTCAGTTTAGATCCATGTGTGCTATACTAGTTTCTCGTTATGTTTACGTTGTTATACTCTCGTTTTATATATACATGTATATAATTTTCGAATTTCACCCAAGTCGAAATCAACGATAAATGGTTAAATTGCAAATTAAACTAAATGTATTTCTTTAACGTGTGGTCCATTCAAGAATATGCAGTCGAAGACTAAATTGCATACTTGGGACTTCGTGTGGTACATTAGATTTCGACTATCTCATTAAATATATTTTTAATCTACATAAACAAAATTGAAAATCTGTGCGTTTGTTCCATCATCACGGGAGTACGGTTAAACCGAATTTGATGAAATTTTGTGGGTAGCCTGGAAATAGCCCAACTTAGAATGTTTGGGGTTTCTATGACCAGTGGTTCTCGAGATATTAGCAAGAACAAAACTTTTGTCTCATCGCGGGAGAACGGCTGAACCGAATTTAATGAAATTTTGTGGATAGCCTTTTATAAATTTAGTCAGAGTTAGTTTCTAGTTTCTAAGACCAGGGGTTGTCGAGATATTAATAAAAAAAACTAAACTCTTTCCTGGGAGTTCTACTCTTTAACTCCGTGGTTTATCCAAACGAAAAGGTGAAAATCGTTTGTAAATGAATTAAAACTTTAGCACATAAAATCTCCCACCTAAGTTAGAGATAATTAGTCACGTTCTGAAAACATGAATTGTTTGATATATGAATTTAAATGGAAAATATATCTCCATGGTTTATTTTTCATAAGCTTTTACTCAACAATGAAAAGTATAAACAAATCAAAAAATGGCTATTTAATTTCGAAAGTTTATGATGAAGATTCTATCTTATATCATGTTGTTCAGAAACTCAATTAAATCTGTCTGTTATTTTTTCGATCTGAATAATAAATAAATGGATATTAATATATATTTTTGAAAAGAACGGTTGGATTTTTCTTTTAATTATATTAATTGCGGACTGCGTACATCACTTTCATTTATTTTGGCAAAGAGTTTTTAAGCTTTTATATTGTATTTAGCTAATACTCATATATTGTTTAGCCAATAAATTAATTTATCCGATTGTTGAAATAAAAAAATCTGATGTGGGCAACACATGACTTTCCTTATATAATGTAATGAATTTACTACTTTTACAGTAAAAAAAATAGGTTTTTCTTATAGTAGATATTAATTATCTTTCCAAGATATTGAATTTTCGACAATTAGTCGACATTTTCATTGATTTAGCGTCATTTTTTATCCACTTGGCGATATTTTCGTTAATTTGGCAACATTTCAAAAAGTCGCTAAGTTGACGACTTTCCGCCAAATTTGTTGTCAAAAACTCGCCAAGCGTTATGGACTAAGAAATAAGTTATTCTTACAGCAAATAAATGACTATTGGCGTTCAAATACAAAAGTATTACTCAAAGTATCTTTTTTCATGAATGGAACGAGCTAAATCCACGAGAATGATGTCACCCAATTTATCGCATGGTATTACATATGAAAAATGAACATGTTTCTCAATAGGAATTTTTTTTTTTATTTTATATGACTTTTTGATAATTTTTTTGAATAAATCTGCAATATCTCGAGAACGGTTCATGTTAGCGTTCTAAAATTTATGTCAATCGTTTTCTAATGAAAAATTACATAAGAAATGTCTATTTGCGTAACTTTATAAGCAGTTTTGATTTTTTGACGATTTTTTCAAAATTTCATTCGAAAATTTAGGGGGGTTCCGAACATTCGATTGCGCATAAAAGCAATAGTCTTCCAGTGTTTGCGGATTGTGAATTTTGTACCAAATTTTGTTCGAATCGGTCCATTCGTTCGTCAGTTATCGTCTCCACAGACTCACTGACACACACACACACACACACACACACACAGATATCACTTCAAAAATGCTTGATTCGTGATCAGGGATGCTTGAAATGTGCTCTCCCGTCGAAAACTCGAATTCGAATTTTCGACCCCGTCACAATACTTTCCTTATACATCATGTATATAAGGAAAGTAAAAATAGAACGGATATATCTTCTAATGCAATTTGAGTCTCTTCATTTAGTATATATAAACGGGATCAGGATGTTTCCGTCTTCAGATCTACAAATCCAGAGCTACGAATTTGACGGAATATCGCTAACTTGGCGACTTTGTCAAAATGGCGGAAATGTCGCCAAATTGATAAAAACGACTCAAATCAATGAAATTATATTTGGTTTTTTAGAAGAGAGTACGGTTGTTATCGTAAGAGATGTTTCGGAAGCATTTGTCGGTCAGTCCATTTTAGTCTACTTAGTAACCTTATTTAGCAAATTTTTAAAATATCACTAAATTGATAAAAATGTTTGTAAATCCATAAAAATATCATGAAATTAATAAAATTGCGTTCAATAAATGAAATTGAGTTTTTTTAGGGGATAGTATTGTGATGTTTCGTCAATTTGTTGCCAAATGGGACTATCAGTTCTACAGTCCCACTTGGTGATAAATTTGGCAATTTTTTAAATTATCGCTAAATTGACAAAAATGTCGCCAAACCTTACATGGAGATAGAATTATTCAGACTATATGATTTCCAACAATTTATTTGAAGCAAATATCATGTCGTTTAGCAATGGATGTAAATCCAATGTGTTATGCGGCATACGATTTTTATTAAATTTTTTCCGATTTGAATAATAAAGATATGTATATTAAATAAATTTCATTGACATTGCATTTTTACTGGATAATATCAATTACGGTCTTCAGGTTTAAACATTATTATTATTGATATTTGCGGGAATTATTGATTCAGATTATCGATATTTTTAAGTTATTATGCCATTGTTTTATTGCGACAGTTTTTGAAACTCATATATTGTACGTTGTACGAGTAATCTTCTACAAATACACGGGTATATCTTCTAATCTACGAGAATATTGGTACAGGTATATTTGCATATATTTTGATATATATCGGCATATATTGGAATCAATTACGATCTTCAGGTGTAAAGTTCACGGGGATTATTGATATTTTCAATTTATTACGTCATCTGTTTTATTTTGGCAAAGATTTTTGAGATTCATATTGTAATACGGGTAATCTTCTAATAACACACTGGCATATTTTCTAATCTGCGACAATATAAGTAGTACGGGGATATATATGTATCCCCATATAATTTTAGTGCTTTCATTCTGGCAAGTATTGGAATCAATTACGGGTTTATTGATATTTTCAATTTATACATGTATTAATACAGCTTATATCTTCTAATATTCGCGTATATAAGTAGTACAGGTCCCATACAATTTTAATGCTCTCATTTTGCATATATTGATTCAATTCCTTTTTTTTTTTTGTAAATTTGTTTACAAAAAGGGTCAAGATGTTTTATTCTTCAGAGCTGCTCGTGAAGATAATTTTGTATAGCAAGAACAGAGATTCTTAAACTTCTTTTTAGGAGCATTGTATTAAATATTTTAACAGTATATTTTGATTAAAAATGTCATTTAGTATAGTATCGGAATTTGCATATGATTGTGAATTTTAAGTTTCTTTATATAATATACTCAGTACGATTCTTTATATAATATACTCATGCTGGAAACATTCTAAGGTCTTGGGAGAAATTCAATTACCTTTCATTTCCCATTCTTATTAAGAAGACAGTTCAATGTGGAATAGGTTACGAAAAAGAAAAATTGTTTTGACAGGAGCAGTAGAGCGCCGAAATTTTCCGAGGCCACAAGCGAACTTTTATGAAGGGCTCCATATGAATAATAAATGCAGTAAAATGTCACAAATCCGGAAATTGATAATCCGAAGAATCGATTATCCGATGATTTATTTATGTTTTTGCAAGTTCCAAAATGAATACATATTCATTCTTTCAGTTTTTACTTTTCTTATATACATAATGTATACGGAAAGTATTGTGATGGGGTCGAGAATTCGAATTCGAGTTTTCGACGGGAGGGCACGTTTCAAGTATCCCTGATCATGAATCGAACGTTTTTGAGGTGATGTGTGTATGTGTGTGTGAAAGTATGAATGTGTGCCAGTGAGTCTGTGGAAACGATATCTCACGAACGAATGGAGCGATTCGAATGAAACTTGGTACAAAAATCACAATCCGTGAATACTGGAAGTCAATTGTTTTTAAACGCAATCAAATGTTCAGAACCCCCCCCCCCCTCCCCTAAATTTCCGAGTGAAATTTCGAAAAAATCATCCAAAACTCAAAACCTGTAATGAAGTTACGCAAATAGACATTTTTTATGTAATTTTCTTTTAGAAAACGATTGACATAAACTGTTGAGAAACATGTTCACTTTTCATATACAATATTATGCAATAAATTGGGTGACACCATTCTTGTGGATCTAGCACGTATTATTCATCAGAAAATATACTTTGAATAATACTTTTGTATTTGAACGCCAATAGTCATTTGTCTTCTATAAGAATAACTTATTTCTCCGTCCATAATACTTGGCGAGATTTTGGCGACGAATTTGGCGGAATGTCGCCAACTCGACGACTTTTTAAATGTTGCCAAATTAACGAAAATCTCGCCAAATGGAATTAAAATGATGCTAAATCAATGAAAATAACGACTAATTGACGAAAATTCAATATCTTGGAAAGAATATGAGTATCTGTATTGTAAGAATAATCTATTTTTTGCTGTAAAAGTAGTAAATCCATTGTATTATATAAGGAAAGTCATGTGCTGCCCACATCAGATTTTTTGCTTTAGATTTTGGCATAGAATCTTAATCCTCTGGGTCAATGATATAAAACCACTGTTTTTCTATTTTATACTGAAAAAAAGGACCACAAAAAGAGTCCTGCAAGTGACTTGTCAAACAAATACCTGCAAGTCAAACAAAGACCTGAAAGTGACTTGTCAAACAAATTTTGGGAAATTTGGTCAATCAGTTTTTTTAGTTACAGTGGACATATTCGATTTTTATCTATTTCGCATTTTTATTCTGATTCGAACCAAAATCTAATCAGCACTAGAGTTACCCACAAGTGACTTATATGTAATATTTTATGAAATGTGGTCAATTAGTTGAGATAGAGTGGATGCATACATTGAGTTTTATTGCACAAAATAACAAGCATACTCATTTGAAATTGCACTGAATTTGCACTTTTAAATTCAATTTTCATTTTCATTTGGTAACTGCGCGTATATTCAAAGGCGGCGTAGCAAAAATGCGAAAAAACTAAAATATCTCGAGTACGGCTTATCCTAGAGTAATGGGGTTGGTCTCTTTCTTTTAATAGTCAAAAATTACGTATAAAAGAAGCATTTAATTAACACATTTGAGCATACATAGTCTATTATTTTAGAATTTGTAGATTGTTGCAGGCCGTTTTTCAAATTAAGGCAGGTTCTTTTTTCGGAATCGTACCAAAATCTAATCAGCACCAGGGTAACCCACAAGTGATTTATCTACCAAATTTTATGAAATTTGATAAAATAGTATTTGAGCTAGAGTGGATACATACATTGCACAGACAGACAGACAGACACACACACGCTGAAAATAGTTTTTCAATGCTTTAGAGATTCCAAAACGTCTAATAAATAACTTATTTACCAAATTCTGTGAAATTTGGTATATTAGTTTTTCAGGTAGAGTGGATACAGGCAATTTTTGCGGGCCATTTCGCAAGAAAGGCAGGTTCTTTTATCCCGCATTATACCAAAATATAATCAGCACCAGGATTACCCATAAGGGACTTACCTACCAAATTTTATGAAATTCGGTCAATTAGTTTTTCAGTTAGAGTGGATACATATATTGCACAGGCAGACAAACACAGACGTCGCGCTAAAACAGATTTTTCGTGTTCTATAGGTCCCAAAACGTGTAGTTTCATCGAAAACTCGTGTTGCGATTTTCAGCATGATTCCCCCCCTTCAATTCTTTCCCTACACGTTACCAAGTTCAAGGAAAGTAGAAATAGTAATATTGCCATATTTAGTACCTACTTTATTCTAATAAATCGTTTAGAAGTTTATTTTTTCAAGCGTGGCAACAGCTTAGTGATGTCTATGCAGGTATTTGATTTTTCTGTGTGAATAAGAATTATTGATGACATAATTATACCGAATCGTAGTTAAACGTATAAATCCCCTATATATATATATACTACCTATTTATTGTTTCAGGAAACTAAACCTCTGATGTGGAACTTTCCCTATAAATTAAAATTCTTATTTTTTATTTCATTCTGATTTAAATTGAGTTCTATTGTTGTAACTAACATACATACTTTTTTAATATTGTACCCAATTTGCAGTTTTAATGAATGTTTGTTTCATTTGGCAACTTATGTCGCTTTCGTCTAAATTCCTAAACCCCCCCCCCCTCGAAAAAGAAACCTTGAGGATGGTTAATCGAAGATTCGTGGGGTTAGTCTTATTCGCTGTGATGCCAAAATTTACGTGAAGAGCAAGTGCTGACTTAATATGTATCATATCTTAATAATATTTATCAAAATTTTATTCATTTACACGATCTCTGCGGACTATCTTGCAAAAAAAATATGTCAATTATATTTTTACGAATCGCCAAAATCTAATCAGTATCAGAATAAGCCTCAAGGGACGTAACTACTGAATTTTAAGAAATTTCATTAAATAATTTTCACTACAGTGAAATAGTCTTCAGTTTCCAAATTAAAAAAAAAAACCTTCAATATCTCGAGAATGCTGTAATTTAAAGTAATGCGGCTTATCTTATTCTTTTCGTAGTCAAAAATTACGTATTAAACATGCATTTAATTGATACACTTGCAGTATTTTATCCTAGATCGTGGCGATTTTTGTGGGCCGTTTCGCAAAAAAAAAAACAAAAAGGTGGCAGGTTTTTTCTCCCGAATCGTAACATAATCTAATCAGCACCAGAGAAACTTACCTATGAAATTTGCGCAATAAATTTTCGAGTTAGAGCTCGAGTTAGTCACGCTAAAAATAGCCTTTTCGTGTTCTAGAAGTCGCAAAACGTGTAGATTCGTCGAAAAGTCGAATTGCAATTTTTGACATGATTCCAATACTCTTCCTATACATTACCGTGGATTGCAAGGAAAGAATAAATACGATCTAGTTCTACTTTTTCATATACTGTATAACTTGAGTTTGAGTTATCGTGTGTGTCCCCTCCTCCCCCCCACCCAAATCTAATGTTTTCAGGATGTCTTTAAACGTGCCTCACCGTCAAAATCTTAAATTCGAAAACTATATGACTTTTTTTTTTACTATAAATTATAAAAGAAAGCAAAATACTTTTAATAATCTTTTATTTTTAATGTTTATTCCAATTTCATTCAAAAGTCGAAATTGTTTAATGTTCTGTACCTTCTCCTCGAAGTGATTTCAGGGATTTATGGTCGCCAAATAAGAAAGGCAAAACCGGAAAGAGCACGCACAAATCACGGAGCACAAGTGCCTCATATTTCTTTATTAAATAATATTAAAATTGAAACTCTGGAGAACATGTGCGAGGAACAGAAGAAGTTTATTGCGATGACTATTACTCTTTTCTAAAGACTTAGACGGAAGTGGAAAAAAAAAATGGAGAAGTATATTACGGGCACAAAATTCTATTTATGGCATTATTACAAACGGTTGGTTATGGTAAGTGCCTAGAGAAAAAGCAAGGATGTGTTTCCTTTTGATTTCTAAATATTTTAGAGGGAAGGCAATTCTTTAAATACACGCTTTCTTATCTCGTTTTAAAACTTTTTAAAATGGAGACTGGAAGGAAAATTTTCTCTTCTTCCAAAAATTTAATTTCTTTAGCAGTGAAAAATAGTTATTTTGATCGAGAAACGACGATGTTAATATTTTTGTTATTTTTTCATTTACTTTTACTTCTACTTTTTGTTTCTTTTACTGTTGTACAGATTATTGCTTTTCCGAAAATTATCGATTTCGAGATCTTTAACCGATGAACATGTTTCAAGACCTTCTGAACCCACTTCGAATACTTTCAGAAATATGCCCACCTGCATGTAAGAGCGTGTATGTGAATATGTGTACGAGTGTGCATTATGTACTGTGATTTTAATTTGTTATTGAATTTCACATTCCAAATGTTTTGTATAATGTTCCATGATATATAACGAACTGGTGTTAGTTGCATTTAAAAATAATAGAGGGCATCCCACTTATGAGTGACGATAAAGTCACTTTATAATAATATCTGAATAACTCTAAGTGAGAATAGGTATAAACCCTTTTTCGTATCTTTGAAGGACAGGTGTTTGTATGATGTATGTAGACTCAGAATAATATATTAATTTCTATATGTAGAGTTCCTGTAACAAGTATACATAGGAGTCTTACATGTATGAGTGCCTCATAAGTTGTGTGTGTTGTGTTTCCTGTGTTTTTATACAGTTTAATTGTGCCATAATGTGTTGCTGAGTTGTGTTTTATAAAGTTTAATTAAGAGCTGTTGTGGTTTGAACTATTAAAAAACCAGAGGGAACAACATAAACGTGCTTAACCGTCAAATCTGAAATTCGAAAATTCCTGTGGAAAACACATACTTTTTCTTTACAGATATTTTAAGAAAGTGAAAATACATTTAACAATCTTTTATTTTAAAAGTTTATTCCAATTTCATTACAAAGTCGAAATTGTTCAATGTCCTGTACTTTCTCCTCGAAGTGATTTCAGGAATTTATGGTCCCTAAATAAGAAAGGCAAAACCGGAAAGAGCACGCACAAATCACGGAGCACAAGCGCGGCATATTTCTTTATTAAGTAACATTAAAATTGAAATTTGGGAGAACATGTGCTAGGAACAGAAGAAGTTTATTGCGATGGCTGTTACTCTTTTCTAAAGACCCAGACGGAAGTGGAAAAAAATGGAGAAGTAAACTACGGGCACAAAATACTATTTAGGGCATATAACAGAACTGTTGGTAAGTGCAAAAGCATGGAAGTGTTTCCTTCTGATTTCTAAAGATTTTAGGCGAAAGTAATTCTTGAAATACACGCAGTCTTATCTCGTTTTAAAACTTTTTAAATTGGAGACTGAAAGAAATATTTATTTTCTCTTTTTCTAAAAATTTAATTTCTTAACAGAGAAAAATAAATTTATTTTAATCAAGAAAAGATGATGGTAATATTTTTGTTTCTTTTACATACTGTTGTACAGAGTATTGTTTTTCCGAAAATTTTCGATTTCGAGATTTTTTAACGGATAAACACGTTTCAAGACCTGCTGAACCCACTTCGAATATTTAAAAAAAATATGCCGACCTGTGTACATGTGTGTATGTGTATACGTCTGTATGTATACATGTGCGTATGTGTATATGTGTATGTATTTTTGCGTATGTATTATGTGTTGTGATTTTACTTTATAATGATGCAGTTCATATTTTAAATGCTTTCTATAATGTATGTGTCCATAACTACGTAGTATTAATTGCATTTAACGATAACAGATGACAGCACGCTATGAGAATAATATCTATAAAGGGACTAAGTGAGAATAAAGTCCCTTTATAATAATATCTCCCTTAATTTTAACTTTTAACTTTAATTGTTTCTTGTGCTTTCTCATCGTCTTCTAATTTTTATTATAATTTTGAACTAATGGTATATTCTACCTAGTCAGAGCTTTCCCTCCGCTCCGCCCCTTTCTTACCTCTTCTAGGCAGTCGGCCAAGACAACACCACCATCCAGCAACATCGTTAATACCATTCCATTTACATCGTGAACAGGAATGAAGAAAGACCTACAAATATGTGAACAATACATGATTGGATATTTATCTAGTTTCGATGTGGAGATAAGTGCTGTCGAGCAAGAACCCTGAAATGTATCGTTTTGGCTTGGCTATAATAATATATATAAAGGGACTCTAAGTGAGAATAAAGTCCCTTTATAATAATACCTATAAAGGGACTCTAAGTGAGAATAAAGTCCTTTAATAATAATATCTATAAAGGGACTCCTAAGTGAGAATAAAGTCATTTAATAATATCTATAAAGGGACTCTAAGTGAGAATAAAGTCCCTTTATAATAATATCTATAAAGGGACTCGAAGTGAGAATAAAGTAATTTAATAATAATATCTAAAAAGGGACTCTAAGCGAAAATAAAGTACCTTTATAATAATATCTATAAAGGGACCCGAAGTGAGAATAAAGTCCTTCAATAATATCTATAAAGGAACTCTAAGTGAGAATAAAGTCGCTTTATAATAATATCTATATATCTCTTTATAATAATATAATAATATATATATACAATATCCATATATCCGCATGTGAGAATGTAAGTGTGTGTTTGTGAATGTGTGTACGAGCATGTATTATGTACTGTGATTTTAATTTATAGTATTGCATTTCATATTTTAAATGCTTTGTATAATGTTCCATGAGATATATAACGAAGTGGTGTAAGTTGCATTTTATAATAGAGGACACCCCACCATCAGTGAGAATAAAGTCCCTTTATAATAATATCTAAAGAACTCTAAGTGAGAATAGGTATAAACCCTTTTTTATATCTAGGAAATATAGAGGTTCGTATAATGCATGTAGACAGAATAATATATTAGTCTGTGTATGTAGAGTTCTTATAATATAGGATAGATGTATGGGTGACTTGGAGGTTGTGTGCGTTGTGTTTCCTATGTTTTCATATAGTTTAATTGTGTAATAATGTGTTCCTGAGTTGTGTTTAATAAAGTTTAATTAAGAAATGCCATGGTTTGAATAATGGTTGGAACAATATAAACATGCTTAACCCGTCAAATCTGAAACTCGAAAATTCCTGGAAAATAAAACAAACTTTTTCTATACAAATTTTATAAGAAAGTAAAAATACATTTAACAATCTCTTATTTTAAAAGTTTATTCCAATTTCATTCAAAAGTCGAAATTGTTTAATGTTCTGTAGCTTCTCCTCGAAGTGATTCCAGGAATTTATGGTCCCTAAATAAGAAAGGCAAAACCGGAAAGAGCACGCACAAATCACGGAGCACAAGTGCGGCATATTTCTTTATTAAATAACATTAAAATTGAAACTCCAGAGAACGTGTGCGAGGAACAGAAGAAGTTTATTGAGATGGCTATTACTCTTTTCTAAGGACTCAGATGGAAGTGGAGAAAAAATGGGAAAGTAAATTTCAGGCACAAAATATTTATGGCACTATAACAAACCGTTGGTTATGGTAAGTGCCTAGAGAAAATCTTGGGACTGTTTCCTTCTGATTTCTAAAGATTTTCAGGGGTAAACAATTCTTTAAAATTAAATGCAAGCAGTCTTATTTCGTTTTTAAAACTTTTAAAATGGAGACTAGAAAAAATTATTTTCTCTCCCAACAGTACAATTTCTTTGAGGAGTGAAAATAAAAGTTATAAAAAATAAGAAAGGATGATGTTAAAATTTTTATTAATTTCGTATACATGTTGTATAAAGTATTGTTATCTCACGAAAAACTTTGAATTCAAGATTATTATAGATAAGTACTATTTAAGACCTCTTGAACCCAATTTGAACCCTGTTGAAAATATGGCCATTTTGTGTGTGTATGTGCGCGCGTAGGTGAATGTGTCTGCATTACGTATATGTTATGTGTGCGTATGTGTGTGGATTTCAGTGTATATCTATTATGGGAGTGTACGGGTATATATATTATGTGCGCGTGAATGTAAGCGTTTTAAGTATGTAATATATGTGTGTATGTATACGTGTACATATTTTGTGTGTATGTATACGTGTATGCATTGTGTGTGTATGTATCACTTATATGTATGTATATGTTTACATTTGTGTGTGTGTGCGTGTATGTATATTTATTATGTGTGTATGTATTCTTGCATGTATACGTATTATGCGTTGTGTATGTATAATATGTCTGTATGTGTGTGTGTGTGTATAAGTATATCTTACATGTGTGTGCTTGAATGTGTTTGTATTATATATATGTGTATGTTTATATATTTTATGTGTGTGCGTGTATGCGTATGTATTATATATATGTGTGTGTGCGTGTATGTATACGTAATATGTGTATTATTATATGTGTGGCTGTATGTATACGTAATATGTGTATTATTTGTGTGTGTCTATGAGGTGTGGCGACAATAAGTAAAAGCAACTGTTCGTTTAGCTATGGAGTTTTATGTGTGGATACACTATGTGACAAACTAGAACTGTATGATTTGTTTAGTATTTTCCATCATTATTTGAAATTAATAACTTTTTTAGCATTTTTGTCTATGGAGAAATAGGATAATTCCCAGAGCAATATAAGTAAAACTATGCTGAAAAATAATAGTTTGAATTACGTTATGGATGTGAAGGTTATTAAAATTGTAAATGTTAATACAGGTCAATCAAATTATTCTAATTAATTGCCGCAATATCTGCTGTTAACTTCGAAAAATAATTTTGTAAGAAAATTTTAGGAAATATTAAAAAAAAATTAACTTGAAAAGAAAAGCTCATAAAACATGTTTTTATATTCTGCTAAAATAAAGGTATAAGTATGATGAATATGGGATATAAGTGCATGAGAATGTCAAATAGAGACTCCAGAAAATTTTCTCTGCATGTATATCATATTATTACAATAAATCAAAGCGCTGCTTATAGCTAAAAGCTTTCAAAACCTTGATGAAAGCTTGATTATCACCTTACTGACATATGCCTGCTTTATTCAAGGAAGTTTTGCAAACTTTTATAACATACTATACATGGGAAAATATCCAGATGGAGATGAAAATTATGTTTGTTGTTTACAAATGCCGGTCGTTTGGCCGCTAGGCCATTAGACAGTGATCTCTAAAGTATTTCTCAATGATTGAGTTAAAAGTCAATAGTGCATGGCACTCGTTTTCTAGACATAGGCTGTCCTAGTTCACATAAAATACAATCCGGAAAAGCAGCAAATCCAGTTCGATGGAGATGAGCTCTGAGACAGTCATAACCAGTCAGAAGTGTGAACCTGGCAACTGCTCATAGTCGAGGACCCTCTGGAATGACTGAAATGTTCTTGTTGATGATGCTCCATGACTTTCCCTTAGATGCCTCCAGAGATTCTGCCTCAATTTTTTTTTTGAAAATTTTAATCTTAAAGTTCCCTTGATTGAAGCGTTTTGAGCATTATTGAACTCGAATTAGATATTTATGTAGTTCAGTGGCAGGGAGGCAAGGTAAATAGTGTCTATCCAAATAACTTAAGACCCAGTAGTATAGAGGTAAAGGAGTTAAAACTCCATACTGAAAAAATGCCCCCTACATTATATTGTCTCAAATGATTTGAGACAATATAATGTAGGTGGAGCTGTGATAAAATAAGCGCCCTGCACTGTATCTATTTATATGGTGAAAGGCTTAAAATATTTATTTAAACTGTCAATTCTGGAGATATAAATAAGTAACGCAATGCAAATTAGAACTGAAACAATAAGAAATTTTTCTACATATTCAAAATTATTTTACCATTCTATGTGTTTTTATCTCCCTATATTTTGAACTCTGTCCTACAACTGTGAAGAAATACTGATTAATTATGCTGATAATCAGGTAAGCTTAACTTAAAAATAGTCAAAAATGCATGATTGATCTTTCTTGTCTACCTTCGCGGTGGTATTTCGTTTTTTTTTTTTCTGCCTGAATTGTTTCGCTTTGGCAAATACAGTGTTTATGTGTTCATGGTCGGAGGATTCTGGAGAGTCATTTAAAAGATAATATCAAATATGATTCAGAGAATTGCTAAATTATAGGGATTTGCCATTGTTGATGCGGAATGCTTCTACATAAAAAATTTAAATTGAACTTTAACATAGAAAAATTAAAGTTTAGCTTGATGAATGGCATATTTGAATAAATATACGACTCTATTTTAAATTTACATCAAAGTTATCATTAAGGTTAACTTTTAATAAGCATGCAAAATTTAGTGAGTGATACATTTATTACTTTCCATTTACTTTTTTATACATAATGTATAAGGAAAGTATTGTGACGGGGTAGAAAATTCGAATTCGAGTTTTCGACGCAAAAGCACGTTTCAAGCATCCCTGATCATGAATCGAATATTTTTGAAGTGATGTGTGTGTGTGGAGACGATATCTCACGAACGAATAGAGCGATTTGAATGAAATTTGGTACAAAAATCACAATCCGTGAATACTGGAAACCTATTGTTTTAAAACACAATCGACTGTTCAGAACCCCCCCCCCTAAATTTTCAAGTGAAATTTTGAAAAAATCATCAAAAACCAAAACCTTTAATAAAGTTACGCAAATAGACATTTCTTATGTAATCTTTTCTTAGAAAACGATTGACACAAACTTTAGAACGCTAGCACAAACCGTTCTCGAGATATTGCGCATTTTTCCAATAAATTTATCAAAAAATCCCATAAATTAAAAAAAATATATATTAACTGTTAAGACACATGTTCACTTTTCATATGTAATATCATGCGATAAATTGGATGACATCATTCTCGTGGATCTAACGCGTTCCATTCACGAGAAAAGATACTTTGTGTAATACTTTTGTATTTAAACGCCAATAGTCATTTATCCGCTGTATGAATAACTTATTTTTCCGTCCTTAACGCTTGGCGAGATTTTGGCGACGAATTTAGTGGAATGTCGCCAACTTGGCGACATTTTTAAATGTTGCCAAATTAACGAAATCTCGCCAAATGGATAGAAACGACGCTAAATAAATGAAAATGAAGACTAATTGAAGACAATTCAATATCTTGGAAAGAATATAAGTATCTACTATAAGAATAACATTTTTTTAACTGTAAAAGTATTAAATTCATTGCATTATATAAGGAAAGTCATGTGCTGTCCTCATCATATTTTTTTCTTACTTGTTTTTCTTTATTCTTAAAATAGAGTTTTATGTGTATTCTGTTTTCTCGCGTATAACATTTTGGTATCAGCTCCATAGATAAACGCAATATCAAGGTTTTACTGTAATAAAAAAAAGTGCAAAATGTCATTATAGCGCAAATAAATATTATATATAAATATATGGTTATTAAATAATCTATATATGGCTATAAAATAATTTGCACATGCTCCTCACAGTTGTGTTTTAAGTAACCCTGCAAATTCTTCCAGTGAGAGATAGTACTTCCCATTACTGTAAAGTAAATTTCAAATAATAATTAAAAAGGCACTGTAATATTTAAATTTATTTTTATTTTTGCTATTTGCAGTTTCACCTTATTATTATAAAACATGCTCGTTATTAATTGCAATTATAATCTTTACTATTTTCAAACAGCGTGAGACTTATACAGCGAAGGAGAGAGACCAGCATGGGGAATGACATTAACAGGTCGAAATCAATTGTTACTGTTCTCGACAGATGTACATATACAAGAGCGCACATACTTTTATACTGCTTGGAACCTTGTTGGAACATCTGAGTATTTGCACAGACTAAGTGTTGATGGTAATTGAAAAAAAACCAGTAGATTTTTGTCCCGTTTTTTATGCTTTCATCTTGAGAGTATTTTACAGGACCTTTTAGTTTTCAGCAACCGCTCTCATGAAAAATATTTTCTCAATTTTAACACATTATTCCTCTTATCGCATAGTAAACTTTTTTTAACTTAGCTCCGGGAAGAAGCTTCGTTCGTCTTCCTTCAAGACCGCCTGAATTCTGATTGGCGATGCTAGTTTATGGGTCTGTCTTGATTGAACGGAAAATTTCCTTCCCCTTGCTAACGTTTCTTCTTCGGGTTGGTCCACAGTGCATTTTGGGCTCACCATAATATCGTCTGAGTTATATTTTAATTTACTGCTCATAAACTAATGTCTGACTTAATATCCCTTTAGGTGCAGTGTCGTCTTGCCTATTCTTTACCACAAACTCGTACAGCCATAAAAATTTAAGACAAAATAGAGAATTAACTCCTATCATATATTTGAACTGACAGAAGGAGCTCGTGTTAAAGAATAGGCCAGATAACAAATACCTAAAGTGACATTAGAGTATTGTGGCAATTAATTGAGAAATGTCATTTTTTTCGTTTTATCACACGTAAGCTTAGGAAGAAGCACTCCAAATTAGCTCAGAGTTCAAATTGCAGTTATTATCAAAGTAGCAGGTGTTCGTATGCACCTGGTAAGTAGCAGGTGTTCAAATTCCTCCGCCAGGTGGCAGGTGTTCCGCAGTGGAAGTTTCTCAATTGTTGCGGGGCTCATTAGCGTCATGGATATCAGCGCGGAAACACGTGCTAAAGTGATTGCGCTTGGAGAACACACTTCTAAGATGTTCGAGGAAATAGGTAAAATATGTGGAGTGAGTACAGCAAGTGTCGGGATGATCTGGAAGCGGTTTCAGGAAACAGGAAATGCTGGAACCAACCGCTCTGGAAGATGCGGCCGAAAAAGATCAACTTCGACTCGTGACGACAAAACTTTACATCAAATAAGTGTTAAAAATCCTCGATTAACCAGTTCTGACCTGTCTAAGTCCATGGTGGCAGCTGGTGTTGATATTGCACCTTCAACAGTGCGATACAGGCTGTTAGAACGCGGACGGAGAGCACGTCGACCGTACAAGAAGCAGCTTCTGACGCTTCGCATGAAGAAAACAAGGTTGGAATGGGCACGGAAATACAAAACATGGACTGGGAGAAAGTCCTCTTTTCTGACGAAACACATTTTGTGGTTCAGGGATTTAGATCTATGTTCGTGAGAAGGAGCCAAGGAGAACCTCTCAATCAGCAACACATCAATCAAGCACCCAAGCATCCGCCCAAAAAGATGTTTTGGGGTTGTTTCAGCGTTTTGGGGACAGAATCTCTTGTTCCCGTAGAGGGAATGATGAACAGTGCCAGTTACGAAGTCATATTGACCCGAAAAGTGCTTCCAACCATGGCTAAACTGTGGCCGAACGTAGATTGCGTTTTCCAACAAGACAGCGCGCCATGTTACACTTCGAAGCGAATCAAAAATTTCTGCTCAAAAAAAATATTACCGTACTGGATTGGCCCGGGAATTCACCAGACTTAAATCCCATAGAAAATTTGTGGGCTATTGTCAAAAAACAGCTTCACAAATTTGACTGTACGACGATGGACAAGCTAATTTCGGCCGTTATTGACATATGGTTCAGAGACGTTGAAATTAAAACTACATGTGCTAGTCTAGTACATTCCATGCCGAAACGTGTCTGTGATGTTATAAAGTCTCGGGGAGGTCATATCACTTATTAGTTTTAAATGTATCCATAGAAAACTTGAATAAAACTGAATTTTATAAATAAAACTGCATTTCTCAATTAATTGCCACAATACTGCAGTTTATGAGCAATAAATTAAAATGGAACTCAGACCCTGTCTTAAGTGGGTCTAAATTTCGCTGCGGGCCAAGCCGAAGAAGTAAATTTCTACAATTTTCAATGTAAATGTAATTTAATTTTATTTTATCCGCAAACTTGTTAGTAAAATGTATAGCAAGGCAATTTGTATTTGCTAATTTTGATCCCTGGTTTTATAATTCCCAAATTATTTTATTACTCTTCGCCACTGATGTGGTTACGTATATGCCTATATGTCTCATTCCGTGTGCAATTTTCGTCAAATAAGCAAATAAAGTTTTTAATAATCTAACTGATGGATTAACTAATATTTAGCTTTGTAGAAGGTTTCCGATAGCTTTCTGGTATTAACGTAAGTGGAGTTGCTTCCTTGTGATAGTACACATCCGCTCAAGAGCATTTCCATTTTGATATCAGCGTTATTAAAGCGTGCTTGCACCTCGGTTGTTCGATTCCCCGCTGAGACAAGAGCTTTTTGTTATATGTAAATTTAACGAAACAAACAAATAAATCTATGTATCTGGAAAAGGTTCTTTTGTATGATGATCTGATCTCAATTGCGACCAAGAGGCCCGGAAATCTTTGTATTAAAAGAACAGCTAGGTGCAGTCGTCGCCGCTGCTGACTTAACTACTTTTAAAACAGAGATTTTCTGTCAAGGCTAGCTCCGGGCCTGGCATTAAATGATCGGCAATTTGGTTTGATGATTTAGAATACATTACCATCCTCCTATTTTGGTTACAAACTGTTCGCTTCCTATTTTGGTTACAGACAGATAACATTTCTATTTTTCATATAACTTTGAAGTAAAAATATTTTTACACTACTTTTGCATGAAAATTGTATTTCCTTTAATTTATTTTCAAAATCAATCTAATCTTTCATTATTGTAAACGCTGTTGCCATCTCCAAGGAATTAATATTTAAGTGATTTAACTTTTATTGTTGAAGACGCTGCTACCATTTCAAAAGAAGTATCATTTAAATTATTATTTCAAACAAATAAAAATATTTGTTTGTCTTTGTATAAAGAATAACCTACAAAACGTATAGCTCTCGAAGCAATATCTGGGGTTGGGAGTTCTTGCGAATAAGAGATTCACATAACGAGCATATTACGCCCAGCGTACCAGGCTGAAAGAGCTCACGAAGCTTCCCAATTCGCGAAGCAAGTTACAGGAGGTTGGTGAGCGTCAGCGAGCTGGAAGGTGAAGCCCTTAGAATAGTAAAAAACTGAATGATTACTGCTGGAGACTCTTGGCAATTATAAAAATGTTCTTCTCCCGTTCGAATTGAGACATACTTTTCCCTTCTCATGCCTGTTTCCTTTATCCCTATCACGTGCTCTAACTTCATTTCATTTTTCTATTCTTGAAGAATTCAGTGATAACTTTGTTACTTTCCTTATATACATAATGTATAAGGAAAGTATTGTGACGGGGTCGAAAATTCGAATTTTCGATGGGAGTGCACGTTTCAAGCATCCCTGATCACGAATCGAACATTTTTGAAGTGATGTCTGTGTGTGTGTGTGTCAGTGAGTCTGTGGAGACTATATCTCACGAACGAATGGAGCGATTCGAATGATATTTCTAAGGACATCAGGATTTATAGGCTCATGATAAGATAAAGCAATATTATCAGTAAAACCAGTCAAAGTTCCATTATAATTAAACAAACAGATGTCATTAAAGAAGACAAGAAACAAGATCGGACCCAGGACCGATCCTTAGAAAACACCCTGCTTAGCAGAACCAATTCTAACGGATTGCTCATGGCCATTGAGATAAGATCTACACCATTCCAATGCAATGTCCCGAATACCAATCATCTGCAATTTATACAGCCAGATATTATGATCAACACAATCATATGCTTTCTTAATATCCAGACTAGTAATCCTATGGCCAGCATTTAAACACTCATTGATTTCTCCAAGAAATTTCATTAAGGCGTCTTCAGTGCTTTTATTTAGGAGAGACCCAAACTGGCAAAAACTGAAAAAATTTCAAATATTTAATCAATCTTTTCTTAATTATTTTTCAATAGTTTTAGTAAAAATAGACAAAAGGGAAATAGACCTGTAATTATCGGGATTATTTTTGTCACCTTTTTTGTAAACTGGAATAATAACAGCAAATTTAAGCTGGTTAGGAAATAAGCCACTTTCAAAACTGAAATTGATGACATGAGAGAAAGCATCGCATTTAAATGGGGAAATATGGGTAGCAAACAAGGGTAGCAGTAATACCACCCAAGCCAGTCGAGCTGGATCTTGTAAAACACCCAAGAGTACTCAAAACCTTATTTGGATCAGTAGATAGAATGAAGAAAGAGCCACTATTGTACAGAACATCATTTACATGCATAGTCCAAGTTCTATTGGTAAGTTTATCGGGGTGCTGATTTGAGAAGTGACTGCTAAATTCCTCCGTAATATCACGACTGCGAACATAATTTTTATTAATTTATTTACAATACATCTATATATATAAAGAATAAAAGTATGTATGTATGTATGTATGTATGATTCAACATCACGGGAGAACGGCTGAACCGAATTTGATGAGATTTGGTGGGTAGTCTTGAAATAGCCTCACTTAAAATTTAGTCTATGTTTCGAGTTTCTACAACCAGGCATTCTCGAGATATTAGTGAAAAACGAAACTTTTATTTGTCTCATCATCACGGGAGAACAGTTGCACCGAATTTAATGAAACTTTGTAAGTAGCTTTAAAATAAATATACCTCCATAAATTCTGTTCAAGTTTCGAGTTTCTAAGACTATTGTCGAGATATTAATGGAAAACGAAACTTTTCCCTAGGAGTTCTACTCTCTAATTACATGATTCCCAACGAAAAAGGTTGGACATCGTTGGTTTAAAACGTGAAAGTCAATTAAATCAATAGAGTTTTGTGGGAGTTTATTGAACGTATTAGTCACTTTTGAAAATCGCAGGTTTGAAATATGAATTTAAATGGAAACTCTATCCATGGTTTATTTTTCACAGGCTTACCCAAAAAAATTTCCCGTCGGAATCAGCTATGACTTATATGATGCAATGATTTTTTTTCTTACATAATGCAATGAATTTACTTCTTTCACAGTGAAAGAACAATGTATAAGATTCACGGCCCTATATGTTCCGGTGTAATTTTTATTAGAGTTTTGCATCGTAAATCCCGAGCAACGCCGCGTAACCGCTGCTAGTAATATATGAATGTAGTGTCCTAGGTTCATTGAATTACACACACGTAATTTGAATTTTAAAAAGTTTTAAAACCGAGTGTAAAGTTTTGCAATGGCCGGTTTATTATCTCATGTGTGCAGCGCAAGACTTTCCCTACATAGTGCAACACATTTATACAGCATTATACATTTAGCGTTTTTCTGGTTGACAACATGTAATACTATTTCGAAGCACTCAATTAACATACATTTCGCGCAAATCTAAATTGACAATTGTCACTATTGATAGCATCCGCAATAAGCAATATAGTCCATTAGGGGGCTGTCGCCCTCTGCTTGCTATTGCTCGCTAACCCCCACTCAATTTCTCGCTTCAATCTCCACGTCCATTTCTGTGACCTAAAGTCACGTACTTCAGACGCTCGTGTTCAGCAAAAACAGGTTAGTTGACTAAAGTTCTGTCACAAGTATCTTAACGATAAACTCGTTGACGTTCGTATTGTTGATGTCTATTATTACGATCTTCTGGTATATTAACTGTATTAAAATCCAGCAAGTAAAATTTAAATAAACCAACGTTATCAAAACAAACAGCTCCGCGATTTCTACAAACAACACAAATGTAGAAAAAATTACTCATTCTTCGATTTTCGCGAGCGTTTATTACTTCTCCTATATCCATTTATTCATATCTCTTTCTCCCTCGTTCGGGCTTGACTACAATATTTCAGCTTTTAAATTGTATTTCGTCTGATAGGTGGCGATAGTTGTCCACAGTATACCGCTTTTTCACTGTCAGTGACAGTCATAGATACAGTATTTCAGCTTTTAAAACGTATTTCGCCGAATGGGTAATTATTAATTCATCAATTTCACGCCCCTTTTCGTAATTTTAGCGTTATTTTTGCAAACTTGGCGACATTTTAGAAAAGTCGAAAATTTTGTGGTATTTCGCCAAATTAGTCACCAAGGCCGCCGAATTTATCGCCAAGTGCTACGTATTTGCGATACTTATTTTTTTCCAATTTATGCATTTCTTTGAAAAATTTATTAAATATAAAAATTTAACTCGATAGCGGTTCAAGCTAGTGCAAAGTTTGTGTCATTTTCGTTTTTAAAAAACAAACAAACATAAGACAGGATTACTTATGTAACAATATTGACAGTTTTGATTTTTTAAATGATATTTCTCAAAATGCATTCGAAAATTGGGGATATATTCGATATTCGAAAATTGGGGAGGGATTGATTATAAACACAATCGAACATTCGATTGGGTTCCAGTATCCACCGGTTGCAATATTTATACCAAATATCGTTCGAAACGCACCATTTGTTCGTCAGATATCCCATCCACAGTATCACGGAGATGCACACTAAAATATGCAGTAAAAACACTAACATACATATACACATAACCGACATTTTAACAACGATTCAGTTTAGTTTAGGGATGCTTGAAACGTGTTCTTTCTGTGAAAACTCGAATTCGAATTTTCGACTCCATTACAATTATTTCTTTATACAATATACTATGTATATAGGGCAAGTAATACAGCTATTCCCTTATGCAAACAATATACTATGTATATAGGGCAAGTAATAAAGCATAAAATTAATAAAATATGTAGACACTAGAAAATTTCCCATGAAAAATAAGACCTTAGGCATGTTATGTGGAAAATGTTCTAAAAAATCCATTTCACAACAGATTGGACAAAAGAAAAATGCTTACCCAAATCTACGCTATCTTGAGCAGTAAAGAAAGGGTGAAATCTCTAGAGGGCATTTAAAGGCAAACCACAAATCTGTCGCTTTTGTTTGCTTGAAAAGGGTAATGCTGTGGTTGAACTTCAGGCTAAAGAAGTGCAACGATTTTTTCAGAGGATACAAATTGAGGGTAATACTTCAACGCAGCATATTTATAGAAGTTTTTAATATTTTTATCTTGCATTATATAGAGCATAATGCAGCATAAATGCGTTATGTAGAATACTAGCAGCGATTACCCGGCGTTGCTCGGGATTTATACTGCAAAACTCTGATAAAAATTACAAAATATTTGATTGAAATGAAGTTTTTCTGAAATTTGAAATGATAACCTTACCATAAAAGGAAGTACTAATTTGCGCATGGTCACTCTTTGGCCAATCAAAATCGTTTCTACTTATTTAACGCGTTGCCTAAGCACGGCCACTCAGATCCATTGGATCATACGTACATACTTTTCTTCTTTATATATATATATATATAGGTAGATAGAGAGATATTTTTATATTCATTTATTTATTATTCGAATTAATAAAACTTTTTGAGTAAGCCTGTGAAAAATAAATCATGGTGATAGTTTCCATTTAAATTCATATTTCAAATCTGCGATTTTCAAAAGTACGTCCAATAAATTCCCACAAAATTCACAGTTTTAATTGACTTTCACGTTTTAAACCAACGATTTCCAACCTTTTTCGCTGGAAATCATGGAGTTAGAGAGTAGACCTCCTAGCAGAAAGTTTCGTTTTCCATTAATATCTCGACCCTGGTCTTATATCCCTGGTCTATATATACCCTGGTCTATTATATACCCTGGTCTAATATATACTCTAATATATACCCTGGTCTCGATATAAACCCTGGTCTTAGAAATTCGAAACTTGGACTAAATTTATGGGGGGGGGGGGGGTATTTCAAAGCTACCCACAAAATTTCATTTAATTCGGTACAGTTGTTCTCCCGTGTTGATGAGACAAACGAAAGTTTCGTCTTTCATTAATATCGCGACAACCCCTGGTGTTAGAAACTCGAAACATGGACTAAATTTTAAATGGGGCTATTTTAAGAGGGGTATTTAAATTTATGGGGGGGGGGTATTTCAAAGCTACCCGCAAAATTTCATCAAATTCGGTTCAGCAGAGTTCTCCCGTGATGTTCGATCATACACACATGCATATATACTTTTCTTCTTTATATATATATATATATATATATATATATATATATATAATATAATGCATCATAAATGCAATATATAGAATATAATGCAGCATATGCATAATACAAATATATAGCATATTTATGGAATAATTTTATATATTTATCTTATATGGGGTGTTCGGTATGGTTGTGAGTAGGCCAAATAAATTTTGAACGGTGCTAGCCATAGCTATGAAAGTGAGGTACTGGAGCAGTAATGTGTCCATACATTACCAGATGGAATTGAGGATAGCACTCCTAGTGGCAAAATTTGGAAGTTAGCCCTTCTATCGTGGAAACTATGAAAGAGGCAGAAAATAATCTATTAGAAAGTTGTAGAGCATCACCAAATTAGTAGAAAACTTAATCCCATTCAATACAAAAGAGCTATTCACATATAGTACACAGTTTAACGTAAAGTACGTTCACTATGCCCACCATCTGTCACAATACATATTTGCATGCAGGAAAGAGCTCTAACTCCCTGTTGCACGTTCACATGCATTATGAGTGAACGTAGGGCAGTAGGGAAACGTAAGGCGCACTGCCGTGCATTAACCGCAGCGTCTCTTCTGAATCCGCTGTAAAACATTGCCCTTTTGCAATAATTTATATTCCAATAGTCTTTCATTATCTTGTTGACGTAGAACTACGTCTTTCTCACAACGAGGTAAGAGGGACAGACTTGGGAATTGAATGTTATGAAGAATTGAAACCCACTTTCATCGCTTCTGCTCACAAATGAAATGTGAAAGAGATAATGTATAAGGCGTTAAATAGAGAAAAGAACACCTCATCAGAAGAGATATGAACAGTTGAAGCTACGTTTTCCCTCTCACCTGGTAAGGGAGGTGGCAAAACTTGGGAATTGAATGTCACAAAAAATTGCAACCCACTTTCGTCGTTGCTGCCCACAAATGAAATGGGATAGAGATGATGTATATAGCGTTAAATAGAGAAAGGGGCATTAGATAAGAGGGACAAAATCGGGAATTGAATGTCACGAAAACTTGCAACCCTCTCTCGCCACTGCTGTTCACAAACGAAAAGGCAGAGATGTGCCTTGATTATAACAATGTCTCTCTGGCGAATTCGCGGCCACTACGAGCATATGAAGGAGTTTAAAAAGGAGTGTAAAAATCGTTATGGTTTAACTAAATAACTTTAAATTTGATTAAAAATAAAACAACATTTCATTAAGATTAAATTATATAAAACACTATGTATATGAAGGTACTATTTTACTTTCCTTGTAATATATGGTAATGTATAAAAGTACTGAAATCATGTCGAAAGTCATAACTATGTATTTCGATCCAGACCGTCCGACCTACCCGAAGGTGTAAGGGCATCTAATTGGAAGGCCAGGACAGCGCCATCCAATTTAGACCGGAATACAGTGGGGGCGTCATCTACAGGGAACAAACATATCCTCCATACCCTATCACAAGCCCCTCGGAAGGACTTTGGGATCCACAGATTTAACGTGCCTACCGAATTGAACTTTCGAGTGCAATTCCCGTGCCTTAACCACTGAGCTATCCAACCCCTCGAAAATTAGAACTCGAGTTTTTTATGAATCTACACGTTTTGGCACTTGAGAATACAAAAAACCTGCTTTAAACGTGACGTCTCTGGTGTGCTTGTCTATGTGTCTGTGCAAGTATGTATCCACATTAAAACTATTCGACGAAACGTCACAAAATTTGGTAGATAAGTTTTTGTGTGTTACCCTGGCGCTGATTATATTTTGGTACGATACAATAATTAAATACTTGTTTTATGCCTAATGTTTATAACGACAAACAAATAAGATCAACCGCATTTCTCTAGAACATTCTCGAGATATTAAGGATATTGCAATTTTGAGTAGCTGACGATATTTCCCCCCAGTAGTTAAAAATTATCCAATGAAATTTCTTAAAATTTGGTGCGTCATTTATAGATTTCTCTGGTGCTGATTATATTTTGGTTTGATTCGGAAAAATAGAACCAGCCTTTATTGTGAAATAACCCTCCAAAATGTCCAAATTTGAAATTAAAAATTAAATCTGCTTCAATAAATTAAGTAAATGTTTTTACAAATGTAATTTTAAATATCAAAACGAATAAGACCAACTTCATTACTTTAGCATAAGCTGTCTTCGAGATATTTAACATTTTGGAATTTTGAAGAACCAATGACGTTTTAAAATGCATAAGTTCCCTAATGAAAAGAAGACGCATAAAAACTGCAAATTGGAAATAATATCAAATAAGTGTCCGTGTCAGTTTGTACATTTAAACTGAATTAAAAAATTTATGAAAGATAACTTTAATTTGAGTCTGTAGCGAAAGTCATTTTCTGCCCACATCAGGTTTTTAATTGTTATTATAGGACTTTCAAATTAATCTTTGCAACTATTTTGATTTATAACCACAAAATAAACCAGAAAAAAACCGTTCCAAAACACGTGTTTTTATACAGAAATATTTCGAAAAAGCAATGAAATAACTTACCGAGAAAAACTCTTTGCTTGCGGGTAAGAACATTAAGTTTTCGGATGAAAGAATAAAGTTCCAGAAACATTTTCATATTATCGAATTTCTACAGCAGAGTTGAGGGGTAGTTGTGCTTCTTTTATTCAAACCAAAGCTACCAATTGCAATGTGAGTTGCGAGAGCCTCAGGCAGATACATTTCCATTGTGTGTGGGGATTTATGTAAGATTCATTCCCAACGATTCGTTTTTTGTTTCAGAATAATTTTTCCACTGTTGATTTTCTGAATATTTTCTAGTGCGATTTCTTTCTGAAACTGAAAATAGATTTTAGTGAGAACATGGCAAAAACATTTATGTTAATTTGTGTTAGTTCTTCGAAAATTTCTCTATACCATAAATTCGTTTATCCCATATCCATATAAATTAAATTGAAAATCTGTCTGTGAGTATGTGTGTTCGTCTAATTATTAATGAAAACACACAATTAAAGTTTCCATCCAGATAGTATTATGCAGACAATATTTTTTACAATTTATTTGAAGAAAACTATATCATGTCGCTTAGCAACGGAATTAAATCGTATATGTTTATACGGCAGACGATTTTTATTAAATCTTCTCCGAATTAGATAATAAAGAAATGTATTCATATAAAATAATTTTTATCGAAATTACATTTTTGCCTGGATTATATTAATTACGGGCTGGTTCATCGTATATATCCACGGCTGGGGCAATGGACTTCGATTCTTTTTACTTTCCCTTCAATACATGGTAATGTATAGGGAAAGTATTGGAATCATGTCGAAAATCACAACTCGAGTTTTCGACGGATCTACATGTTTCGAGACATCTAGAATACGAAAAAACTATTTTTAGCGTGACGTCTGTGTGTGTGTGTCTGTCCGTCTGTCTGTGCAATGTATGTATCCACTCTAACTCAAAAACTAATGGACCGAATTTCATAAAATTTGGCATGTAAGTCACTTGGATGTGACTCTGGTGCTGATTAGTTTTGGTATTGTCATGGTTAAATTAGGACATTTTGTATTTCTTCATGAATCTGTTCTCTCTGAGAGGCCATTTTTATTTCCAGTCAAGAATTCCGAAAACTCTAGCAGTTTTCTGCAGAACCGTGGGATTTCGGCCGATTGAATGCCAAACTGCAAACTTTTTTGCTTCTTTATGTAATGCCCGGGCTGAAGTTTCGCCTCTACGTGCGGTGACGTCTGAGGTTCCGGATGGAATGTTTGTAAAGTTCGCGCTTAAATCTATCCAATGGCTGTGATTTCGGTGGACTTATATTGGTAAAATTTCGCAGTAGACGTTCTCTTGGCCCTGAGATTTCGTGAGGAAAGGTCCTCACGTCCTCTCTTCCTATATACTGCAACACAAAGGAACATTACCTAACGGTCTTTGTGTGCCAGATTATAATTTAATTCGCTATGAATCTATAATCTGAAGATGGTCAGGACATTTTCTTTTACTACAAAATTCTAAATTTCTTTTTATTATATTTCAGATAACCAAATTGGAGAGTCCTTTTCGCGTAGCCAGCCGAATCAGCGAGTATCGATTATGGATATAGGAGGAGGTTTTCCAGAGATGACCGAATCCGGTAGTACCGGCTGATTAGTGCTGCGTATCGTACAACTTGGATATCGCGGATTATTACTCTGATATGTTGAGACTTTTGTTCCACTGACCAGGCGTTCCACTTCTCGAACAATCGGATATTTCTTCAGTGCGCAGAGGGTACTCTGCTGGAAAGTGTGTTTGTGATTTCATCTAGATCTCTTTGAGAGATAATACAAAGAGTCGGCTTGATACAGCAAAGCATTACAGGTATATCAAATTAATTGTGCGGCCTCCTGTGAGAAAATTCTAAGCCTTGGAGAGAACAAAAGAATTAATTCAGAATGTTTTATCTTAAATATATATTAATTTTATCGATTATCAATTTATCCTCTCTCCTAATTTCATATGTGAAGTATATTGATTTGTTATAGGAGGCAGCATCTTATTTCCTATAAAGTGTTGATATATGCCTTTAATCATAATAACGATTAACATATCTAAAAAGGCCAAATTATTTAATGTTGATATAATAATAAGACAAAGAGGCCTAATTACTTCATTACTGCACTTTAATATCAACCTGAATTATATTTGAATAAAAGAGTTTTTATATGTTAGTATTGTCATATTTCCCATCCGTAACACCAACTGGTAATATTTATGTGGCCTGTGTCCAGCTTGCATTTTGTAAGGCAGAGCATACGAGTTCTAAGTTATTGCAAATCACAACTCTCAAAGTAAGTTCTTGAGTAATAATAACATTTCTGGTGTGAATCCTTGGTAGGGGGCGTTCACTTGATATTTATTTCTTCATCTCTTTTCCGCCCTCCTGTCTTGGACACACAACTTTTGGCATACGGTAGTGTCGGTGTGACTGTTGGCACTGTCACGTAAAACCGTGTGACAGTAGGATTCGTAAAACCAGAACCCGCCTTTTTTGGCGAAATGACCCGTTAAAATTTCATGTATCCACTCTAGCTTAAATACTAATTGACCAAATTTCACAAAATTTGGTAAATATGTTACTTGTAGGATGATCTGGCGCTGATTAGATTTTGGTATGATTCGGAAAATAACAGCCTGCTTTTTTTTACGAAATGGATCGCAAAAATCACCAAAATCTAAAATAAAAACTACGTATGCTCACATATATCCAATAAATACTTGTTTTATACATAATTTTTAACGAAGAAAAGAATAAGACCAACTCCATTACACTAGGACTAGCCGTTCTCGAGATATTTTAGATTTTTCGTATTTTCTCTACGCCAACTTTGAAAATAAGTTCTGTTACTAAATGAGAACGAAAATTGAATAAAAAGTGAATTAAATTTAAATAAAATAAAGAGAAAGTGGATATAAGTCTGCAGGGAAAGTCATGTGTTGCCCACATCAGATTTTTTGAAAATCTAACCGTATCGTTACCATGAACGTTACTCGTCGTGGTGGTTAATTCTCTAAACACGTGGAGGGTTGGGGTCATCAACTAGGTGGCATACATGTAGCAAACAGTTCTATGGGAATATTAAAAATTCTTTGTCACACAAGACTTTCTTTGTTTATTGTAAAAGGCTTATCAGCATGACAGTTCCAGGTATTTTTACTTTCTTCACAGATTCTTAGTTTCCATAGTAATAGTAATTCTCATGAAAAGTTAATACTAATGCGTAAAAACATATAGTGAATAAAAAATTAATTAAACATATACTTTTACTAAAATATAAGAAACATATGAGTATCATCTTGATTTTGCATTCTAGGAATGGAGTGCATTTCAAACCATCGATTTTATAAAAAGAGTTTTACTACTTTCCATAAACTCCCTTTTACGCCATTTATTAGACAATATCCATTTTCCGTAAGGTATTCATATTATCTGTTGGTCATATTTACTCGATTGATAGATAAGGAGTTTAATAAATTCCGTGACATTTTATTATCTTCTTCCGCTCCCAGTAATTAATTTTCTTCTCAGGCGCGCATTTTTATGAAGACAAACTCTGAAAGACAGTTTCACAGCTGTTCGCTGAAGCATTAAGAGCACATTTTATTTTGTCTTGCTCCTGGTGATGCAGATTGCCAAACAACAGTCAATTGCTACTGTCGAAAAGTGTCAGTGAGACAGAAGAGTTTATAATAATAATATACGGATATTTGTTAGGATATTTGTTAATAATAATATACGGAATTTCCGTTAGAGCCAATACAATAAAGTACATAGATTGAAAATAGTTGATTCGACAGCTTTTGATACGTATGATATCAATATTACTTCTCAGTTTGAGAGTATATATATTATTGTTATTAAAGTTTTATAATTTTCGAAAAATGAAATAAAATTATGAAAGTGCTTTCAAATGGTGGCAAGTGGTGTGCATATGCTCCGTTTTCGACGGAATTATTAAAAAATGTTTTATACTTTTGCACTCTTATTTTGTACAGTTATGCGAAGTTTTGGATAAACCGGAAGTGATATCACCAGACACGGAACTGATAATCCTTAGTAACCCCAACCCCTCCGAAATTCGATACTAAATCCATATCATTCATAATCTATAAATATGCTCAATGTAAAATTTTTGAACAAAAAAAAAAAAACAAAAAAAAAACGACAATGAGATAATGAGACAACGACAATGAGATTCAAATGAGATAAAATTTGGTACGTATAATCTCGATGTACAGTAAAAGGAATGATTAGAATTTCAGAATAATAGGATGATTTATTGACTGGAAGTTCTACATAAAATGAGCACGTCAATATGGCGTTGGTCCACATCTGGCTTTGATACAAGCTGTTACCCGACGTGGCATTGATGCATAATATTGCCATATGGTGTTCTGAGGGATGTCATTCCAAATGGTCTTCAATTGACGAGCTAATTCATCTACATTCTGGGATGGTCGCAGGCGGCGCCTCCATCTCAGCCCAAATGGGTTCAATATGCGACAAATCTGGGGATCTGGCTGGTCAAGGAAGTATGTCGTAAACACGCAGACAATCAATAGACAGGCGTGCCGTGTGTGGCCTGGCATTATCTTGCTGAAAAGTTAGCCCGGGGTGTCATGAAAGTAATGGCAATACAACAGGTTGTAGAATGTCGTCAACGTACCGCTGTGCTGTGATGGTGCCACGGAGGAGTCAAAGCTATCAAAGGAGTCCGGTTATCAAACGAAATGGCACCCCCAGACCATATCTCCTGTTGTCGAGCCGTGTAGCGTGTGACAGTAGGAGCAGGATCCTGACGATGTCCGGGCTGTGTCCAGACACGTCTGCGCTGGTCGTCGGGACATAGTTCGAAACGGGACTCATCACTGAAGACAATTCATTCCCAATCCGAACAATTCCACGTTGATCGGAAATTCCACGCGCGGTAGCCCATTGGTTAGCGCGCTGGAGTTGCACTCGGTAGGCCCGGGTTCGATTCCAGCCACTGCCAAAACTGCCGCCGTGTTCATGCGGAGTACGATCACGTTAAACATGTGGGTCCGAAAGTCCTTCCGGGAGGTTGGTGGTAGGGGAAGGAGGGTACGGTCCCTGTGGATGCCTCCCCCACTGGGTTCCGGTCTAAATTGGGTGACACTTCCCGACCGTCCAAGCAGTTACCTTACACCTTTCTGGTAGGTCGGACGGTCTGGGTTTCAACAACAACAACGTTGATCAGAAAGGACACCATTGCAATCGATGTTCACGGTGCATACTGGTATTGATAGGCATATTGATGGGCGGTCACTTTCGTGTTTGTCACACATTGGATGATTGATAACGACGAATCTCGTGCTGTCACAGCTGCTCTGAAAATCGCTCTATCTTCCCGTTCTGTCGTCGCTCTAGGCTGTCCGCTGCCTGCTTCCTTCTGAAATCTGCCATTCCGGACCCATCCCTGCTAACATCATCTAATTGCTGCATCGCTCCTACTCAAATGCCGAGTGCCTCGTAGGTGTGCCCATCCAACCTCATGCAGTCCGACCGTACGCCCTCTTTCAAACTACTTCATATCCTTGTAGTGGCCGCGAATTCGCCGGCAAGGCATTGTTACAATCAAGGTATGTAAACGCAATCGAAATCCACTGCAACTTTTGTTCTTGAAAGCGAGGTTCGCTCCTTATATACACCACCATGGTTTTCAGTTTCAATGCGCTGTAGTTCCGACTATCCATTCATTGGCTGCGAATTTTTGATCATTTGCATATTCGGTCAACAGGTGTTTGCATGCACAGTTTCATTACTATCGGATTATTTTGCGTGATACGTCGATTTTTTTTGTCTTAGAGTATATATAAACTAAATAGAGCATGTGCAAGCTTTTTGGGGGTCAATCGATTTCGAAGGTAAAAATCAGCCTTCTTCTTCAGAGCAAACAAGAATCGCAACCTTATCCAAAAAAGTTCGGCATCTGTAGCAGAATAGGCGGGAGAACTGAAGACAGGAGAACAATTGCCACTGTCACGACGAGAAAGGACAAAGGTAAAAACAATGAGGCAGAAAAATTGGTGAAACAGGCAAGTGTTAATTTGCCTAAAGAGACATAAATAAAAATTGCGTCATTCGCTGAAAGAAAAAGCAGAAGACAAACAACAATAGTCCCTCCCTCGTTTCTGCCTCCTTGGTTTTTACCTCTGTCATTTCTTATCATGGTGATGGCAATATTTCTCCAGGCATGTTTGTCATTCTGTCCTAGATGCCGAATTTGTTTGAAACAATGAGGTTGCGATTCTTTTTTGTCCTACAGAAGAAAGCTGTTTCTTATATTTGAGACTGATTGACCCCAAAAAATTTCCATATGCTGTATTTAAACGAAGTTTATATTATTAATTTCCTTATATACATAATGTATAAGGAAAGTATTGTGACCGGGTCGAAAATTCGAATTCGAGTTTTCGATGGGAGAACATGTTTCAAGCATCCCTGATTACGAATCAAATATTTTTGAGGTGATGTCTTTGTGTGTGTGCGTCAGTGAATCTGTGGAGACGATATCTCACTGACGAATGGAGCGAATCGAATGAATTTTGGTATAAAAATCACAATACGGGAATACTCGAAGCCTATTGTTCTTAAACGTAGCCGGAATTTCAGAACCCCCCGAAATTTTTAAGTGAAATTTTGAAAAAATCATCAAAAAATAAAAATCATTAATAAAGTTACACAAATAGATAATTCTTATGTAATTTTTCCTTAGAAAATGATTGACATAAACTTCAGAAAGCTAGCACGAACCGTTCTCGAGATATTGCACATTTTTCAAATAAATTTATCAAAAATTCCCATAAATTAAAAAAAAAATATTAACTGTTGAGAAACATGTTCACTTTTCACATGTAATATCATGCGATAAATTTGGTGACATCATTCTCGTGCATTTAGTTTGTTCCATTTATGAGAAAAGATACTTTGAGTAATATTTTTGTATTTGAACGCCAATAGTCATTTATCTGCTATATGAATAACTTATTTCTCTATCCATAACGCTTGGCGAGATTTTGGCGACAAATTTGGCGGATTGCCGCTAACTTGGCGACTTTTTTAAATGTTGCCAAATTAGCGAAAATCTTGCCAAATGGATAAAAATGACACTAAATCAAAGAAAATGACGATTAATTGACGAAAATGCATTCAATATCTTGGAAAGAATGTAAATATCTACTATAAGAAAAAGCTATTCTTTTATTGTAAAAGTAGTAAATTCATTGCATTATATAAGGAAAGTCATGTGTTGCCCACTCAGATTTTTTGAGACCGGTTTGTTCAAAGTGAGAAACCGGTCCATAGATTCTCATATCTGCACTGGGAATGCGATCCAAAAAGTTAGCGTCATTAAAGATTTTCGTTAAATTTCGTTCGACATTTATTAGATAATATCAACTTTTCGTAAGATATTCGTATTTACTGTTGACCCGTTATTCTATTGATAGACATAGAGTTTTATAAATTCCGTGACATTTTATTATCTTCTTCCGTTCTTAGTAATTAATTTCCTACTCAGGTACGCATTTTTCTTAAAACAAACTCTGAAGACAGCTTCACAGCTGCCCGTTGTTCACATTTCATTTTGTCTTGCTCCTGGTGATGTAGATTGCGGAGTAACAGCAGCTATTGGTGGTGTCGAAAAGTGTCAGTAAAACAGAAGGGCTTAGAATAAAAAAAAATTCGAATATATATGTTCCGGAATTTCCGTTAGAGTGTATGTAATTAAGAACATGGAAATAGTTTGAAGAAATATCTATTTAATTAAGTTTAATCAAATGGATTTTATTTACCTGTTTTCTAACTTCTCGAATTAAAAATATATCATTCTAATTTTCTGTATTATCGTTATGAGTATTGTGATAAAATTTGACTTATATTGAATGAAAACTCGTTGCGATAGCAATAATTTTTTAATTTCACTTTTGGCCTAAACGGACTCCGCTTTTTTGAGCGCTGATTTAAAGCGTATAAAAGGAACTTTTTAGGGCGTATCAAAGGAGCCAGCGTTGTACGAATTACAGGGTTACGTATGGGAAAAGCAGAGAATGGGGAATTATCTCAGTGTATCTGTTCAGGACACGGGTTGCGGAAAATCGAATAATCGAATTTTACTCATCCGATGAGTAAAATTTATCTCTAATGATCTCAAATATAACCGTTAAGCTTGGTTTTCCCCTATAATGACGAACTCAGGGGCGAAATTAACTAGCCAATTAGAAGACACAGTGCACATGAGAGTTTTCTTGAAGTAAAAAAACCCACATTTTTTGGGCGTGTGTTCCTTTCCGATTGGATATTTGTTATAGCTCTTGTTGCCTTTGTAAATAAGGCATTGGATTATTCCCAAATGAGAATCAACCATTTTTACTTTCATTATATTCATACAAGAAAAATCAATCATGCGTAAATACATTGATTATGAAACACTTTCCAACTGAAACGTAATTTTATTTAAACATCTGTAAAATGCGATACATTCCTCGGTAATATTTTTAAAGTTATCACTATACTACATTAATTTATTGTATTTGAAAACTTAAAACTTCATCGAAAAAATGAACTTCATTCAAATAACGACATTGAAATATAAATTGCCTGGTTTAAACATCGCTAAAATGCGATACATTCCTCGGAAATATTTTTAATATTCGGTAATATTCTCGGTAAAATTTTCATAATACTAGAATAATTTATTATATTTGAAAACTTCATCGAAAACAAATGAAATTTATTCAAATGGCGTCATCGAAATTTTAAACGCCTGGCTCTCTATTATAAAAGCAGCGTTTCATTCAAATTTTTTTTCTATTCATTTCATTCATCCCAATACTATAATAATTTATTTTATTTAAAAACTTAAAACCATGGAGGTACAAGTAATTTAACTCTATGCTTGAAACTTCATCGAAAAAAATCATTTGCGTCTCTGTGGCAATGAAAGTTTCATTCATATCAGCTATACTGCAGACTCCATGAGCTAAATAATTTCGCGTTAAAGAAATGCAGCAATTCTTATACAACTCATTCTACATCTTTTAGTATTTACATTTTCCATAAGTGAAAATTAAGCTTCGTTGTAGAAATAATCAAATTTGGATGATCATTTAAACTCACATATATTGTAATTGCGTTGTTTCAGTATGTAGATGCACAGAATTTAAGCAAAAATAAAGCGACTTTAGAACGGATACAACACTAAATATGAATTAAAAAGAACTTTTAAAATCACTATTTTGATACAAGATGGATGCGATATTTTATTTTGAAGTGGGTGATGTGATCGTTTCCTATAATGGTCACTTGATGTCTTCATATAAAAGGTGTAATTAATATTTTAATTTTTATTTAAAAAAACTACTGAATATATGTTGCTGAAATTTATCTTATCTATTTTATGGGATAATTTAAATATTGCCTAACATATTCAAAGCAATTTGTGAATTTTAAATTCACTTTAAAATGTTTGAAAATTTAGGTCCCATATGGCTCAATGTATTTCATTTTTTCAATCCAGGTTAAATCCAAAACTAATTGGGTGACATTATTCATTTATATTCCCATAGGTAACACAGACGGTCTGAACAACATACTAAAATTTCATTTTGATAAAGTCATTTTTACGGCAGTTATCGTGCTAACGGATAGACTGACAGAGAGACGGAATGAACAAAGTCATAAACACTTTTCAACAATGTTGCAAAGTCTTAATAATGTATAAGGAATGTATTGTGTCCTGGTTCAACAGTCGAATTCGAGTTTTCGACGGGAGAACACGTTTCAAGCATCCCTGAACACGAATCAGACGTTTTTAAAGTGATGTCTCTCTCTCTTTCTCTCTCTCTCGCTCTGTATTTGTGCGTGTGTGTGTGTCAGTGAGTCTGTAGAGACGATATCTCACGAACAAATTGAGCGATTCCAATAAAATTTGGTATAAAAATCACAATCCGTGAATACTGGAAGTCTATTGTTTCTAAACACAATCGAATGTTCAGAACACCACTAAATTTTCGAGTGAAATTTTGAAAAAATCATCAAAAAATCAAAACACTTAATAAAGTTACGCAAATAAACATTTCTTATGTAATATTCCCTTAGAAAACGATTGACATAATCTTTAGAACACTAGCATGAACTGTTATTGAGATATTGCATCTTTTTCATATAAATTTATCAAAAAATCCCATAAAGTAAAAAAAAAATATTAACTGTTGAGAAACATGTTCACTTTTCACATGTAATATCATGCGATAAATTTGGTGACATCATTCTCGTGCATTTAGTTTGTTCCATTTATGAGAAAAGATACTTTGAGTAATACTTTTGTATTTGAACACCAATAGTCATTTATCTGCTATAAGAATAACTTATTTCTCTATCCATAACGCTTGGCGAGATTTTGGCGACAAACTTGGCGGAATGCCGCCAACTTGGCGACTTTTTTAAATGTTGCCAAATTAGCGAAAATTTTGCCAAATGGATAAAAATGACACTAAATCAATGAAAATGACGATTAATTGACGAAAATTCAATATCTTGGAAAGAATGTAAATATCTACTATAAGAAAAAGCTATTTTTTTAATGTAAAAGTAGTAAATTCATTGCATTATATAAGGAAAGTCATGTGTTGCCCATTCAGATTTTTTGAGACCGGCTTGTTCAAAGTGAGAAACCGGTCCATAGATTCTCATATCTGCTCTGGGAATACGATCCAAAAAGTTAGCGTCATTAAAGATTTTCGTTAAATTTCGTTCGACATTTATTAGATAATATCAACTTTTCGTAAGATATTCGTATTTACCTGTTTACCCATTACTCTATTGATAGACATAGAGTTTTATAAATTCCGTGACATTTTATTATCTTCTTCCGCTCTTAGTAATTAATTTCCTACTCAGGTACGCATTTTTCTTAAAACAAACTCTGAAGACAGCTTCACAGCTGCCCGTTGTTCACATTTTATTTTGTCTTGCTCCTGGTGATGTAGATTGCGGAGTAACAGCAGCTATTGGTAGTGTCGAAAAGTGTCAGTAAAACAGAAGGGTTTAGAATAAAAAAAATATACCAATATATATGTTCCGGAATTTCCGTTAGAGTGCATGTAATTAAGTACATGGAAATAGTTTGAAGAAATATCTATTTAATTAAGTTTAATCAAATGGATTTTATTTACCTGTTTTCTAACTTCTCGAATTAAAAATATATCATTCTAATTTTTACTTTCCTTATATACATAATGTATAAGGAAAGTATTGTGACGGGGTCGAAAATTCGAATTCGAGTTTTCGACGGGAGAGCACGTTTCAAGCATCCCTGATCACGAATCAAACATTTTTGAAGTGATGTCTGTGTGTGTGTGTGTGTGTGAAAGTATGTGTGTATGTGTGTGTGTGTCAGTGAGTCTGTGGAGACGATAACTGACGAACGAATGGACCGATTCGAGCCAAATTTGGTACAAAAATCACAATCCGTAAATACTGGAAGCCTATTGTTTTTATACGCAATCGAATGTTCAGAACCCCCCTAAATTTTCGAATGAAATTTTGAAAAAATCGTCAAAAAATTAAAACCACTAATAAAGTTACGCAAATAGACATTTCTTATGTAATTTTTCATTAGAAAACGATTGACATGAATTTTAGAACACTAACGTGAACCGTTCTCGAGATATTGTACATTTTTTAAAAAAATTATCAAAAAGTCATATAAAATAAAAAGAAAAATATTTCCTATTGATAAACATGTTTACTTTTCATATGTAATACCATGCGATAAATTGAGTGACATCCTTCTCGTGGATCTAACTCGTTCCATTCTTGAAAAAAGATACTTTGAATAATACTTTTGTATTTGAACGCCAATAGTCATTTATCTGCTTTAAGAAAAACTTATTTTTTAGTACATAACGCTTGGCGAGATTTTGGCGACGAATTTGGCGGAATGTCGCCAACTTGGCGACTTTTTTGAAATGTTGCCAAATTAACGAAAATCTCGCCAAATGGATAAAAATGACGCTAAATCAATGAAAATGACGACTAATTGTCGAAAATTCAATATCTTGGAAAGAATATTAGTATCTACTACAAGAAAATCCTATTTTTTTACTGTAAAAGTAGTAAATTCATTACATTATATAAGGAAAGTCATGTGTTGCCCACATCAGATTTTTTGTTTTATCGTTATGAGTATTGTGATAAAATTTGACTTACATTGAATGAAAACTCGTTGAGATAGCAATAATTTTTTAATTTCACTTTTGGCCTAAACGGACTCCGTTTTTTTGAGCGCTGATTTATAGCGTATAAAAGGAACTTTTTAGGGCGTATCAAAGGATCCAGCGTTGTACGAATCACAGGGTTGCGTATGGGAAAAGCAGAGAATGGGGAATTATCTTAGTGTACCTGTTCAGGACACGGGTTGCGGAAAATCGAATAATCGAATAATCGAATTTTACTCATCCGATGAGTAAAATTTTTCTCTAATGATCTCAAATATAATATCTGCTATATGAATAACTTATTTCCCCGTCCATAATGCTTGGCAAGATTTTGGCAACGGATTTGGCGAAATGTCGCCAACTCGGAGACTTTTTATAATGTTGCCAAATTAACGAAAACCTCGCAAATGGATAAAAATGATTCCGGTCTGGATTTGGTGGCCCTTCCCGGCCGTCCAACCAGTTACCTTACACCTTTCTGGTAGGTTGGGCGGTCTGGGGCTCAACAACAACAACATGACACGTACCAAATTTTGTCTTATTTGGAAAAAATTTTCTTGGTGCGTCGATTTTTTTATCTTATATATATATATATATATATATATATATATATATATATATATATATATATATATATATATATATATATATATATATATATATATATATATATATATATATATATATATATTTCATTCTGTAGCGGGAGCATTCTGTAGCGGGAAATTTAAACATCTAAACATAGTACGACTATGAAATTCGGGACACACGTACTTCTGACTCGAACAGGTGCAACTCGGTGTAACTTTTTTTAATTAGTTTTTTAGTTATTTCATGTTTCAGTCCGTTTTACAACGATTTTGGCCACTATTCACATAAATCAATTCCTTTGCCACCTAAAATATTTATCACAGAGTTTCTATTTTAAAACATGGACAAAAAAAATGGACAAAATCAATGAAAATGACGACTAATTGATGAAAATTTAATATCTTGGGAAGAATATAAGTATCTACTATAAGAATAACCTATTTTTTTTCTGTAAAAGTAGTAAATTCATTGCATTATATAAGGAAAGTCATGTGGTGCCCACATCAGATTTTTTCAATTATGTCTGTATGCCTGTTTATATGTGCCTGTCTGTGAACTGACGGTAACAATATCTCTCAAATAAATTGACAGAATCGATTGAAATTTGGCACTATTATTTCGATCGAGAGACGTTAGATGCCCACTGACTTGCGAGTGGAACAGACAGAACAAAGGACCCTTAGTTCAGTAAAGACCCTTAGTTCAGTAAAGTGGAGCAGCTCCTTAGTTCAGTAAAGTGGAGCAGACCCTTAGTTCAGTAAAGTGAAGCAGACCCTTAGTTCAGTAAAGTGGAGCAGACCCTTAGTTCTGTAAAATTTTTTTTTTCAAAAATCGAAAAAAAAAATACGTTATACATTTTATTTTTACAAAAATAGTTATTTTATAATAAAATGCATATTTTAAAGCATGCAGAACGTTAACATAAACCATTCTCAAAGTATTGCATATTTTATATCTAAAATGGCAAACATATCACAAAATAAATACAATCAAATTTGTCTATAACGATATTTGCTTATAACAATAAATAACCATTAAGATATATTTTCCACTGTCCCGAGAGATTTCCTATAGTACTAAAGTATCTTAACCCTGCTTATAACGACAATTTGGACCTTTTTCAAGAGTTTTCAAAGTCATTAATTATGTTACTCTAATTATGTTGATTAACGTTACATTAATTGTAACATTATGGAATTTCATTCTCACAGACGTGTATCTAAATTCGTTAGATGCTTTGAAAAATATATATGGCTTGTTTTTTTGGGTTTTTTTTTCATAAAGCAAGCAAATGAAAATATCCGATTATTTACTTTGATACTTAAGAGTTAATTTTTCTTGCTTCATATTTAACAATCCCGATTCTGTTTAAAGTACGTAAAGTAGGTATTTTGATTCTGTCTCTATACAGCATTGTACTGTTGAATAAAAGACAGAATTCTATATCTTATTATATTTTTATATTCATACATTTTTAGATTAATAGAAATGTACAGTAATCCACATTTGAAATTTTTGAACTAGAAGTAGATTTTGATGACTTAAGTTAATTTATATTCTTAATTTGTAATATTATTTAAAAATGTAAGTTTAACAGGATATCATAAAAATTAATATTACACCCATAATAAATTACTTCTGCTATAAAATGTATCAAATTTAGTACTGTCTTCAACGATAAGCTGTTTAAACGATAATCTGTCTGTAACAATACTTTTCCCAGTCCCTGGAATATCGTTTTAAACAAGTTTCACCGTATGCACATTTTACAATTCATATAAAATATTTAAATATTCTGCAAGTGTTTTTAGTCATAAATAAATGAATGTGAGTTTACCTTTGTTGAGTTGTCTACTTTTACTGAGCAGTTGCTGTAACAGCCTAGTTTTATTCGAAAGTCGATTTCAATCGGCTAAGTTGTTTTACAGAAAAGCCGATTACATGAATTTGAGGATAGAGCTCCTAAAAGATGCACGAAATGCTAAAAAGTGATTTTTCTTAATCAGTCACGTACATTTTTTAAAAGGTAAAGATTTGGCCGAAAAACACTCTCGACTTAAAAACACTTCTTCCCGTTTACTTTAGAAGTCAACGTGTGTATGCTAAGAAATATTTTGTCGAATCAGCATACTTTTCATGTAGACAAAAACCGTAGTTTTTACCTCAAACCCAAAATGCCCTCGGCGATGTCCATATTTTTTTTCTTCACTCCATGACAGGAAATTGAAGGACTTTTTTTTTATGGAGGGGGACATTTTACTTTCAAAGACCTTAAAATGCTGCTCTATGCAAAAATAACCTTTAAAATATAAAATGTATACGCAATTCAAAGTGTTCAGGCTGTTATCTCGCATTGTAAGTTGCTAAGGAAGTATGGATTTTCTCGATTTTCATTCATTGTTAAATAATTAATACTCCTGAAAACCTGAATGATTTTTGCATTTATAATTCAATTTATTTTTTGTAATTGTTGCACAGTTTACAGTGACTAAAGTATTTAATTATTTTCCCTAAATTTTAGTATAGTATCAAAGAAAAGTTTTTTGAAGGAATTTTACTCGTCGTTGCCCGGGACGTAACTAAAAGTTCTTTACTACTCAATTCACTAATCACGCTATCCATAAATAAAATAAAATGAAATGAAATAAAATAAAATGAAATAAAAGAATAGAAAGAATCTCTTCTCAAAGCAGAAATATATAATATTTAAAGCTTTTAGGAGAACTAAATAAGTTTCTTCCTGAATGCCAAGAACCCACCCATTATGCCAAACTCATTTACCTCTTACTTTAAAATGGGTTTGATCCACTGAAGACGAACATGATATCTCAGTTAAAGTTCCAGACTGTTCATTTCGACGACTGAATGTGATCACTTAAAAAATTAAACATTAAAATTACTTGATAATCGAAAATATTCTTTTTGTTAGAATGCTGATGTATATATGTCGAACCGTTAGCTAAATTACAGAATTTTGCTTTGATTTTCAAATGCGACGATGTATGTGCACAAAAAATGTAAATTTTGATGTATTTAAAAAAAGTAAATATGGAGGGGGTGGAGATTGTCCCACGGACTCACTTCAAACCTTATTGGAAAAAACGTTCTTCGATCTTTCTGATGGTTTTAAAATAGAAACTCTGTGATAAATATTTTAGGTGGCAAAGGAATTGATTTATGTGAATAGTGGCCAAAATCGTTGTAAAACGGACTGAAACATGAAATAACTAAAAAACTAATTAAAAAAAGTTACACCGAGTTGCACCTGTTCGAGTCTGAAGTACGTGTGTCCCGAATTTCATAGTCGTACTATGTTTAGATGTTTAGATTTCCCGCTACAGAATGCTCTCTCTCTCTCTCTCTCTCTCTTACCCCCCCCATATATATATATATATATATATATATATATATATATTTATATATATATATATATATACATATATATATATATAAGATAAAAAAATCGACGCACCAAGAAATTTTTTTCCAAATAAGACAAAATTTGGTACGTGTAATGTTGTTGCTGTTGAGCCCCAGACCGCCCAACCTACCAGAAAGGTGTAAGGTAACTGGTTGGACGGCCGGGAAGGGCCACCAAATCCAGACCGGAACCCAGTGCGGGAGACATTCACAGGGATTGTACCCTCCTTCCCCTACCACCAACCTCTCGGAAAGACTTACGGACCCACATGTTTAACGTGCTCGTACTCCGCGTGAACACGGCCGCAGTTTTGGCAGCGGCGGGAATCGAACCCGGGCCTACCGAGTGCAATTCCCGGGCGCTAACCACTGTCACTACCGCACCCCGGTACGTGTAATGTGAATGTACAGCAAAAGACATGATTTGAATTTCAGAACAATTGGATGATATATTGCACTGAAGGATCTACACAAAGTAAGCACATCAATATGGTGTCCCTTCACCTCTGGCCTTGATACAAGCTGTTACCCGAAGTGGCATTGATGCATAAAATTGTCGGATGGTGTTCTGAGGGATGTCGTTCCAAATGGCCTCAAATTGACGAGCTAATTCGTTTACATTCTGGGATGGTTGCAGTTGACGCCCCATCTCAGCTTAAATATGCTTAATAGGTGAGAGATCTGGTGATCTGGCCGGCCAAGGAAATGTGTCGTAAGCACGCAGACGTTCAATAGAGAGGCGTGCCGTGTGTGGTCTGGCATTATCTTGCTAAAATGTTAGCCCGGGGTGTCGCGAAAGGAATGACAATACAATGGGTCGTAGAATGCCGGCAACGTACCGCTGTGCTGTGATGGTGCTACAGTGGACTATCAAAGGGGCCCGGCTATCAAACAAAATGGCAACCCAGACCATAACTCCCTGTTGTCGGACCATGTGGTGTGTGATAGTAAGAGCAGGATCCTGACGATGTCCCAGATGTTCACTTCGCGGGTTTACTAGCTACGCTCTCTCGCTAAAAAAACATCAGAGAATCCGGCCCCGCTGTCTGTCGTAGGCTACGGTTAGCAATACCTTTTTGTGCAATGTTCTGTGGGTTATAGGGGACAACATGAAAGTAAAAACATTTTCTGATTTTTACCTTGTCGACAAAAGGGGATTTTTACTTTAGCGACAAAAGGCCGATAAAATACGACGAAGTGTGACAAAATAAGACAAAATGCGATAAAAACGCAGTAAACGTTGCAAGAACGGAATGCTGTGATTTTTACCTGGGCTACAAAAGGACGACAAAAGGGCACAAAAGGGATAAAAAAATGATAACAGGGGCGACAAAAGATGCGGAAAGGGTTTTCAAAATGGAGTGTTTTACAAATCATAGCAGGGATTGCCAGAATCTCACTTAATGAACAAGAAAGACCAATCATGCATAAACCATTGATTATGTGAAACACTTTCCATCTTCAATACAATTTCATTTAAACATCTCTAAAATACGATAAATTCAGCGGTAATATTTTTAAAATTATCATAATACTAAAAACATTTATTATATTTGAAGACGTAAAACTTCATCGAAAAAAATTAACTTTATTCAAATGACGTCACTGAAATATGAATCGTCTGCTTCTCTATGAAAAAGCAGTAAATATTTCATTCGTACACTTTTTTCCATTCCTTTCATTCATCACAATACTAAAATAATTTATTTTACTTAAAAGCTTAAAACCTCGGAGGTAAACGTAATTTAACTCTATGCTTAAAACTTCATTGAAAAAGTCTGCTGTAAAATCGTCTGCGTCTCCATGTAAAATTAATGGATGCGTCATTCATATCAGCTATATTGCAGACTCCAGAGCTAAATAATTTTGCATTAAATAAATTCAGCAATTCTTATACAACTCATCTGAGAGCTCTATGGGTTTACATTCTCCATAAGTGAAAATTAAGCTTCGTTGTAGAAATAATCAAACTTTGATGATCATTTAAACTCAAACATATTCTAATTTCGTTCTTTCAGAATATATATGCCCTGAAATTAAGCAAAAATCCAGAGGTTTTAGGACAAAACTATATAAATTTAAAAGAACTTAAAAAGTCACGATTTTGACACAAGATAGATGGCATTGATCGCTTAAACTTAAAAGCTTAAAACTTAAACGATATTGTAATTGCGCTATTTCAGAATATGGATGCACAGAAATTAAGTGAACATAAAGCAGTTATAGGACGGATACAACACTAAATACAAATTAAAAAGAACTTTAAAAATTACGATTTTGGCACAAGATGGATGCCATATTACTTTCCTTAATATCATAATGTATAAGGAAAGTATTGTGACGGGGTCGAAAATTCGAATTCGAGTTTTCAATGGGAGAACGCGCTTCAAGCATCCCTGATCACGAATCAGACCTTTTTGAGGTGATGTGTGTGTGCGTATGTGTATGAAAGTATGTGTGTGTGTGTGAAAGTATGTGTGTGTGTGTGTGAAAGTATGTGTATGTGTGTGTGTTTGTCAGTGAGTCTGTGGAGACGATATCTCACGAACGAATGGAGCGATTCGAATGAAATTTGGTACAAAAATCACAATCCGTGAATACTGGAAGCCTATTGTTTTGAAACACAATCGAATGTTCAAAACCCTCTTAAATTTTCGAGTGAAATTTTGAAAAAATCATCAAAAAATCAAAACCTTTAATAAAGTTACTCAAATAGACATTTCTTATGTAATTTTTCCTTAGAAAACAATTGACATAAACTTTAGAACGCTAGCATGAACCGTTTTCGAGATATTGCACATTTTTCAAATAAATTTTCAAACATGTTCAATTTTTATATGTAATGTCATGCGATAAATTTGGTCACATCATTCTCGGTGATCTAGCTCGTTCCATTCATGAGAAAAGATAATGTGAGTAATTCTTTTGCATTTGAACGCCAATAGTCATTTATCTGCTAGAAGAATAACTTATTTCTCCGTCCATAACGCTTGACGAGATTTTGGCGGAATATCGCCGACTTGGCGACTTTGTAAATGTTGCCAAATTAACGAAAATCTCGCCAAATGGATAAAATAACCCTAAATCAATGAAAATGATGACTAATTGACGAAAATTCAATATCTTGGAAAGAATATAAGTATCTACTATAAGAATAACCTTTTTTTTTGCTGTAAAAATAGTCAATTCATTATATCATATAAGGAAAGTCATGTGCTGACCACATCAGATTTTTTTATTTTGAAATGGTTCATGTGATCTCTTCATATGATATGGGTATAATTATTATTTTAATTTTTAATTAAAAAATTACCAAATATATTTTGATGAAATTTCCTTTTATAATTTTATGGGAAAAATTGAATATTTCCTAAAACGTTAGAAACAATTTGTGAATTTTAAATTTGTTCAAAAAATGTTTGAAAAATTAGGTCCCATAGGGATCAATGTATTTCATTATTTCAACCCGGGTTCAATCCAAAATTAATTGGGTGATATATTATTATTAATTTATATTCCCTTAGATTCCAAAGACTGTCTGAACAACATACTAAAATTTCATTTTGTCATTTTTACGGCAGTTATCGTCAATATATTGTCATTTTTACGGCAGTTATCTGTCTATCTGACAGACAGAATGAACAAAGTCATAAACACTTTTCAACGAGGTTGCAAAGTGTTAAAATGTGATTTTACTACATTTGTAATCGTCGACGCGGTGATCAAGCGATCAAGGGTAGGCGTTTGCTTTTGATCGCTCGGTTGCCGGGTTGTGGGTTCGAGTCCCACCTGCGGACATGGATTTTGTGATGTTGGGAGCGGTGTGTTCCGACCCCCACTGGTGCTCTGGGGCAACGTCATGTGAGGGCTAACAGGTTCACACCTCTGGCCATTGTTTAGGAGACATTGCCTGTTCATGTTATATGCTCGGGATATTTATTCTGTTTGTATATAATGTATGTCTTATTCTCTGCCATTTGAAAAAAAAAAAACATTTGTAATCGAGTGTTAAACTAAATTCGTAGGATAATTTCTTCACATTCAAGATTTTTTAAAGAAATCAAATGAATAGCCCGTTGAAAATGTCTTTCCAACAAATTGAAAATTTCATTCAATTGAAAATTGCAATGCCAACAATGTACATTTGAATGAAGAATGCAGTAAGAAACATTAATGCGTACTTTGATGATTATTGCAGGCATTACCGTGTTACAGTCGCGGATGATGCGACTTTTTCACAGATATTTATTGCCTTTCATTTATCCGTTTCGTTCGTCTATTATTTCAATTTCTACTAATAAGTTATCTACAGTTTTGCAATTAACATTTTCCTTCTATCTCGCTTTGGTTTCGAGTTGCCTATTATCATTTTTTAAATTCTCCACTAGGGGGCGTTGCAATTACGTTTATTTTATCGGGAATGATCATATTACTGTAGTTAGACCTAATGTGTATCTTTCTTTACAAATTTATTGGGGTAATTAAGGACTTTCCTGGGAGCCCTGTGTGCAGACTTAAAGAATACGAATAAGAAATCCCAAATTCAGAATGTTTAAAATGAAACAGAAATCTGTAAATTCACTATGCTACCGGAGTTATGCAGCCACAGAAGACTATTTCAAAGCCCTCAAAGGCACGCCACAATCTATTCTTTCACCTGTTTTGTGAAAGCAGCACCTTTGCAACTCAACTCTTTCCGAAGTAAAAAGGTATGTTTTATTCCGGCACTTTTGGTTCAAATTGTTTTCTTTTTTTTCTTTTTATTTTGCATTTGCATGAGTACCTGGAGGCAAAATGCGTCATGTGAAAAATAGAAAAATGGTTGAAATATTTGTTTCTTTTTTCGTTATTATGGTTATGGCCTTTTTCGGTGTCTGAGAAAGAAAAAAATCTGATGAGGGCAGCACAGGACTTTTCCTACAAATACCAATTATTTTTTATGATTGTACAAATTATTATTCATGATTCTTTAAATTGAATTTAATTGCACGAAATAACAAGGATCATTATTTGAAATCGCGCGGAATTTGTAGTTTTAATTCAGTTTTCGCTTTCATTTGGCGATTGGATATATTTCCAAAGACGACATTGTAAATGCGAAAAAATTAAACTATGTCGAGAATAGTTAACCCCAAGAGTTATGGGATTAATCTTACTGTTTATGTTTTCAAAAATTACGTGTTAAACAAGACTTTAATTGATACATTTAAGTATGTGTTTTTTTAGATTTTGATGATATTTGCGGGCCATTTCGCAAAAAAAGTGCAGGTTTTTCCAAATCGTACCAAAATCGAATCAGCACTAAGGAAACCCACAAATGACTTACCTACCAAATTTTATGGAATTTGGTTAATTAGTATTTGAGCTAAAGGGGATACATACATTTCACAGACAGACACACAGACGTCACGCTAAAAATAGTTTCTTCGGGTTCCGGAGTGCTCGAAACGTCTGATCTGTCAAGAATTCCAATTGTGATAATCGACATGATTCCAATATTTTCTTTAGACATTGCTATGTACTGTAGGGAAAGTAAAAATCCTTTCCCAGAAAATTTCATTCCTCGAAAATCTCATGAATCCGGCTGATGACATTTCTTACGAATTAACAGTTCCCGATTATTACTTTCCCTACAGTATTTAGTACAGTAAACTTCCGATAATCCAGCAAGTGCAAGTCGGATTATCGAATTTACCGAATTATCAAATGTCAAACTAAGAATGGGAAAATTATTTTAAAACAAAATTATGAACAATAAATGTGTTATTTATTTGACACAAAAGGCTACACAGACTGAATTACACTGGACAGTATGTAAAACAAAAATAAATTAATTTAAAAATTATAATTAAACTTTAATGAACTTAAATCTGCATATAAAATAATGTAGCCTAGCACAGTAAATGTACTTCAGTATAGTCGTAAGGACGTGCATGCCGTTCAAAAGGCATATCGGATTATCCGGCATGACGAACCTTTGGATAACGCTTTACCGAAAGTTTACTGTATATGTGAATAAAAATGTGCTTGCACAAAAATCCGATTCTCTTATTTTGATGAATGTTCACTGTTTGAGCATCTTTGAATACGAATTAACCATATTTTTAATGACTCGGATTGTTCCCTACCCTACCCAAAACGTCCTACCTACCCTAATATGCAAGACAACATTTTGGACGACCTGAATAGTGTCATCCGATTTAAACCGGAAACCAATGGGGGTGTAAACCACAGAGACCGCGCGACCCTTCCTCTAATCCATCACCACTTCGATGGACTTCCAGATTTACATATTTAACGTGCCCATATTCTGCATAGACGCGGGATTATTTTGCGGTGTCGTTTGGATGGAACCCGGGTCTACGATGTGCGATTTTCACGCCTTAATTTCTGATCTGTCTGTGAGACTGTCGCCACGAAATCTCTTGAACATATTTAGAAAATTAAATGAAATTGAGTATTATTACTTCAGTTGATGAGCGTTAAAGGTCAATTGATTTTGTTTGTGAACGGTGTAGGGAAAGACTAACAATATCACGAAATTTTCGAAAATCGAAAAAACATTTTAAAATTGTAATTATGTTTTAAATTTTGACCAAGATTGCTATTTTATTTTGCTTTCGAATTTTTATTCGAAAACTAATGCCATAATAATTTATAGATCGTTGACATACACGTTTTTCGAGATATTGTACGTTTTTTACTTTCCTCATATACAATAAAGTATAAGGAAAGTATTGTGACGGGGTCGAAAATTCGAATTCGAGATTTCGACGGGAGAGCACGTTTCAAGCATCCCTGATCACGAATCGAACATTTTTGAAGTGATGACTGTGTCTGTGTGTGTCAGTGAGCCTGTTGAGACGATAACTGACGAACGAATGGACCGATTCGAACAAAATTTGATACAAAAATTACAATCCGTAAACACCGGAAGCCTATTGTTTTTATACGCAATCGAATGTTCAGAATCTCCCAGAATTTTCGAGTGCAATTTTGAAAAAATCGTCAAAAAATCATAAATAAAAAAAAACATATTTCCTATTGAGAAACATGTTCACTTTTAATGTGTAATACCATGCGATAAATTAGGTGACATCATTCTCGTGGATCTAACTCGTTCCATTCATGAAAAAAGATACTTCGAGTAGTACTTTTGTATTTGAACGCCAATAGTCATTTATCTGCTGTAAGAATAACTTATTTCTTTGTCCATAACGCTTGACGAGATTTTGGCGACGAATTTGGCGATATGTCGCCACTTAACGACTTTTTGAAATGTTGCAAATTAACGAAAATCTCGCCAAATGAATGAAAATGACCCTAAATCAAAGAAAATGAAGACTAATTGTCGAAAATTCAATATCTTGGAAAGAATATAAGTATCTACTATAAGAAAAACCTATTACTTTCCTTATATACATAATGTATAAGGAAAGTATTGTGACGGGGTCGAAAATTCGAATTCGAGTTTTCGACGGGAAAGCACGTTTCAAGCATCCCTGATCACGAATAAAACATTTTTGAAGTGATGTCTGTGTGTGTATGTGTGTGTGTGTGTGTGTATGTGTGTGTGAAAGTATGTGTGTGTGTGTGTGTGTGTGTGTCAGTGAGTCTGTGGAGACGATAACTGACGAACGAATGGATCGATTCGAACCAAATTTGGTACAAAAATCACAATCCATAAACACTGGAAGCCTATTGTTTTTATACGTAATCGAATGTTCAGAAACCCCCTAAATTTTCGAATAAAATTTGGAAAAAATCGTCAAAAAATCAAATCCGCTAATAAAGTTACGCAAATAGACATTTCTTATGTAATTTTTCATTAGAAAACGATTGGCATAAATTTTAGAACGCTAACATGAACCGTTCTCGAGATATTGTACATTTTTCAAAAAAATTATGAAAAAGTCACATAAAAAAAAAATTCCTATTGAGAAACATGTTCACTTTTCATATGTAATACCATGCGATAAATTGAGTGACATCATTCTCGTGGATCTAGCTTGTTCCATTCATGAAAAAATATACTTTGAATAATACTTTTGTATTTAAACGCCAATAGTCGTTTATCTGCTGTAAGAATAACTTTTTTCTTAGTGCATAACGCTTGGCGAGATTTTGGCGACGAATTTGGCGGAATGTCGCCAATTTGGCGACTTTTTTGAAATGTTGCCAAATTAATGAAAATCTCGCCAAATGGATAAAAATGATGCTAAATCAATGAAAATGACGACTAATTGTCGAAAATTCAATATCTTGGAAAGAATATTAGTATCTACTATAAGAAAAACCTATTTTTTTACTGTAAAAGTAGTAAATTCATTACATTATATAAGGAAAGTCATGTGTTGCCCACATCAGATTTTTTTAACTGCAAAAGAAGTAAATTCATTGTATTATATAAGGAAAGTCATGTGTTGCCCACATCAGATTTTTTTGTTTATTGTAAAAGTAGTAAATTTATTACATTATATAAGGAAAGTCATGTGTTGCCCACATCAGATCTTTTACTTTCCTCTTATACATTAATGTATAAGGAAAGTATTGTGACGGGGTCGAAAATTCGAATTCGAGTTTTTGACGGGAGAGCACGTTTCAAGCATCCCCGATCACGAATCGAACATTTTTGAAGTGATGCCTGTGTCTGGCTGTGTGTGTGTGTGTATGTCAGTGAGTCTGTGGAGACGATAACTGACGAACGAATGGACCGATTCGAACAAAATTTGGTACAAAAATTACAATCCGTAAACACTGTAAGCTTATTGTTTTTATACGTAATCGAATGTTCAGAACCCCCCTGAATTTTCGAGTGAAATTTTGAAAAAATCGTCAAAAAATCAAAACCTCTAATAAAGGTACGCAAATAGATATTGCTTATGTAATTTTTCATTAGAAAACGATTAACACAAATTTTAGAACGCTAACATGAACCGTTCTCGAGATATTGCACATTTTTCAAAAAAAATTATCAAAAATCATATAAAATAAAAAAAACATTTCCTATTGAGAAACATGTTCATTTTTCACATGTAATACCATGCGATAAATCTGGTGACTTCATTCTCGTGTATCTAGCTCGTTCCATTCATAATAAAAGATACTTTAAGTAATACATTGGTATTTGAACGCCAATAATCATTTATCTGCTGTAAGAATAACTTATTTCTCCATCCATAACGCTTGGGGAGATTTTGTCGACGGATCTGGTGGAATGTCGCCAATTTGGCGACTTTTTCAAATGTTGCTAAATTAACGAAAAACTCGCCAAATGGATAACAAGAAAGATCAATCATGCATAAGCATTGATTATGAAACACTTTCTAACTGAAATGCAATTTCATTTAAAAATCTCTAAAATGTGATACATTCAGTGGTGATATCTTTTACATTATCACAGTACTACAGTAATTTATTATACTTAAATATTTTAAACTGTATCGAAATATAAATCATCTGATTCTCCATGCAAAATCAATGAATATTTCATTCATATAACTTGTATTCCAGACTCCAGAGCTAAATAATTTTGTGTGAAAAAAATTCAGCAATTCTTATGTAACTCACCTTACAATCGCTCGAGATATTTGCATTCTGCATAAGTTACAATTAGGCTTCGTTGAAGAAATAATAAAAGTTTAGGGATAATTTAAAATCTGAGCTATTGTAATTGCGCAGGCACAGAATTTAGATACACAGATAACACATATACACAGATAACATATGTGTGTGTATGTATTCGAAGTACTGAAATCGTGCCGAAGATTGGAACTCGAATTTTCGAAGGATCTACACGTTTTGGGACTTCTAGAACACGAAAAAACTGTTTTTAGGAAGACGTCTGTGTGTGTAACGGTGTATCTGTGTGTGTTTTTGTGTGTCTGTGAGGATATCGCATCCACTCTAACTGATAAACTAAAGGACAGAATTTAAAAAAATTTGGTACGTAAGTTTTTTGTGGGAAACCCTGATGTTCATTAGATTATAATACGATTCGTAATAAAAGAATATGCCTTCTTTGCGAAATGGCCGGCAGAAATTGTCTTTATCCGCTCTAGCTAAAAATTAATGGACCAAATTTAACAAAAATTTGGTGTATAAAATTTCAATAACCTACAAATGATTTATATACCAAATTTAACAAAATTTGGTATATAAATCACTTGTAGGACATTCCAGTATTTTTCGGGGAAAAGGAACGGGCTGTTTTTGCGAAATGGTCCGCAAAAATCGTTAAATATAAAAATAAAAGACTACGTGTGCTCAATTATATCAATTAAATTCCTATTTTATACGTGATTTTTGACATCAAAAAGAATAAGCCTAACCCCATTAGTCTAGGACTATCCGTTCTTGAGATATTTTATTTTTTTCACGTTGTCGCTACGCCACCTCTGACAATAAGTCCAGCTATCAAATGAGAACCAAATTTAAGTTTAACGTGCAAATTCAATGTCATTTAAAATACTTATGACTTTTATTTTGTGCAGATAAACTGAAATTATTATTGAAGAAATAAAGAGAACGTGAATATGAGTCTGCAGCGAAAGAGATGTGCTGTCCACATCAGAATTTGTAACAATATTACAACAATGATTTATAGAAGTGAAAGGGGATTATTTGCAGGCCAAAAATGTAATATCTATATTTAAAGATCCACCAAATTTTTGTAGAATAAAATGTTCCACAAATTTAAGCTGTGTACCATATTTTAACTCTCTAGGACGTAGGAAGTGCATTAAACATGCCATCAAATAAGTATATCATGAAGAGTTATATAAAATTTAAAAAAAATGATAAATTGTTATCTACCAAATTTATTGTAAAATGTGAAGCCTCTCTCATATTAAACAAGAAAGATCAATCATGCTTAAAGCATTGATTATGAAACACTTTCCAACTTCAATGCAATTTTATTTAAACATGTCTAAAATGCAATACATTCCTCGGTAATATTTTAAAACTATCACACATTAATTTATTATATTTGACACCTTAAACCTTCATCGAAAAAAATTAACTTCATTCAAATGACGGCATTAAAGTATAAATTGGCTGGTTTAAACATCTCTAAAATGTGATACATTCCTCGGTAATAATTTTAGAATTATCATAATACTACGATAATTTATTATATTTGAAAACTTCATCGAAAACAACTGAAATTCATTCAAATGACGTCATAAAAAATAACACGCCTGGCTCTCTCTATAAAAGCAATATTTCATTCATAAATAATTCCCCCATTCATGTCATTCATCACAATACTATAATAATTTATTTTATTTAAAAATTAAGACCATTGAGCTACAAGTAAGTAAACTCAATGCGTAACTTCATCGAAAAATATCGTCCTTCTCTTTCTAAAATCAATGAATATTTCATTCATATCAGCTAAGCAGACTTCATGGACTAAATGATTTTGTGTTAAAGAATTACAGCGATTCTAATACAACTCATTCTACATATTTTGCTGTTTACATTTTACATAGGTGAAAAATAGGCTTAATAGTAGAAATAATCAAATTTGGAAGAGCATTTAAACTGAAATATATTGTCATTGCGTTGTTTCAGTATGTAGATGCACAGAATTTAGGCAAAAATAAAGTTTTAGGACGGATACAACACTCAATATGAATTGAAAAGAACTTTAAAAATCACGATTTTGACACAAGATGGATGCCATATATCATTTTGAATTGGGTCATGTAATCGTTTCATATCATGGACACGTGATCCCTTCATATAAGAGGTGTTATTATTATTTTAATTTTTATTTAAAAAACAACTGAATGTATTTCGCTGAATTTTTTTTTATATATTTTATGGAACAATTTGAATATTGCTTAAAATTTTCGAAGCAATTTGTGAATTTTAAATCCGCTTGAAAAATGCTTGAAAAATTAGGTCCCATAGGACTCAATGTATTCCATTTTTTCAACCCGGGTTCAATCCAAATATAATTGGGTGATATTATTCATTTATATTCCCATAGGTCCTATAGACCGTCTAATCAACATACTAAAATTTCATTTTGATTAAGTCATTTCTACGGCAGTTATCGTGCTAACGGACAGACTGACAGACAGACAGACAGACAGAATGAATGAACAAAGTCATAAACACTTTTCAACTTTGTTGTAAAGTGTTAATAAAATGAAGGATATCCCAAAATGTCAGAATTTAATTGAATTTGTTTTTTCTCCCTATATTAAATGATTTTTAATTAAAAAACTACCTAACATATTTCACTGAAATTTTTTTTATATATTTTATGGGACAGTATGAATATTTTTTAAAAATTTCGAAGCAATTTGGGAATTTTCAATTTGCTTAAAAAATGTTTGAAAAATTAGGTCCCATAGGGTTCAATGTATTTCAGTTTTTCAACCCGGGTTCACTAAAAAACTAAGTGTGTGATATTATTTATTTATATTCCCATAGGTCCCACAGACCGTCTGAAAAGCATACTAAAATTTCATTTTGATAAAGTCATTTTCACGGCAGTTATCGTGCTAACGGACAGACAGATAGAGAGACAGACAGACAGACAGACAGACAGACAGAATGAATAAATAAAGTCAAAAACACTTTTCAACTATGTTGTAAAGTGTTAAAAATGACGCTAAATCAATGAAAATGATGACTCATTTACGAAAATTCAATATCTTCAAAAGAATATAAATATCTACTATAAAAATCATCAATTTTTAACACTTTACAACAAAGTTGAAAAGTGTTTATGACTTTGTTCATTCTGTCTGTCTGTCTGTGTGTCTGTCTGTCCGTTAGCACGATAACTGCCGTAAAAATGACTTAATCAAAATGAAATTTTAGTATGTTGTTCAGACGGTCTGTAGGACCTACGGGAATATAAATGAATAATATCACCCAATTAGTTTTGAATTGAACCCGGGTTGAAAAAATGAAATACATTGAGCCCTATAAGAACTAATTTTTGAAACATTTTTAAGCGGACTTAAAATTCACAAATTGCTTCGATAATTTTAGGTAATATTCAAATTGTTCCATAAAATATATAAAAAAAAATTCAGCGAAATATATTCAGTAGTTTTTTAAATAAAAATTAAAATAATAATTGCACCTCTTATATGAAACGATCACGTGACCATGATATGAAAAGATCACATGGCCCACTTCAAAATAATAAATGCCATCCATCTTGTTTCAAAATCGTGATTTTTTAAGTTCTTTTTAATTCATATTGAGTGTTGTATCCGTCCTAAAACTACTTTATTTTTGCTTAAATTCTGTGCATCTACATACTGAGACATCGCAACTACAATATATTTGAGTTTAAATGATTATCCAAATTTGATTATTTCTACAACGAAGCCTATTTTTCACCTATGTAAAATGTAAACAGCAAAATATATAGAATGAGTTGTATTAGAATTCCTGTATTTTTTTAACACAAAATAATTTAGTCCATGGAGTCTGCATGGCAGATATGAATGAAATATTAATTGATTTTATAAAGAGAAGGACAATTTTTTTCGATGAAGTTTTAAGCAAAGAGTTTAATTACTTGTAGCTCCATGGTCTTAATTTTTAAATAAAATAAATTATTATAGTATTATGATGAATGAAATGAATGGGGGAAAGTTATGAATGAAATGCTGTTTTTATAGAGAGATCCAGACGTGTTATTTTTTCTATGACGTCATTTAATTAATTTCATTTGTTTTCGATGAAGTTTTCAAATATAATAAATTATCGTAGTATTATGATAGTTTCAAAAATATTACCGTGGAATGTATCGCATTTTAGAGATATTTAAACCAGGCAATTTATATTTCAATGCCGTCATTTGAATGAAGTTCATTTTTTTCAATGAAGGTTTAAGTTTTCAAATATAATAAATTAATGTAGTATTGTGATAAGTTTTAAAATATTACTGAGGAATGTATTGCATTTTATACTTTTTTAAATAAAATTGCATTGAAGTTGGAAAGTGTTTCATAATCAATGCTTTAAGCATGATTGATCTTTCTTGTTTTACTGTAAATGTCGTAAATTCATTGCATTATATAAGGAAAGTCATATGCTGCCCACATCAGATTTTTTTTTTATTGAAAATAGAGAAAAGTCTAAAGATAAACTATACTTACTATTATCAAATGGTCACATTCTTTAAAAGCACATTTCACCAGAAAAAAAAATGGATATCAATATTATGGAACTGTCATTAGCCGTTCTCGAGACATTGGAGATTTCACTTTCTTCATGCGACGCTATATGTCTCGAACAAATGGAGCAAATTGAATGATATCTATTAATAATAATAAGAGAAACTGATGAAGAATAACCAACGTAATTAAACACACATTATTAAACAATGTGGCATACAACAGTTTATCCTTTGCAGTGATTTTCCTCGTACATTTTTTTACTTTCAGAGAAAATTTAAGCGGCACACAGTTTAGAAATTCGGTATTGTCATAGTTCGTGTGAAGTTCTGAACATACCTCGCTGCGATTTTTTAAAAATTCCATTTAGTTTTTTTTATTTATTTTATTTTGAAGTAAAATTTTGAGAGATTTTCTCGCAAATCGGTTTCTTAGTGATCTAAAATATTAACACAAAATTTTACATTATAACACCATCGGTAAAATTGAAGAATTATTTCTCTTTCCAACGGACTTCTGACGGAATAAGTAACAACTAGTTTGGTAACAACTTTGACGGTTAAGAAAAGAAATTCATTTTTAAATTAGTTTGTTAAAATACCTCACTAATTACTCTCTTTAGGTAAAATTTTTGTAACTTGCCATCCGCGAATTAAAGATTCGTATGATTGTAATTTTTTGAGCGGGTATGAAGTTATATTTTCGTTATGGAGTTACATATATATATATATATATATATATATATATATATATATATATATATATATATATATATATATATATATATATATATATATATATATATATATATATATATATATATATATATATATATATATATATATATATATGTATATATATAATATATATATATATATATATATATATATATATATATATATCCCTCTTTTCTCATATCGTCTCTATCAACTTTATATCGTTTTCAATCTTCTATATTTTCTCTGTATATACATCTCCTATTTTCTATTGTATTTCTCTTTTTCTTTTTTTTATCCTTTCTCTCTTGTCTCTCTTTCTATATATACACATAACTTTCTCCATCTCTCTATATTCTTAATATACTGAACTTTATTGGATAGTTTTATTTTATAGGATATTTTTCACGCTAAACCATTTTGGCTCCATCAGATTGTAGTCACCGCCGACTTTTTAGTTGACTTTAACACTGAATAGCACATAATTTATAGGTATCATCTATGCCGTGATAAAAAAAATAGCTACACATATCGAAACCGGTCGATGAATGTTGTTATATGCAATGAGAATGAGAGTCAAAATAAATTCATTCTAAACAAACTTTTCAACATCTCTAGAAAGTCCTTTTAAACAGCCGCTCAGATCAAGTGTGTGAAAGGGAATGCTGTAAAAATTCTTTAGATTTTCCAGTGAGCGAGAAAATAGGCCTCCCCAGGGCACTTTTAAACCTTAAAGAAATTTGTCTCTTCTCGTCTGTACTTATATGCAGACGCATTTAGAATCTTTTTATAGAATGTACTTTTACGTATTTTGAATACAGACGCGGAATTTGGGAATTTCCTACGCTTAGATTTACCGTCTATAGTTGTGTAGAACTGTGAATATATAAATAAATCAAATTGAGATCTTTTCAATTTATAAATAGAATATTATTCTTTGGACAACATAAGACAACGTAAGACTACGTAATGAAATGATTTTACTTCTTTACCGCAAAATAATGGTGTCCCAGTTTCACATTGAAATAACGGTGTACAAGACTCACAGTGAAATAATGGTGTACAAGACTCACAGTGAAATAATGGTGTACAAGATTCACAGTGAGATAATGATGTACAAGGTTTACAGTGGAATAATGGTGCACAGAATTCACAGCGAAATGATGGTGCACAATATTCACAGAGAAATAATGTTGTACAAGATTCACAGTGGAATAACGGTGTACCAGATTCACAGCGAAATAATGGTGTACAAGATTCACAGCAAAATATTTTAAGGACAGAATTAACGTCACGTAAATCGAAATTTGGCAACTTATTAGTGAAGTAAAATGACTTATGCGTACTCACATGCAAATTCCTCATTAAAAGGCAATGGATTTTTAATTAATATATATATTAGAATAAATGACGATTGGCGAAATTTTTAGCGTTAAAAAATAAATGTACTATATATGTATCTTCTCTCGGAAATGGAACGAACTAGATTCTCGTGAATGATGAATATGATAGTTTTGCATTATATTGCATATGATAATTGAATATATTGAATGATATTTATTATTTTTAAATTGTATGTAATATTTTGATAAAATTAATTATTAAAAAAGGCGTAATATGTCGAGAACTGGTTTATGCCAGCATTTCCAAGTTTATGTTATCAGTTTTCTAAAGAAAAATTACGTGTGAAATAATTAATAATGTGGCAGTAACAAAATTTCTGAATTTTTAATGAATTTTACGAAAATTCATTCGAAAATTAACCAATATCTCAAGAATTATGTATATTAGCATTCTAAAGAGCCAGCCTATCATTCGTTTTCTAATGAAAATTCATGGTCTAAAATGATTTTTTTTTCATTATTGTATGTCCTGATTTTTAATGATTTTTAAAATACTCATTTGAAAATTGGTTTTGGGGGGAGAGGCGTGCTTTTGAACAGTATTCACTGATTGTATTTATTGCTCCAAATTGTTTTCGAAACGTTTCATTTGTTCGTGAGATATCGCGTCCATACACACTCATACACCTTTCCCAAAATGATTAAATTATATTGAAGAGAAAGATTTAACCTCAGAACATAGAAACTCAAAAGATGAACTAAATAATTAATAAAAGGGACTATTCCAAAGCTAAATGTTAGGTAAGTTAGATAAATGAATTCAATTAATTCCTGCTTTAAATCTCTGGCAACTCAGGGTACATTTTCTAATTGTATTTTTATTTTTATTTTATATATGATTTAATTATTTTTAAATTAATATCCATCTAAATTGAGTTAACGATTTATTTTGGCGTATCACTTTCCCTACAATGCATGGTAATACTATACAGGGAAAATATTGGAATTATGCCGAAAATCGCAACTCAAGTTTTCGACGGGTCTACACTTTGTGCGACCTCCAGAACTCGAAAAAACTGTTTTTAGTGTGACGTTTATGTGTGTGTGTGTGTGTGTGTGTGTGCGTCTGTCTGTGCAATGTATATATCCACTCTAACTAAAAATCTAATTAAACTGAAAAATTAATAAACCAAATTTTACAAAATTTGGTAGATAAGTCACTTGGGGATTAGATTTTGGTACTTTTCGAAAATAAAAGAACCCGCCTTTTTTGAGAAATGGCCCGCAAAATCATCAAAATCTAAAATAAAAAACTACGTATGGTCAAATATGTCGATTAAATGCTTGTTTTATGCGTAATTTTGGGCAATAAAAAGAATAAGACCAACCCCATTACTCTAAGACTAACCGTTCTTGAGATATTTTATTTTTATCGCATTTTGGCGTAGTCCCTTTTGAAAATAACCCGAGTTACAAATATAACGATAATTGAACTAAAAGCGCAAATTCGGTCTAATTTAAAATAATTATGTTTATTATTTTGGGTAATTAAACTCAATTTCATGAATTGTTGAAGAAATAAAGAGAACGTGAGTATGGGTCTGCAGCGAAAGTCATATACTGAACACATCAGAATTTTTTAAATGGAATAAATAAAATTTCTGGATTGAAAATTACTACCAGTTTTCTCTACCAATTTTCAAAAATAATTACAATCATTTCACATATATATATATATATATATATATATATATATATATATATATTTTCTTTTTTTTTTCAATGGCCAAGCACTTAACTTTCGTCATTCGCCTTTCGTCAGCGGCCAGAACGTGAACCATTTAGCCGTCCTAAGATGTTGCCCCAGGCGCACCAGAGGGGGGCGGAACACACTACGCCCACAACACAAACATCCATACCGACGTAGGACTCGATCCCATAACGCGTCTGTCGAGCGATTGCTGTGGAAACGCTCGCCTTGACCACTCGACCATTGCGTCGGCTCATTTCATATATATGGAATACACACACACACACACACACACACACATATATATATTCAAATCAGTACATATCTGACCCTACACCTTGAAGTTACAAGTTATGATGCCCTAGGATATGTCCAATCGGACGAGGAGACCAACCTAGGTGGTTTGCAAATATAACTTCTAATCTTCAAATATAACTTCTAGCAAGTTAACTTCTAATCACTGGAGTCGGTCGTCCTCTCCGGCTGGAGACCGTTCTAGATGATGTTGAAATTATGCATGCGACTACATTACATATTCAGTAGAGGCTAGCGTCTTGTTTGGCTGGAGACCAACCTAGCTGAAGCTGGAATTCAATGAATACCGGATTCACTTGGTCGGCGTCCAGTCGGATAGGAGACCAATCTAGATGGTGTGCAATGGACGTTGCAGGCTTTTCGGTATAGGAATGGATCTTTAAAGAATTTGGGTGGGATATTTTTATTTAAAGCAATTGACTCCATTACATTTTCTTTACCCTACATATTATAATGTATCGAAAAATTTATACATGAAGTCAAAATTTCGAATTCATTTTTACAATGGATTTAGAAGTTTCTTAACAGTTTTCTTACCCTTTTGCTTACTGGTGGAACAGCGTCCATCCCAAACGAAGAACCTCTAAAAAAGATAGATATTCGACATACTCTATCCCAAACAGTTCGATCCCCCTTTGCAGACATTGGCGTCCATGAACGCCAATGCATGCAAATCTTTTTGACAGGTTCTTTGTTTGGGAATAACGCTGTCCCACACGTAAACAAAAGGTTAATTAAGAAAATTAAATGGTTGCCTTTTATGTCTTTGGCCGTCAGCTTAATAGGAAATTCCAAGCGAAATTTTTACGATATTTATTATTTTCTGATATTATGTAATATAATATGGAGAAAGTACTGTTTTCATGAAAATTCGAAATTTTGAAATCAATATATGTTTCAAGACCTCTTGAATACCTTTTGACTATTTTTGGAGTGATGTCCGTCTGTCTGTCTGCATGTATGTCTGTGGTCAATTTTTTTTGTACACGGTATCTGCTGTAAATATGAATGGATTTTCACGGAACTTTATATCTGGCTTTGTTATCGGAAAATCTAGAATTAGATAGGGCTTTTTAAAATTCGAGTGAAAAGTTCGAAGTTTATTCGACATCTTATATTTTTTAAACATGGCAGCATTGGACAGAATTCGACATAATGATGCAGGGTATTATTTAGGGCTCGATGATTACAGAAATTAATAGTTTCAATCATTGTGTGAAAAAAAGCCGCGATATAATGTGTGTATTTGTGACGTCATTAGCAACCTTTTGGGGGAGGGCAAGTTACCCCCCCGGGTTCAAGTATGGACAGCTTTTTTTTAAGCCCTTTAAAGTGAAGGGTTAATTGTTATTATTTGGACCAACTATACAGATTAAAAAAAAATTACAAGGTATTTAAAATTCATTATAAGAATAACCCATTTCTCCATTCGTCCGTCTTTGGAATGTTTGGTAAAAAATCCAGCTACGAATTTGGCGGAATATCGTCAACTTGACTACTTTTTTTAACTTGTGAAATTGATGAAAATGTTGCCAAATCGATAAAAATGACGGTAAATCAATTATTTGAAATGTGTTTTGTTAGGAGGTAGTACTGTACAGATTTTTATGTAGCGTTTGCCAATTCAATCATCCTATGGGGTGATACATTTGGCGATTTTTTTAAACGTTACCAAATGGAACACAAAATATCGCCGAATAAACAAAAATATGTTCAAATTGATAAAATGGCACTCAGTTGATAAAAATGATGCCCAATTATTGAACATTCAATATCTTGCAAAATTAAGTTCAATTTTCTTAATAAACCCTGTGACTTTGTGGCAATTATTACTTTACTATCGTAATAACCCATTTCACCATCTGTCTGTCTAAAACGCTTGACAAAAAATTTCGAGGGATAACGCCAACTTTTTCAAATGCTGCCAAATTGGGAATATCACCAAATAGGTAAAAAAAACATCGCCAAATTGATAAACATGATGCTAAATCAATAAAATTAATAGTGTTTTTCAGGAGATAGTATTGCAATGAGGTATCGGTAGCGTTTGTCTGTCAGTCTAACCGTATCAGGAAAAATCATTGTTCCAAATGATCATAATTATAGCATTTACTTGGCACGGTTGTATAATTTGAAAAAATAAAACAAAAAAAAATCACATGCTGTTTAAAAAAAAAGGGCTATTTTAAAATGGATCTTGGTATGAGAAAGTTGATTTGAGCCACGTGGAGTACGATCACGTTGAACATGTCGGTCTGTAAGTCCTTCCGAGATGTTGGTGCTAGGGGAAGGAGGGTCGGGTCATTGTTGATGCTTCCCAAACTGGGTTCTGGTTTAAACTGGGTGACACTTCTCGACAGTCCAAACAGATACCTTACACCTCAGGGTAGGTCGGACTATCTGGGTAGAAGAAGAAGTTCGCCATATGTATCGTTAACTGTTACCAACAAACGGAGAAGCGCATTTCTTATATACTAGAATGTATGGCCGTCATATGACGGAATTAAAAATGCGCAAAGTATTGCCTCCTATTTAGCGTCGTTTTTATTAATTTGGAGACATTTTCGTCAATCTGGCAATATTTAAAAATGTCGCCAAGTTTGCGACATTCCGTTAAATTTTTCGCCAAGCATTGCGGAGGGATGGGTTAGTCTTACAGTCGTTTGTTAGGTTCTTTCCAAGATATTGAATTTTCATTAATTAGTAGTCATTTTCATTGATTTGGCATCATTTTTATCAATTTGGCAACATTTTTAAAAATTTGACGACTTATTTTTATCAATTCGGCGATATTTGTCAATTTGGCAGCATTTAAAACTCGCCAAGTTGGCGATATTTCGTTTAATTCGACGCCAAAATTTCGCCAAGTGTTATGGACGGAGAAATAGGTAACAATTATAGTATATAAATGACTAATGGCGTCCAAATACAAAACTATTACCCTAAGTATCTTCTTTTATAGTGGATTCAGAAGAAATACCGCCAGTGGCCTGATTTTACAAAATATTGAATTTTCATCAATTAGTCGTCATTTTCGTTGATTTATGGACATTTTTTTATCAATTTAGAGAAATTTTTATCAATTCAGAGAAATTTTTTTATCAATTTGGCAACATTTTCGTCAATTTGGAAACATTTTAAAAACCCGCCAAGTTGGTCACCAAAATTTTGCCAAACGTTATGTAGGGAGAAATAGGTTATTCGTATAGGAGATAAACGACTATAATGGCGTCCAAATACAAAAATATTTCCCTAAGTATCTTATAAATGTCTCTATTCTGGGAATGCCATTGTAAAGTAACCTTTACGTATCTATTCCCAAAATCATGTCTTTGATTCACCAGTGCACTCACTTCAATCTTAAATCTACTGACTAGAGTTCCATTAATGATCTACAACATTAACAAACACATACAGTTAGCTGACAACTCAAAATACAATTATATATACGAAATATTTACAAACTAGCACTATCATATCTATACCTAGGCAGAACCTTAGCATCTCGTAACTTAACTGAATTAGCAATACTTATCAACTATTAATCAAACTATTAATCTATACCCACAATATTGTAGAGACAATCACTTTGCTGCGTACTACTTCCATTAGTGAACCGGATCACCACACACCCACACACTCTCGTACAAAGATAACAGCCGAAGCTGACGACGGCGATTCACACTTGAATCTCGGGCGGATACCAATACGAATACGAATATATCTTCTACCTATCGTTTGCCTCCTTTGTAGTCCTGGCCAGTCGTGAGTACGTGATTCTCGAAAACAGAGTTGAGGAGTTTCGTACATAAATTAGAATAATGGAAAGTAAAATTAGCATACAATAATAATGAATAATAGAATCCTCACAATATTCTCTCGTGAATAGAAAGAGCTAGATCCACAAGAATGATGTTAACAAATTTGTCATTTATCGCATAATATTACATATGAAAGGGAACATATTTCATAATAGTTCATAATATTTTAACTTTGTGATTTTTTAATAAATTTATTTGAAAAATATGCAATATTACGAGAACCGTTCATACTAGTGTTCGAATGTTTCTGTTAATCTTTTTTAATGAAAAATTATATAAGAAATGATTATTTACGTAACTTTACTTAAAGTTTCGATTTTTTGATGATTTTCTCAAAATTTCATTCGAAAATTTGGAGGTTTTCCGTACATTCGACTGCGTTAAAAAATAAGCTTGCAGTATTCACAGATTGTAATTTTTGTGCCAAATATTGCCCGAATCGTTCAATTCGTTCTTGAGATATCGTAATCACAGACTGACGGATGGGCACACACACACACACACCCACACACACATACACACAGGCATCACCTCAAAAGCGTTTGCTTCGTGTTCATATACATGAAACGTGCAAGAGAGTTAAACCCAATGAGAACATATAGTAGACGATTTTTATTAAATCTTTTCCGATTTAAATAATTATGAATGGCATTTAAAAATTATTAATTTTATGGGAATTTTTGACTGGATTATATCAATTGAAGCTTTCTGGGGGTTGAAAGATTATGGAAAAATTATTGGTATTTTTAATTTCTTATGCCATCGGATTTATTTTGGCAAATAGTTTTCAAAATAATATATAGTGTTTATCTCATATATTGTGTTTAGCCGATTGTTGAAACAGAATAAAAGTAGAACTAGTATGTATTCTAATACCATTTTAGCTCTTTCATTTTGGCATGTATTAATACAATTTCATATGTTCCATGAATTTGTTTACAATCGGACAAGGGTGTTTTATTCCTCATATCTGCACGTGAAGATAATTTTGTATAGCAAGAACAGATATTTGTATATTTTTAGAATTAAATTAAATATTTTAAAATAATATTTTGAATAACAATGTCATTTGGAATAATATAAGATTTTAGAATTGTGAATTTAAATTTTTTTATATTATATATTCCGCAAGAAAAACAGGCATACTTCTAATCTGTACATATAACATAAAAAAAACGTAAAATTCACAATAATTCCTGTAGAATTCTAATTGTATTAGAAGATATACACATACTACTTTGATTCCCATAGATAAGATATACTCGTGCATTAGAAGATATGCTTGTACTACTATATCCGAATTTGAATAACTTAGCCAGAATAAAACAGCCAGAATAAAACAGCATGAATAGCCAGAATAAAACAGATGACGTAAGAAATTGAAAATCCCAACAATTCCCGTAATATTTAAATCCGAAGGCCATAATTGATTTAATCCAGTCAGAACTGCAATTCTAATAAAATTTATTCTTATATACAATTCTTTACTATTTAAATCTGAGAAAATTCAACAAAAGTTGTCTGCCATATAAACTATTATGTTTGATTCCGTTGCTAAGCAACATATACTTTCCTTAAAATAAATTTGTGGAAAATCTCTATGGAAGGTTCGTTTTCATTAATATCGCGACAACCCCTGGATCTATAACCATGAAACATGGACTAAATTTTAGGTGGTTTTATTTTACGGTTACACACGCAATTTCATGAAACTCAATGCAGCCATTCTCTCGTGAGGATAAGACAAACATACACACATACATACTGTGGGACATATTTTAAAAATAAAATAAAGTTTAACTTTTAATTTAAAGTTCGTTAAGATTGACATGGCCGTTAATTCATACATAGTGTAATGAATATTTAATCGTACATTGCTAGTTGTGCCGCTATATAAAACCCTCCAATTATTTTCCTTTCGTGTAAGTCCTGTAAAGGAATAATTAATTAATAAGATGCTAAATTGATCACCCATTTAAACATTAACAATAAAACATTTATTAACAACATCAAATCTAAATTATTTAATTACACCAATTATTCATATTATTAATTATATGCTTAACAACAATTATTCTCATTAATTATTGCGGCGGAGGGGACATATGCAACCAGAATTATTAAAATTACTATCATGTGTCTATGACCTGTGATTGTTAATGAGCACGTACCTTCCAATTCGTCTTGGGCTTTGATCATATATCAAATGCTTGCATCAGTTATATGCACCGCCGTAACTCTTTGGTGTGAGGCTCCTTCTCGTACATCTGATTACACTCACACATTATATATATCTAGACAGTATTTTTGGAACATTTGCACAATTCTTTAAGTCATGTTGTACAATCTATATGTGCAGAAGTTGCACAAATCTGCTCACGTCCTTCTAAGTCAAAATCGTCATAATTCTTTTCTGGTCTGCTCTTAAGTCAACATTTCATAATCGTCTCGGTATGCTCTTAAGTCAAATCTCAATAATTGCCTTTTCTGGTCTGCTCTTAAGTCAAAATCTTCATTATTCTCTCTGGTCTGCTCTTAAGTCAAAATTCCATTATTGTCTCCTGGTCTGCTCTTAAGTCAAAATCTTTGTAACTGTCTACTGGTATGCTTTAAGTCAAATCTCAATAATTGTCTACTGGTATGCTCTTAAGTCAAATCTCAATCGTTGTCTGCTTGATTCTCGGGCCACAGGCTGTGGTTCCCTCGGTGTGTGTGTGTGTGGGGGGGGGTAAAACTCCTCCTTTTCTTCCATTTGGCGCTTATTGGTTACTCCTTTACCCAATGGCACCATTCCACATCTCGTAAGGCCCAGATCAGCCGCTCTGTCATGAGCCCCTAAATTTATGGTCTTCTGACCTTTAGGTTCACGTAGTGATAAAATTCGGCCCCAGCCAGACTACAAGCTTTGTCTGCCGTTTTGGCCACCATAAATTTATACATAAAAATGTCTCATCAAATGTGAGATCTTTTTCTGGTCTCACACATACATATACAGATTTTCAATTCTATTTATATAGCATCCCTTTAGGAAATTTGTTTTTATTGAATACTAGTAGTATACGCGTTTTTCGTACGGAAAATATAATACAAAGAAACTTAACATTCGCAATTATGTGTAAATTCCTATAGTATTCTAAATGACTTTGTTATTCAAAATATTCTATGAAAATATTTAATTCTTTTAAAAAATGTGTATGACTTATTGTGCTCGGTATACAAAATAATCTTCACAAGCAGATCTGAAGAATAAAGCATACTGGTCCAGTTTGTAAACAAATTTAGAAAAAAATAGTTTTTTGATTCTCACAAAACGACAGAGAATCTCTAGAAAATCGCACTTAATTGTGCAAAAATATTGAATTTTCATCCATTCGGCGTTATCTTGATAAATTTAGCGTCATTATATCATCAATTTGGAGCCATTTTCGTCAATTTAGCGGCATTTAAAAAAACTGCTAAATTTATCGGAAAGCGGGATTATATAACTGACAGTCCCACTTGGCGACAAATTTACGAAACATCACCACAATACTATCACCTAATAAAATACAATTACTTTCATTTATTTTGTGCAATTTTATCAATTTCAAAATATTTTTATGGATTTACAAACATTTTTATTAATTTTGCGACATTTTAAAAATTCGCTAAATGTGTTACTAAGTTGGACGGTTGGACTGACAGGCAAATGTTACCGAAACATCATTTCAGTACTCTCATCTAACAAAGCAAAATTAATTTCATTGTTTTTGCGTCGTTTTTATCAAATTTGGCGACATTTCCGTTAATTTGGCAACGTTTAAGAAAAGTTGTCATGCTAGCGATATCCCGTCAAATTCGAAGATCTGAATTTGCAGATCTGAAGACAAAAACATCCTGATCCCGTTTGCATATACTAAATGAAAACACTAGAAAATATACCCGTTTTACTCTTATTCTGTTTCAACAATTGTATAAATGAGTTTATTGGCTAAGCACAATACATACGTTTGAAAACTATTTGCCAAAATAAATTAAAGTGATTGATTAATGAAATTAAACGAAAAACTAAAACGCACATTTATTAGATATATTTTTATATACATTTATTTATTATTTAAATCGAATGAATATTAATAAAAATTAACAAATACATTTGATTTTATTGCGTTGCTGAGCAACATGATATAATAAAGAATCTTCCTTATTAAATGCTGATAATTTACTAACTATTTTGATTTCCTAATACTTTTCATTGTTGAGTAAGAGTCTGTGAAAAATAAACCATGGTGATAGAGTTTCCATTTAAATTTATATTTCAAACATGCGATTTTCAAAAGTGACTGATAAGCGCAATAAACTCCAACCAAACTCATAGATAGAATTTTAATTCATTTTCACCTTTTAAACCAGCGATTTCCAACCTTTTCTGTTTAGAGGAACCAGGGAGTTCAAAGAGGGGAACTCCCATGAAAGTTTCAATTTTCATTAATATCTTGACAACCTCTGATTTCAGATACTCGAAATATGGACTACATTTTAAACGGGGCTATTTGAAGGCTACCCACAAAATTTCTTCAAATTCGGTCCAGAAGTTCTCCCGTGATGATGAGATAAACATAGATACAAACAGACAGACATACAGATTTTTAATTTTATTTATATAGACTAGCAGCATACCCGTTCTTCGTACGGAGTATATAATATAAAGAAACTTATAATTCGCAATCATGTGCAAATTCTGTTAAAATATTAAATATATTGCTCCTAAAGAGAAGTTTAAGAATATATGTTCTCACTATGCAAAATTATCTTCAAGGGCAGATCTGAAGAATAAAACATCCTGGTTCCTTTTGTAAGCAAATTTACAAAAAAAAGAGGAATTGAATCAATATATGCAACCTCGTACTACTTATATTGTCGCAGATTAGAAAATATGCCAGTGTGTTAGTAGAAGATTACCCGTATTGCAATATAAGTCTCAAAAATCTTTGCCAAAATAAAGGAGATGACGTAATAAATTGAAAATATCAATAATTCCCGTATTTTTTATACCAGAAGGTCGTAATTAATTCCAATATATGCCGATATATATCAAAACATATGCCAATATATCTGTACTACTTATATTCTCGTAGATTAAAAGATATACCTGTGTACTTGTAGAAGATTACTCGTACAACGTACAATATATGAGTTTAAACAATTTTTGGCATAATAAAACAATTGCATAATAACTTGAAAATATCAATAATCCCTGAATCAATAATCCCCGAAAATATCAATAAAAATAATGTTTAAACCTGAAGACCGTAAATGATATTATCTAGTCAAAAATGCTATAAGAAAAATCAAATCGTTCTTTTCTAAAATATATTTTTATATCCATTTATTTAATATTCAAATCGAAAAAATAATTATTAAAATTAACAGACAGATTTAATTTAATTGCGTTTCTCAGTAACAGAATATAAGATAGAATCTTCCTCATAAACTGCGAAATTAAATAACCATTTTGATTTCTTTATACTTTTCATTGCTGAGTAAAAGCTTTTTTAAAATAAATTATGGAGATAGATTTCCCATTTAAATCATGTTTCAAACAATTCATGTTTTCAGAAATCGACTAATTAGCGCAAAAATAACCTATCAAACTCAGAGATTAAATATTAATTCATTTTCAAACGATTTTCAAGCTTTTCGTTTGGATAAACCACGGAATTAGAGAGTAGAACTCCTAGGAGAAAGTTTCGTTTTTAACACTTTACAACAAAGTTGAAAAGTGTTTATGACTTTGTTCATTCTGTCTGTCTTTCTGTCTGTCTGTCTGTCTGTCTGTCTGTCTGTCTGTCTGTCTGTCTGTCCGTTAGCACGATAACTGCCGTAAAAATGGCTTAATCAAAATGAAATTTTAGTATGTTGTTCAGACTGTCTATAGGACCTATGGGAATATAAATGAATAATATCACCCAATTAGTTTTGGATTGAACCCGGGTTGAAAAAATGGAATACATTGAACCCTATGGGACCTAATTTTTCAAGCATTTTTTAAGCGGATTTAAAATTCACAAATTGCTTCGAAAATTTTAGGCAGTATTCAAATTGTTCCATAAAATATATAAAAAAAAATTCAGCGAAATATATTCAGTAGTTTTTTAAATAAAAATTAAAATAATATTAACACCTTTTATATGAAGCGATCACGTGTCCATGATATGAAACGATCACATGACCCACTTCAAAATGATATATGGCATCCATCTTGTGTCAAAATCGTGATTTTTAAAGTTCTTTTTAATTGATATTGAGTGTTGTATCCATCCTAAAACTACTTTATTTCTGCCTAAATTCTGTGCATCTACATACTGAAACAACGCAATGACAATTTATTTCAGTTTAAATGCTCATCCAAATATGATTATTTCTACTATTAAGCCTATTTTTCACCTATGTAAAATGTAAACAGCAAAATATGTAGAATGAGTTGTATTAGAATCGCTGTAATTCCTTAACACAAAATCATTTAGTGCATGGAGTCTGCTTAGCTGATATGAATGAAGTATTCATTGATTGTAGAAAGAGAAGGACGATATTTTTCGATGAAGTTTTAAGCATAGAGTTAACTTATTTGTAGCTCCATGGTCTTAATTTTTAAATAAAATAAATTATTATAGTATTCTGATGAATGACATGAATGGGGGAATTATTTATGAATGAAATATTGCTTTTATAGAGTGAGCCAGGCGTGTTATTTTTTTATGACGTCATTTGAATCAATTTCAGTTGTTTTCGATGAAGTTTTCAAATATAATAAATTATCGTAGTATTATGATAATTCTAAAATTATTACCGAGGAATGTATCAAATTTTAGAGATGTTTAAACCAGGCAATTTATACTTTAATGCCGTCATTTGAATGAAGTTAATTTTTTTCGATGAGGGTTTAAGGTTTCAAATATAATAAATTAATGTAGTATTGTGATAAGTTTTAAAATATTACCGAGGAATGAATTGCATTTTAGACATGTTTAAATAAAATTGCATTGAAGTTGGAAAGTGTTTCATAATCAATGCTTTAAGCATGATTGATCTTTCTTGTTCATTAATATCTTGACAACCCCTGGTTTAGATACTAGAAAATGTTAAAAAAGCTAAAGTTATGGGGGGCTATTTCAAGGCTATTCACAAAATTTCATCAAATTTGGTTCAGCCGTTCTCCCGTGATGATGATACAAACGAAAATTTCGTTCTTTACTAATATCTCGTGAACCACTGATCGTAGAAACTCCAAAGAATGGACTAAATTTTAAGTGAGACTATTTCCAGGCCACCTACAAAATTTCATTAAATTCGGTTCAGCCGTTCTCCCGTGATGACGGGACAAACAGACAGACAGACATATATACATACATACAGACAGACAGATTTTCAATTATATATGTATAGATTGCTATGAAATTTTATATATGGATATATTATGTAAAACACTAGATGTAGATTATAATTTTATGATTGGAAGATTCTGATTTATGCGCAGTAAAATTTAAATATCTAGAAGCTCTCAACCAACTTTCAACAGTTTCGAAATCAAAACAAAATATCTTGTCTACTGTATCGTATTTGTTTCTTTTGTACTTCCGTCACTTATTGCCATCCGCCTTCAAAGAAAGTTATCAACTCTAGCAGACGATATCGCATCACAGATGTTTCTAACACGCTGTCAAACTTTCGAAAAGACAAAAGCTGTCTTGGAAATTTTCGATCGACTTGGAAATTTTCGCTTTGTTTTATTCATTACTAAGTTTAGTTTAAATATTGAGAGAGAGAGAGAAAGTTTTTAAAACTTTCTTATATATTCCTATTAAATGCTTTTCGGGTCAACTTGTATTATTGTATCAGAATGAAACTATTGGGAGTGTGGGTCTCCATTCCATTTTCTCATATATGTATTCATATTCCACAGTGTTTTGTTCTATTTGTATTCATTATCAAAAAGTTTCGTATGTGCATCAAATGAGTTTCCTCACAGATTTAAATTCAGTTTCACTTTATTTCTTTAATAATTCATTAAATTGTGTTTAATTGTACGAAACAACTTGTATAATTATTTTAAATTACACTGAATTCGCAGTTTTAATTGAAATTTTATTTTCATTTGGCGAATGCAATTTTTTTTAATACGTCGTGATAAAAATACAATAAACTACAATATCTCAAGAACATTTAGCCATAGAGTTATGAAGTCGGCTTTATTATTTTCCTCATCAAAAATTACGTATAAAACAAGCATTTAATTGATAACGAAATCTTTTATTTTAGATATTGGCGATTTTTGCGGGCCATTTTAAAACAAAAATCAGAGTTTGTTTTTTCTGAATCGTTCTAAAATCTAATCAGCACCAGGGTCACTTATCTACCAAATTTTGTAAAATTTGATCAATTAGTTTTGCAGCTTGAGGGGATACATGCAATTTTCATGGGTCATTTCGCAAAATTAGGTAGGTTCTATTTTCCGAATCATACCAAAATCTAATAAGCACCAGGATAACTCACAAGTGACATTCTCCACCCTCTGACATTCTCTGATATTCTCCACTCTCTAATGTCATATTGACGTGCAGCTGGCAATCAGACTCACTACATTCTGCTATTTTTACCTCGGATAAGATTCCTACTTCGATTTTCACTCTGTAACAAGATCTTATCGTCCTCTGCACTGTGTGTTTGTCTGTCTGTTTTTTATCTACCAAATTTTGTAAAATTTGGTCAATTATTTTTTCAGCTGGAGTGGATACATACATTGTACAGACAGGTACACAAACATACACACATACAGACACACATACAGACAAAACCACAGTGCAGAGTCCACTTCGACGATAAGATCTTCTTGGAGAGTGAAAATCGAAGTAGGAGGCTTACCCGAGGTAAAAATAGCAGCATGTGGTGAGTCTGATTGCCAGTTGTACGTCAATCTGACATTAGAGGGTGGAGAATGTCAAAGAATGCCAGAGGGTGGAGAATGTCAGAGAATGCCAGAGGGTGGAGAATGTCAGAGAATGTCAAAGGTGAAAATTGTCAGAGAATGTCAGAAGGTGGAGAATGTCAGAGAATGTCAGAGAATGTCAGAGGGTGGAGAATATCAGAGGGTGGAGAATGTCAGAGCGGGGAGAATGTCAGAGGGTGGAGAATGTCAGAGGGTGGAGAATATCAGAGGGTGGAGAATGCCCACTTCGATGATAAGAGCTTCTAGTTCAGATCCAGTAACTGAAAGGTTGAGCGTCGGCTGACCAATACAAATATCCTTGATTCGATTCCCGGTTGGGATTGCAAGGTTTTTCAACAGACATAGTTCTTCCTGGCCGTCCAAACATGCCTTTCACCTTTCTGGTAGGTCGGACGGTCTGGATATCAATAACAACAGCAGACATAGTAGTTTGGGGTTCCAGAGTATATCAACACATGCAAATCCGTCGAAAACTTCATTTGCGATTTTAAGCAATTCCAATACTTTGTCTAAACATTCCCATGGATTGAAGGGAAAGTAAAAAGCTTGTATTATTTTGGATTTCGCACGTAAGACGCTCATTTAAAATATTTCGTAAACTTTTACAGTGGAAAATATAGAATGTACAATCGAAAATGTCACAATAGCATTTTTTTAATATAAACGAAAACGGAATTACAGATTCTAATTTTTGGATAAAAGACTGATTTTTTTATCTTTATTCAAAAGTTCTGTATTACAATTTAGATCTAATTTAATTATTAAATGAAAGGACGAAAAATTAACTTAAAAAGACAATTTAATTTTTTCTGTTGTATGCCTGATTTAAGAAACGGGAAGAGGAAATAAATGAGGTGGTCATTTATATATATTTTTACAGGATTTTGAAATGGAATGCTCCGGAAGTGGTGCCAAGTCCGATGAGAAAATCGTACACATAAAACATAATCATACTGTTACGAACAAAATGATATTCTCTGTGTGTAATTCTTTATATACAGGGCGTCAACTCTATACGAGAAAAAATGTTAAAATTACTGTAGAATTTTGTAATAAATAACATCTACCAAAATTTATTAAAAAAAATCGAAATATGATGCAAATAAAAGCAGAAAACACAACGAAGGAAACAGCCAGTTTCAAAAGCTATATTTGGCTGATTTCATCATTCCATAAACATTAAATATATACTTTCGGAATTTCTAAACATTAAAAGAAACCGAACAAGGTAAAATAAAACAAAACAAAATAAAAAAATGTTTTATTCCTTTTCTTTTGTTTGCAAAACCCGTTGATATCTTTTATCATTTATTTGCTACACTTAACGGAGTTTTATTTTTAAATTTGTTTGCAACATTTTGGGCGTAATGTTTTATATTCTATATTTATATACCGAGTTTTGGAAGGATTTATCTCTTTGCACAAGAAGTGGGATCTAAAGATTTATCTATTGAATTTACTTATATCGTAAATCCTTATTAAAGGTTGATCTTTAATCTTGACGTATTTTAATCCGAAAGTATCTCAGCAATTGCAATTTCTAGGAAGTTTCGCATATGAGTCCTCAGTGGGAGTTTCTATAAAAAGCTCTTCAATTCAATAAACCCGGAAAATACTTTTATAGGTTTTAGTTAGAATTATATATTGCTAACTATAGCATTACTTTAAGGCTCAGATTTGTTGATATATTTTTCTAAATGCTGAGTCTGAGTTTCAGGCTGCGGCAAAAATATAATTTTTATATTACTGTTAGAGATAACTTAACTTTTAATAGCTGCTATTTTGGAAAATAAATTCTATTTGTTCTAGTGTATCTTTACATTTTAGAATTTTACTTAATTCTCCAGTATTAAATAAAATTCTAGGATTTAAAAATATGGCGTATTATACGGCGTGTTATATGAACGTATTATAAGGCGTTGACCGGCCCTAGATATGTTCAAATTACTTTTAATAATACAGCTATAGATTTAAGGGTATATTAGATCTGCCCATCCATCTGTAAAAATCGGCGATAGCTTTAAACCGTTGGAGCTGAACTGGTTTTGCGTGTGATATAAGGATTACAAACTTGCAAAACGGAAAACTTCCAATCTTCTTCAACTTGACCAGACAATTACTAGAAATCTAAAAGGGCTTTCAAAAATATATAAATTTTGAAAATAGATTTCTTAATACACATATTTGTTACTCACTATTTATACCTATCTTTTATAGTTTTGAAGATATTTCGGGTGGAAGTAAGGGGGAAAAAACCTTGCTCAGACAGCTACTTTCTAAACTTTTCGGAAAATGAAAAAATATTGTTCCAAAATCCAATTATATCCTTAAATGCCATAATTCATGGATAGTAATATACAAATTTCCAAGTGATACTCGTATCCCGTTAAAATTTTATAAAGAGTTACACGGTTGTCAGGGTTGTTTGTTGGGCTCCTGAATGTCTTGTGAAAAGTTCAGTAGCGTAACAGTGACTACTCGGCGGAAATTAACTGAGTTTGAATGTGGAATGATAGTTGGAGCTCGACTCATGGCGCGTAATTGTTGAGACTTTTTGATCAACAATGTCAAGGGCGTATCGATAGTACCTCGTGGAAGGCATTACCTCCCACAAGGGACAGACAGACAGCCCAGTGGGCGGCCACGTCTGCTGCATGATCAACACCAGCGAAGTCTCATCGGAAGTGTCGGCGCTAACAGACGAACGACACTGCGTCGACTGCCTACCGCATTCAATGAGAGACGCACTAGAAGCGTAACAAAGTTAAACAAGAATGATCAATAATGCATAAAGCATTGATTATGAAACACTTTCCAACTAGAATGCAATTTTATTTAAGCGACTGTAAAATACGATACAGTTAGAAGTGATATTTTTTTTTAATTATCACAGAACTACAATAATTTATTTTACTTAAAAACTTAAAACCATGGAGGTAAAAGTACTTTCTGACTCCATACTTAAAACTTCACCGACAAAGGCGATGCTATAAAATTGTTTCAAAGGCGAAAAAAATATTTTCATCATTTCAAAACATTAAAAAAAATCGCCAAGTTGGCGATATTCTGCCAAATCCCTCGCAAGCGTTACAGAGACGGACGGACAGAAATATTTATATATTCGTAGATTAGAAGATCATTAGACACATTTTAGACACATTTTATAAATGTTTCAACAAAATAAAAGAGATAGTGTAAGAATTTGAAAATATTAATAATCTCTCTACTCGTTAAACCCAAAGGTCGTAATGGATAGAATCTAATAAAAAATGCAATTCCGATAAAATCTATTTATATATATTCCTTTATTATTTAAATCGAAAAATATTTACTGCTGTATTAACGCACTGGGTTTAATACCGTTTCTTAGCAGCGTGGTATGTTTTTTTCAAATATAAACTAACTGGGTTTAATTCCGTCGCTTTGCAACATTATATAATTTTTTCTCAAATAATTTTGCGGAACAAATACCGTTTGCATAATGCTATCTCAAAGGAAGGTTCAATAGTGTTTTTTAATTAATATTTCGATAATCCCTAGTCTTAAAAATTCGAAACATGCACTAAATTTTAAGTAGGTCTGGTCTATTCCAAGTCTACCCCGTTAATTTTATTTAATTTGGTGCAGTCGTTCTCCCTTGATGATGAGATAAACATACAAATAAACACACAGATACACAGAGATATTTTCTATTTTATTTATTATATAGATTAATAGCAGCATACCCGCTCTTCGTACGGAGTAACATAAAATTCACAATCATGTGCAAATTCCTATAATATTCTAAATGACATTGTTATTCAAAAGAATCTATTAAAATATTTAAATTATTGCTCCTAAAAGGAAATTTAAGAATCTCTGTTCCTACTATATAGAATTATATTATCAGAAAAATCTGAAGAATAAAATATCCTGGTTCTGTTTGTAAAGAAATTTATAAAAAATATGAAATTAAATCAACATATTCCAAAGTAAAAGCACTAAAGTTGTATGGGAAGGTATATCTGCATTGCTTATATTCTCGAATGTTAGAAGATATATACAGGGTGTCCAGTGCTATCGGTGCCCAATGGCTATTTCCTCAACCGTTAGTCACAGAGATATACTTCCAATTGCAAAAATGTTTTAAATTTTAAAATCTATTATCTTAGAAACAGTTCAAATCAATAAATGCATTTCTGAAAGAAATACGAAATATAAATTTGTAAATTTTTATACATTCCCCCGGTCCTACTAATTATATTTAGGAAAATCATTCTCATACAATTTTATGCAAAATAAAAAAAAAATCATCCTTTTACGACCAAAATTGACCGACTTATAGCTGTTTAAAGTTGGAGCATTTTTTGTGCTAAGGAATGGTCAATACGGTCCCTGATTAGTTGGTTGCCTGAAACGGGACATTTTTATGCTTGGAAAAGCGATTTAAGTCATAAATTTTAAGCTTCATAACTCGGTGAATTTTGGTCGTATAAAGATTTCTTTTTATTTTGCATGAAATTGTATGAGGATGATTTTCCTAAATATAATTGGTAGGACCGGGGGACCGTATAATAATTTATATTTCATATTTCTTTCAGAAATGTATTTATTGATTTAAACTGTTTCTAAAATAATAGATTTTAAAATTTAAAATTTTTGCAATTGGAAGTATATCTCTGTGACTAACGGTTGAGGAAATAGCCATTGGGCACCGATAGTACTGGACACCCTGTATACCTGTGTATCAGCAAAAGATTACCCGTCTATAATATATGAGTTTCATATATATTTGCCAAAAAATATCAGATAACGTAATTGATTCCATTTTATTATATTATTTCCTTTTTCAACTAATTTTGCGGAACAAATATCATTTACATAATGTTATTTCAATGGAAGGTTTAAAAGTCCATTTTTTATTAATATCTCGATAACCCCTGGTTTTAAATACTCAAAATATGGACTAAATTTTAAGTGGGGCTATTGCAAGTCTATCCCGAAAATTTCATATAATTCAGTGCAGTTGTTTTCCCGTGTTGATGAGACAAATAAATACACAAATATATCCACAAATAAACACACAGTCAGATTTTCAATTTTATTTATATAGATTATTAGCAGTATACCCGTTCTTTGTACGGAAAATATAATATAAAGAAACTTAACATTCACAATTACGTGTAAATAATTATAGTATTCTAAATGGCTTTGTTATTCAAAACATTCTATTAAAATATTTAATTTAATTCTTGTAAAAAATGTATAAGAATCACTGCGCTCGATATACAAAATTATCTTCACAGGCAGATCTGAAGAAAAAGCATCCTGGTGCAGTGTGTAAACAAATTTATAATTTTTTTTTTATTCTCACAAAACGACAGAGATTATCTAAAAATCGTACATAATTATGCAAAATATTGAATTTTTTTCGATTCGATGTCATTTTGGTAAATTTAAGGTCATTTAATCAATTAGGCCATAGTTTCTTCAATTTAATGGTATTTTAAATCCGCCAGATTTATCGCCAAGTGGGACTGTAGAATTGATAATACCACTTAAATACAAATTGACGAAACACCATCACAATACTATCCCCTAACAAAACACAATTAATGTAATTTATTTAGCGTAATTTTATCAATTTCAAGATATTTTTACGGATTTACAAACATTTTTATCAGTTTGGCGACATTTTAAAAATCAGCGAAAATGTGTTACTAAGTATTATGGTTGGACTGACAGATAAATGCTACCGAAACATCATTTCAGTACTATTTTCTAACAAAACAAAATTAATTTCATTGATTTATCGTCATCAATTTGCGACATTTACGTCAATTCGGCAAAGTTTAAGAAAAGTTGCCAAGTTAGCGATATCCCACGAGATTCGTTGACCTGAATTTGCAGATCCAATGAATACACCATCCTGATCCCGTTTGCATATACTAAATGAAACACTAAAATTTAATTAGAAGATATATCCATTCTACTGTTATTCTGTTTCAACAATCGACTAAATGAGCTTATTGGCGAATCACAATATATGAGTTTATTGGCTAAACACAATATATAAGTTTGAAAACTATTTGCCAAAATAAATGAAAATGATGTACGCAGTTCGCAACTAATATAATTAAAATAAAAATCAAACCGTTCATTTATAGGATATATCTTTGTGTCCCACCATTTATTATTTAAATCGAAAAAATAATAAAAATTAACAAACACATTTGATTTAATTGCGTTGCCGAGTAACATGATATTAGAAAGAATTAAAATAATAAAAATGCATAAAATGCTCATAAAATGCTGATAAATAAATAACCATTTCGATTTCTTAATGGTTTTCATTGTGTGCCTGTGAAAAATAAACCCTGGAGATAGCGTTTCCATTTAAATCCATGTTTCAAACTTGCGATTTTCAAAAGGGACTAATAAGCGCAATAAACTCACACAAAACTCAGAGATAAAATTTTAATTTCACGTTTTAAACCAGCGATTTCCAACCGCTTTCGTTTGGGGGCATCAGGCAGTTAGAGGGTAGAACTCCTAGGCGAAAGTTTCGTTTTTCATTAATATCTCATCAGTTTCTGGTGTTTGAAACTCGAAACAGAGTTAAGAAGAAACAGAGTTAAACAGAGATATTAAGTCTAGCTATTTTAAGGCTACCCACATAATTTCATCAAATTCGGTTCAGCCGTTCTTCCTTGATGATGGGACATACATACATACATACAGACAGACAGACAGACAGACATATTTTAAATTTTATTTATTTGTGTTCATGAAGGGGGACTCAGGTCTCTACAATGGCGCCCGAACGAAGGTAAAAATAGCAGGATATGTAGTCAGTCTGATTGTCATTTGCACATCAATCGGACATTAGAGAGGGGAAAATGCAGAATCCACTTTGACAATAACAGCTTGCAATTTCTTCCTAGTAGCTCAACTGCAGAGTGTCTACTGGTCAATTCGAAGATCCAGAGTTAAATTCCCGTTTGGAGAAGCAAGGTTTTTTACAATGGCGCCCGAACAAATCAACCCTGTAGGTTAGTGCAAAAATTTCGGAGGTCTGAAAGTGACTCTGAGGTGACTAGCACGGATTCAATGGACTCTGGGCAGAATGAGCTCCTATTTCAAATGCAGAGTACAACGACCATGCAGGAAGCTGATCTGGAAGATGAAAATGGAATCAGGACGTTAACCTGAGCTAAAAATAGCAGTAAGTGGTCAGTCAAATTAATATTAGCGAGTAGATCATGACATTAGAGACTAGAGATAGTAGAGAATCCACTTCAATAATAAGAGCTTGCAATTTCGTCCCCGTAGCTCAACGTTAGAGCATCGAGTGGCTAGTTCGAAGATTCAGGGTTCGATTCCATTTGGGACAGCAATGATCTTTAACGATAAGACTTTTAAAAATAATAAAGATTTTATTCCTAAATTTTCTAGTTCAGATTTTTGTTATTTATCTATAGGAATAGTTAATGCTAAAATCTAAAATAAAAGAATACATATGCTAAAATGTATTAATAAAATGCTTGATTGACACGTAATTTTTTGTTAACAAAAAGAATAAGGTGAACTCCATAATTCTAGGTCTAACCTCATATCTCTAGGGCGATATATTTTAGTTTTCCGTATTTTTGCCTCGTTGCTTTCGAAAATACGTCCAGTCGCCAAATGAAAACGAACAAGAAATATCAATCATGCATAAAGCGTTGATTATGAAACACTTTCCAACTTCAATGCAATTTTATTTAAACAGCTCTAAAATGCGATACATTTCTCGGTAATATTTTTAAAATTGCCACAACACTATATTAATTTATTATGCTTCAAAACATAAAATTTCATCGAAGAAAATGAACTTCATTCAAATGACGGCATTGAAATATAAATTGCCTTGTTCAAACATCTCTAAAATGCGATACATTCCTCGATAATATTTTTAAAATTATCATAATACTACAAAATTTTATTATATTTGAAAACTTCATTGAAAACAAATGAAATTTATTTAAATGACGTCATCGAAATATAACACGCCTGGCTCACTCTATAAATGCAGCATTTCATTCATAAAATTTTTCCATTCATTTCATTCATCACAATACTATAATAATTTATTTTATTAAAAAATTTAAAACCATGGATGTACAAGTAGTTTAACTCTATGCTTAAAACTTCATCGAAAAATCGTTTGCTTCTATGCGTAAATTCAATGAATGTTTCATTCATATCAGCTATATTGCAGACTCCATAAGTTAAAAAATTTTTCATTAAAGAAATGAAGCATTTTGCATTAAAGAAATGAAGCAATTCTGATACAACTCATTCTACATCTTTTGATATTTGCAGTTTCCATAAGTGAAAATTAGGCTTCGTTGTAGAAATAATCAAAGTGTGATGATCTTTTAAACTCAACTATATTGTAATTGCGTTGTTTCAATATGTAGATGCACGGAATTTAAGCAAAAATAAAGCGGTTTCAGGACGGATGCAACACTAAATTTGAATTGAAAAGAACTTTAAAAATCACGATTTTGACACAAGATGGATGCCATATTTTATTTTGAAGTGGGTCACGTGATCTCTTCATATTATGGTCACGTGATCTCTCCATATAAAGGGTGCAATTATCATTTTAATTTTTATTTAAAAAACTACTAAATATATTTTGCTGAATTTTTTTTTATATATATTTTATGGTATAATTTGAATATTTTATAAAACTTTCGATGCAATTTGTGAATTTTAAATCTGCTTAAAAAATGTTTGAAAAATTAGGTACCATAGGGTTCAATGTATTTCATTTATTCAACCCGGGTTCAATCCAAAACTAATTGGGTGATATTCTTCGATTATATTCCCATAGGTCCCACAGACCGTCTCAACAACATACTAAAATTTCATTTTGATAAAGTCATTTTTACGGCAGTTATCGTGCTAACGGACAGACAGACAGACAGACAGACAGACAGACAGAATGAACAAAGTCATAAACACTTTCAATTTGTTGTAAAGTGTTAAAAATGGAATAGAAATGAAAATTTAGAGTAATACGAGGGTCACACTGAAATTTCTGAGACAGGGGCAGACGATACCTGCTAGAAAAAAAAATATTGTTCTGATATTTAAATTTGAACCCTTTTATGTGAGCAGACGATAATTTGTGGCAACAATTGTAATTTAGCTATCGTAGAATACATTTTAAAAGAAAAGAAAATGGTATTGAAGCATTATCGAGCTACGATTTTCTATGATTTTAAAGTGGGGCTAAATCATGAAGAATGTCTTCAATGTCTAGAATTAGCATATGGAAATGATGACCCATCTCGTGCCACTGTATTCAGATGGTTTACAGGGTTCAGAAGAGGTCGAAATTCTCTCCTGGATGAAAAACACACAGGTAGACTTTTGTCAGCTGTAGTTCCAGAAAGTGTGTCGGCCAGTCGGAAAATGTTAATTGATGATAATCATTGTACCTACCAAATGATACAGAAGGAACTTATCAATAGATCCGCAGATATACATAAAATTGTTCATGAACTGCATATGAAAAAATTAATTTGTCGTTGGGTCCCCAGAATTTCACAGAACATCAAAAAGCGGAGCGCGTCAGAATTATTAAAGAAATCCTAAAATTACTTAATGATGGTGGACATCGCATTATTTCTAAAATTATAACTGGTGACGAAACGTACATGCCGTTTTTTGACGTTCCAACACGTCAAGAAAGTAAAGCATGGGTCTTTGATGAACCCAAACCAACATTGGTGAAAAGACAACGAGCAATGCAAAAAGTAATGTATGCCGTGTTCTTCAGAAGTACAGTTCTGTTCAAAGCCATAAAGCTGGAGGGACAGAAGACAGTTGCACCTAACTGGTACACCACTAAGTGTTTTCCAGAAATTCTTCAGGAAGTAAATGTTAGGGGATTCATGCTTCACCAAGCCAATGCATCTTCTCATTCAGTAAGAATGATAGTCGAATTTCTTGAACAAAAAAACATCAAAGTGATAGAACATCCACCCTATTCTCCTGATCTCGCTATGTCTGACTTTTAGCTATTTTTTAATAAAAAAAAATTACGTGGGTGTCGTTTTCATTCCGAAGATGGCATTGATGAGGCTATAAAAGCATATTTTTTTATCTATTCCAAGAAACGGATGGCTTGAAGCATTTAATCTTTGGAAAATTCACCCACAAAAATGCATTGATATTGAAGGGAGATACTTTATACACTCTTAAGAGTTGGTAAGTTTGACTTGTACCACTTAGCCATCTCAAATATTTCAGGGTGACCCTCGTATCAAATAATTATCCGAGTTATTTTGTGATATAGGTAAAGAACACTTGCTCGAAGAGTTATTTTATAAAAAAAAAATTCGAAAAAACAAAATAAAATATTAAAGTATTGAAATTATTTTTATATATTCACAAAATATTGCTAATAAACAAGATAAATTATTTACCTTCTTATCTACTAGGTTCGGAAATATAAGCTTCTAAAGTGTTTTTACATTTTTCGTAACTTTCCAATTTCCACCTTACATTTCCCAAACATTTTTATTATTCACGCCAAAAATCAGAAACTTTCATTATAAAATATTTTAAAAGAATAAAATAGTGGTGAATTAATATAGGGGAGATTTATGACTTTCCTGATACATATAATGTATGAGGAAAGTATCGTGACGGGTTTGAAAATTCGAATTCGAGTTTTCGACGGGAGAGAACGTTTCAAGCATCCCTGAACACGAATCAGACGTTTTTGAGATGATATCTGTGTGTGAGTGTGTGTCAGTGAGTCTGTGGAGACGATAACTGACGAACGAATGGACCGATTCAAACGAAATTTGGTACGAAAATTGCAATCCATGAATACTGGAAGCCTATTGTTTTTAAACGTAATCGAATATTTAGAACCCCCCTAAATTTTCAAGTGAAAATTTGACAAAATCATCAAAAAATCAAAACCTTTAATAAAGTTACGAAAATAGTAATTTCTTATGTAATGTTTCATTAGAAAACGATTAAAATAAATTTCAGAACGCTAGCACGAACCGTTCTCGAGATATTGTACATTTAAAAAAAAATTATCAGAAATTCATATAAAATTAAAAAAAACATTACCTATTGCTGAAATATGTTCACTTTCAAAAGTAATATCATGCGATATATTGGGTGACATCATTCTCGTGGATTTAGCTAGTTCCATTCTTGAGAAAATATACTTTAGGTAATACTTTTGTATTTGGACGCCAATAGTCAGTTATCTACCACAAGAATAACTTATTTCTAACGCTTGGCGAGATTCTTAACGCTTGGCGAGATTTTGGCGGAATGTCGCCAACTTGGCGACTTGTTTAAATGCTGCCAAATTAACTAAAATATCGCCAAATTGATGAAAATGACGCTAAATCAATGAAAATGACGACTAGATGATGAAGTAATTATTAGAGTATTTTAATATATGCACTATATCTCTTATTGACGATGATATCAATATTGATGACTGTTTATTTAGAGTTGCGCGAAGTATAAGTTAGTTGAGTATTTTGAATTAGTTTTACATGTTGTCATCTTGAAAATCGCCAATGTACAATTCAACGATAAAACGATGTACAATTCAACACAGATCTTATACATTATTTTTTTTATTGTAAAACTAGTAAATCCATTGCATTATATGAGGAAAGTCATGTGCTGCCCGCATTAGATTTTTTATGGAGTTATGCATCAACATTTCTTTATTAGTAATTGCTAACATTTCAGCAATACCATCCATTAATTCTTTACACGAGCCTTCTTACCGTAATCTAAAAACTGAAACATTACTCATTAAAACCAATACTTTTAACTAACAAATTTGAATTTATTAACACATCAATTATGATTATAATTAAAATATCATGAAAGCTTAGCATAAAATTACTTAAGGAGGAGAAGAACACTTGTGTGAGACCCTGTTCTATCTAATATATTCAGCAGAGACAACCTCAATTTAATATTTGTTAAGAAAAGTACATATCTTTGCATCTTTATGTACTGATACTGTCTCATCTCAGCGTTGGTCTCAAATCATCATCCGACTGCGTAGTTGATGTCACTGACTGATTGACTTTGCAAGGAGCTGCATTCATCAACTTTGACATTCTGACTGTGACTTTCTAATTTATGACTGTTGATAACTATGGCACATTTTAAACTCTCTACGCATGACTCCAACATTCTGATGCAAGACTTCATTGTCTAACTAACAACTAACTACTGACGTTGATCCTCCTTTTTTGTCACAGCATCTCTTTTGCCTTGGGTGAGGATACGTCTATTGCTTCCATTGGCTGTCCCTCAGCGTGAGGTCGTACTGCAGTTTCATTGGTTGCTTTGAATTGAATGAAATTTGTTTTCAGTCCTGGCCCTAAGTATTGTTTACGCCACAACTCACACCTGTAATTTGGGTGACGTGTATTTATTGGGGTCATAACTTTCTGGGCCAAAGATGCTTAAATTGGCAACATATAACTGTATCTTTGTTTGGTCACAAACACTAAAATCTACAAATTGTGTCTACTGGTCTCACATTTGGTTACGAAATCTGAAAAAAAATACAATGCTTTTCCATTCTGATAATGATCATGTTGCAAGTGAAATTAAACACCACAGAATATAAATGTCAGACATTTTTCTGTATTTACATATTGATTTAATACATCATAAGTCAAATACATATAAATTAATAATATATATAATAATTTATATGAAGCGAATTGTTATATTTCTTCATTTAAACCCCAACAAAACAAGTAATTACGAAAAATTGTTGTACATTCGCAGCGAAAGCTTTCATTACTGAAACAATGCGCCTAAATTATAAGCTCAAAATTATCTAAAGGCATTTTAGAATGGTATTTTAAAAGACTTTATTACACATAATTGTACGTGCAAACTAACGTTTAGAAAACTAAATACCTATTATTTATGAAAATATTTTAATACTTATTTTTGAGCATATGCGTTCATTATTTTAGAAATGCAGAAGCTATTAAATTAAGTTGTTTAATAAAGTAGGGTTTATTTCTGTTTATACTGCGAATTTCTCGCGAGATAAAGTTAAGAAAGAATGTATAATGAATTAGCTTATTTGTTCTAAACACACTTCTGGTATGGGGTTATTTACGTAATATAAGGAACCAACAGAATATATTATGTAACCATAAATAAGTTCGATTACTTCGTATAATTGAATAGATAGATTGTTTTTAAAAACTTTTCGATTTCTTGAGTTTGGCGAGAAAGAACGTTTTAGATCTCCTGAAGCCAATTTGAATGTTTTTGTAAGCATGTCCACTTCTGTGGGTACGGGAGTTACAATTTAAGAACGAATGCACCTACCATTATGAAGTTTCATATATACATACGTTACATAAATAACTTGAATTAGATAAATTTTTTAGAAATTCTAATGATTAGAACGACCTATTCAAATTTTGATATTTTGATAGCATTATTACTTTCCCTGTAATACTTGGTATAGGGAAAGTATTGGAATGGTGCCGAAAATCGCGAAAGACGTTTTCGAAGGATCTACATGTATCGATCATTCTAGGACATGGAAAAATATTTTTGAATGACGCCTATGTGAGTCTATGTATCTGTCTGGGCAATGTATGTATGAAGACGAAAAACTAAATGACCAAATTCACATAATTTGGTAAATAAGTAAGTTGTGGATTTTCCTGGTATTGATTAGATTTTGTCACGATTCGGTAAAAATGAACCTGCTTTTTTTGCGACATGGACAACAAAAAAAAATGTATGTATCCACTCTAGCTGAAAAAGTAATTGACCAAATTTGATTTCACCATGGTAGAAAATTCACCTGTGGGATATTCTACTGCTGATTAGATTTTGGTTCGATTCTGAGAGACAAAACCTGCACTAAAAATGAAAATTCAGTGTAATATCAAATACTTATTCTTGTTATTTTATGCAATTAAACTCAGTTTAATTAATTGTAAAAGAAAGAAAGAGAAAATGAATTTGAGTTTGTAGGGAAAGCCATATGTTTCCCACGTAAAGTAATGATAATGTAAGGAATAAAAATAGTAATATTTAGTATATGTAGGAAATGGATAATTCGAGCAGTATTATGGATGTTAATATGCCCGAACAAAAATATCTATAAGGAACAAAATAGTTTAATTATATCTATAAGGAACAAAAAGAGTAATATATAGCATATGTGGGAAATGGATAATCCGAGCTGTATAATGGATGTTAATATACTAATTAGGAACAAAAATACCTGTAAGAAATAAAAACAGGTTAATTATTCTTTTAAGGAACAAAAATAGTAATATATAGTATATGTGGGAAATTGATTATCCGAGCTGTATTATGGATGTTAATATACCAATAACGAACAAAACTACCTGTAAGAAATAAAACCAGTTTAATTATACTTATAAGGAACAAAAATAGCAATATATAGTATATGTGGGAAATTGATAATCCGAGCTGGATTACGTATGTTAATATACCTGTTAGGATGTTAATATTACCAAAATAGTTTATTCACACAGATCATTGAAATGCACCCTCCCCCCCTCCGCGCTACTAGAAAGTTGCCAGCATGAAAAAAAAGAAACGTTTTGAAAATTTTTTGCAACGAAATATTTTAACGATTATTTTTAAATGAGGTAGAATAAATAAAATAAATTATTTAGATTTACTTCAAATTTTTGCAAATGAAAATATAAAATAGGGCCTTTAAAATGTGACCAAAATATAAAGTTGCAGAGCATTGTCTCATTAGAAAGAATTGTCAATAAAACTCTGACAGAAGATTATTTTTTATGCAATATGATTATTGATCGACGAATTTCTGTTTTATTCAGAAATACTAATATAAACAGCATAGTAATCTAATATGCAGCTAGTTCAAAATGCCTTACATCAACAACAATGCATGTTTGAATTCAAGAAAAAAACATTAACCGTGTTACATTCCTTAATGATGGCATCTTTTTGACAGGTATTTTCTGTTTCCCATAAACACTTTTCATGAGCTTCTGATATGGATTTATACAAACCAGACAATGCTCTTTACTTCGAATCAGTTTTTAATTAGATTTTTCCTTCTATCTTGTTTTGTTGCCGAATTTGTGATCTCGACCTTTAAATTTCTCTGCTAGGGGCGCTAAACTCACTTTTTTTCCCATGGGGCATGATACCTTAGGATATAGATATTGTTACGACGTATACCGTGCAATCATGGGTGTGTACACAGCATACAAGAACGGGTCTAAATTTCTGGATAACTAACATAATTATTAACAAGCACAGAGTAAACAGGAGCAGTATACAGAAAAAGCAAGACTTAAATGCTTCACTAATTTCACAAAATAACCGACATGAAATTTTGAGATTTTGTCATAAAACATTGACGAAAGTTGTTTCGTAAAACAGCTGTTATTGTTCTAAAATCATTGACAAAAATAACAGTTCAATAAAGTTCGTATCACGTCAACTGCTCTCTGACTCAGTGATGACTCCTATTTATAGACTCTCAATAGAAATTTCTGGAAATCTCTAATATCACATAGAATAATCGTTATTTCGTGGTCCTTTTTATAGAAGATATATTTTATAGAAGATTCTGGAAGTCGTCAAATTGACGATAAATCACAAAATATGGCCACCCTTCTTTGAAGTTTCGAAAGTGGCAACCCTAGATTAATGTCATGGAATCCTTTACGCGTGTTTTCTCCTTCAGGCAGTTGAAATAGACGAAAGAAAAGACTTCAGTTAGGATATATTACACGTTCGCAGCAATATATTTAACGTGTACAATCATGATCTCCCTTACAAAGTTATTGAAGCGCTAGAGTAAATTCTAGAAATCGCGTGTATGGGACAGAACAGTTTTAATACAGAATAACAGTTTGATGCATTTTCATGAGTTTTAATCTCATATTATGTATTTAAGTTATTATTTTGGATTGTCTATTAATGAGCAAAAATGAAAAAAATAAAGTCACAAATATCCCAGATAATTAATTCCGATAACTTATAATTACATTTAATGCAGAAAATGTTTTAACAAATAGGAATAAATAATATGTCTAAGTGAAACATGCACATGTAACAATAACATGCCCATGTAGCAATAACATGTCTAAGTGCACATATAACAATAACATGCTCATCTAACAATAACATGCCCATTGCCCACGTAACAATAACATGTCCATGTGATCCGAGAAAACATTTACTTGCTCACGATAGTTTGCATATTTCTTACGTAGAAATTTACAAAATTGAAGCCTCTCCCGAGGGTGTACATTGTCACTGTTGGTATTAATCGGATTTTTTAAGACCTATAAAATTAAGTGTAGCATTTCACATTTGTGATTAATTGGACCAGTGATACAGACAGATTTTTCCAAAAATTTTCTTGCAAAACTTGCAAAGAAAAAAAAAATCAAAATATTTAAAAATGGATCCTTGTATGAAAAAGTCGTATTGAGTCACATCCAGCTCATTTTTCTATAATTAATATCTCATTTTCATAACATAGAGTGATAATTTAAAATTAATGGACTAAAATAACCAACTTCTTACAAGGTACTGCGAGCTTCATATCACTTAAGAATTTCGTGAAAATTAGACTAACGAGAACCATAGATGAAAGGACAATTAAGTTCATAAAACACAAAACACGCGTATAAGAGGCGTTATATAGGGAAGATAATATGGAAGTAAAATATGGGAGACACTTCCATTACATACACCAATATCCGTGTACCGGTTTTATGCTTTTGCAGATGATCGAATAAAATAGCAAAACCAATTCAAGGATGCTGGTACCTGCAATGGGAATATCTATCATATTTTGGAGCACGTCCCTTATAGGCTGGTTTTGTGTTTTATGAAATTGGCATTTGCAACTTTGTGTGGCCTGAGTTAAATTGTAGAAGAATTTTAAGCCGGCCACGTGGAAGGACTGAGGTTATATGTTCCTATAACAGCTCGCAAAAGAGTGACTTACAGCAAGTTCCTTGTTGCCATTGCAGATATCGGCTATAAGCTATTCCATGCTGCTGACAAGCACATAATAATTTCGAAACCGGTCAAAGATGCTGGTATATGAAATCGCAGTGACTTGCAGATTGTTGTGAACGACCCGTATAGGCGGGTTTTGTGTTTCATGAAATTTGCATTTGCAGCTTCGTGGGGCCTAAATTAAACTATAAAATAATTTTATGTCGTCCACATGGAAGGGCTGAAAATGTCAGCTGCCATAGAAGTTCGCAAAGATTGTTGCTTATAACAAATTTCTTTCTAACATTGCATTTTTCGGCTACTCAATCCTAACAAGTGCATCATATTCATAAAAAACTGTGCATGAATATTTGTGTCTGCAATGGGAGTGTTTTCCCAAATGAAATCCGTTTCTCATACCAGAGACCGTGTAACTATCCTTAAAATTAAAATTTACAAAAAGGGCCAAATTTAGATCTCGTTTACATCATATATATATGCCATTAAACTACATGAACAAGTATTAACTTCTACATATTGGCTACGTATTAACTTCTACATACTTCTACATAAATATTAACTTCTACGCGTAACATTCTACATATTGGTGGCAAAAATTTATTTTGTTATACTTTTTTTTTTGCGAAAAAAAGAATGTTTTTTCTCAGGATCTGCTGTATTGATAATGATCAAATTATTTTATATATTGTGATTCAGCATCAAGCTCAAGAAGAGAGTGGGGGTAGGCTGTTAAGGATTTTGTTCAAAGTTTTGTATTTTACTTGAAACATATACTTTTTATGACTGACTATTATAGATAGATCTTAAAGGATAAACTTATGCGGATTCGACATCCAATTCTGGAGGTATAGGTTCTTTAACGGCGAATTTTCACTTAGGGTTGAAAAATGTTATTTGAAATACGCATTTCTCAGGATTGGCTTTAGATAGAGCTTAGATGATGAATAACGTGGATTTGCCACTGACTTTCAGAGGGAGATGAGAATCCACTAAGAATTTGCATTTCTGATTCTGGAGATATTTCTATGTTTTAATAAAAATTTGTATAACTATCCGAAATAGTATACAGAAGAGAATAAAAATGCTTAATAACAAATAAATAATGCCTCATAGCACCATGTGAATGCTCCGTCACAAATTATGTGTTCTAATTTATTTAACTTAACTTGGAGACAGCACTGCGGACCTGGCCTACCTCTCGGTTTACAGGTTTAGTTCCGCACCCCTCAGGACTTACGGACCCACATATTTAGCGTGATCGTACTACGCATGAACACGTTTTTTCTTTTTCCAGCGGAGGGAATCGAACCCGGGTCTACCGAGTGCAATTTCCGCGCACTGACCAGTGAGCTACCGCACTCACTATTATTTATCTTAACTTATGTTTTAAGAATGATTAGATCGTTTCAAAGTACTATCACGCATTATTTCTCTAAATCCGTTTTATATGATCTCGGATGCTAAGTAGATAATCAGAGAGAATGTTTATTTCCGTAATTCCACCTTTAGCACTATTTTCATTTACTTCAACCGTTCCTAAGCTGATTGTGGAGTGAATGCCTTTAAAATTGCTTCATTACTTTCCACTAACTCTAATGCCGATTTAAATTTTCCTAAATAGAAGCGATTAAAGGACAGCAGACGAAAATAAATGTCAAAGATACATTCGTTAGAAATTGGAATGAAATCATAGAACTAATATAAAATATCAATATTAAACTGCTATATTTAATTAAAAAGTTGTAGGTGTCCACTTCCACTATAAAAGATGAAAAGATATAAGAGATGATGCTATAAGAGATGATGCTCTTGTACCGTCAATGAGCGAACGCTATATATGACCATTTCGAAAATCCAGTCGAATTTCAGTTGGAACCTGAGTTATTTCCAAGGATAATATGCATTGAAAATTTACGCCTAGCAAGTTAATAAATATATAAGGACCTCAAGTTCTGCAATCAACAACTATATCAACTAAAATGAGCTGGAGTATATATACTGGTTTCTTGGGAGGCGAAATCGAAGATGCACTTGCAATGGACGATTGGCGTCTAGTATTTTGGAATTGAAGAACCCTACACCAGTATCCCATTTGTAAAGAACGCTGAAAGGTAAGTTGATGATATAATAACAGGAAACGTAGGATTCTGAAGCAACAAAAATATAAACATTCAAATATATACAAAATGTAACCAGGAAACCAGCAAACTCAAACAATGGATAAATCCAATCACAGGCCACCGTTGTTTCCTTGCTTAAATCAACATGATAAAAAAAATGCAACAGCAAACAGTGCATATGCTATGAAAAAGGCTCAACCCATCGCTACATATTCCATCTCCCAATGACCTGCCACAACCATTTGGATGAACCACAAGAATATTTACTCACCTTACGAGAATACTGTAGCGGATATGAATATTATTGGTTGGACATTGTGCGTGCAACGAGTGTGTCTTTGTAAAACGCTCGAGTTTTCGCAGCATATGAATACACTTACTCACTCCAATGTAAATACAAATTTCATTTGTGGAGAGAGTATTATTATTACAAACTTAAGTTTGTATAAATCATAACATTATTAAAATTTACTGCAATTAAATACATAATAAAAATGGAATATTAAATATCGTTAAATATGATAATACCATCAGTATGATGTCCAAATGCAAAAAAATGACAAGTTAAATCTAATCTAAATTTATGAGTTTGTAGTATCAATGACCTTAAAATACTGCAACTAAAATACTACAACTAAATACTGCAACCTGTAATTGTAGAAATAACTCATTGAGCACGACTCCCACAGATACTTTTAGCATATATACACAAGCTGATGTCATTCTTCTTGGTGAAGCTGTTCGAAGAATTCAATTTTTAGTCATGTAGATCCACCACCACTGAAGACAAATTATGCTACATACTGGCGCTCTTTAGTCTGTCCATCTATTTTACTAAATTTTGTCTAGTAAAAATACTTTTTCTCAAGTAAAAGTGAAAAGTATTCTTGAAGAGAATGCTATATCCGCCTTTTGGAGAGCATTTTTAATCACACTTTTTATACTGGGGGTTGGCCAAGCCTCATACCTCTGTTTGGTTCCAACGTTGTGTCGCGTAGTAGTGTTGCGGGTTCTGATGTTTGATGGCCCTGACTGGGCCAGAGAGATATGCGACTTGAATTTTAAAATGTCGTCAACATGTATGCATTTCCATATTTAAAGTAAAGTAATAGTAGCATCACAAACACCAAGTCAACTAAATATGACATCCCAAACACCAAGAGAAATCAACTGACAATAGTAAAGATCAAGAACATTATACAGTACTTGGAATTTAATCAAGGCTTATTATCAACTAATGCGTAGTAAAGGGCCTAGAACCATTTCGAAGTAATGCTCAGTAATTGAATATTAAATAAAAGTGGATTTAGAAGACTAATCTCTAAAGAATATAATGTAAATAAATAATCAACTGGGCGCTGTCTAAATGCAAAATTCAACGAAAAATTCAATTATCGAATGAAATACCAATTTAAAGCGTATTAATTGATCAAACCAATCAAAATTAATTAACCTTAAAACAATATAGATAAAATATCTCTTAAAACAATACATAGAAATTAGTAAGTGTCATTGCTCGTTATAGTACATACCACGTTCTACTCTCATAATCCCAAATATTATCAGATCTAGATAATTAAACTTCTCAATGTAAAAAATCTGATGTGGGCAACACATGACTTTCCTTATATAATGAAATGAATTTACTACTTTTACAGTAAAATAAATAAGTTTTTCTTCTAGTAGATACTAATATCCTTTCCAAGATATTGAATTTTCGACAATTAGTCGTCATTTTCATTGATTTATCGTCATTTTTATCCATTTGGCGAGATTTTCGTTAATTTGGCAACATTTCAAAAAGTCGCCAAGTTGGCGACATTCTGCCAATTTCGTCGCCAGAATCTCGCCAAGCGTTATGGACAAAGAAATAAGTTATATATATATATATATAACTTATTAGATGTTGAATTTTCGACATATATAACTATTATTATATATTTATATATTATATAACTTATTAGATATTGAATTTTCCACAATTAGTCGCCATTTTCATTGATTTAGCGTCATTTTTATCCATTTGGCGAGATTTTCGTTAATTTGGCAACATTTCAAAAAGTCGCCAAGTTGGCGACATTCCGCCAATTTCGTCGCCAAAATCTCGCCAAGCGTTATGGACGAAGAAATAAGTTATTCTTACAGCAGATAAATTGGCGTTCAAATGCAAAAGTATTACTCAAAGTATCTTTTTTCATGAATGGAACGAGCTAGATCCACGAGAATGATGTCACCCAATTTATCGCATGATATTATATATGAAAAGTGAACATGTTTCTCAATAGGAAATATTTTTTTTTCTATTTTATATGACTTTTTGATAATTTTTTTGAAAAATGTGCATTATCTCGAGAACGGATCATGTTAGCGTTCTAAAATTTATGTCAATCGTTTTCTAATGAAAAATTACATAAGAAATGTCTATTTGCGTAACTTTATTATTGGTTTTGATTTTTTCACAATTTTTTCAAAATTTCATTCGAAAATTTAGGGGGGTTCTGAACATTCGATTGCATATAAAAACAATAGGCTTCCAGTGTTTACAGATTGTGATTTTTGTACCAAATTTGGTTCAAATCGGTCCATTCGTTCGTCAGTTATCGTCTCCACAGACCCACTGGCACACACACACACACACACACACACATACACACACACACACACACACACACGCAGACATCACTTCAAAAATGTTTGATTCGTGATCAGGGATTCTTGAAACGTGCTCTCCCGTCGAAAACTCGAATTCGAATTTTCGACCCCGTCACAATACTTTCCTTATACATTATGTATATAAGAAAAGTAAAAATCAGAAAGGTTGAGGATTGAAAGTATAATATAAACCATTTAAGTAAGGCACACCCGATGATTGCTATTACTTGCAACATTCATTGTAGCGTATGAAATTACACATACATAACAGACTTCCCGGTCGTCCACTTTGTTACTCAAGTCCTCTGGACGAGTCGGACGGCCTGAGGTTTCCACATACATAACAGAAAACAAGATGTTGGTAACGCACGACTGTGTATAATGCATTTAATCTACCCCATTCGCAGTCAACATATTACGTACAATATCCACAGCACAATATGTTTAACAATAAATTGTACATTTGGCACTTTTCCTGACGACAATATTGCATACGGACGGATATAAAACCTTTACTTATATATAAATGACTATTGTTGAATTGTTGGTTATAAAAATACAAAATTATTAAGCAATAAACTATCTCCTCTAGTGAATGGAACTAACAAGATCCAAAAGAATTATATCAACAAATTTGTCGCATAATTCTACATTAAATTCTTTTTTTTTATTTACATTTAATCACGAAAATTTTGACTCCAGTGAAAATTTTACAAAAAAAATATATAATGTTTAGATTCTTTGATCGCGAAAAGCTCATTTAACTAAAATAACAATACCTTTAATAAAGATCTATCCATAGCTTATTTTCTCTACAATGTTAATTTCAAACAAAGTGTAGTATTGTTGGCAAATACGATTGCGTAAGCATCTAAGAAAGACTTCAACATTTAAAATGCATCTACTGGTTTATTTTTAATACAAAGAATCAATTTTATTTATAAGCGCAGCAAATAATGAAGATTGGGGGATTGTGGTTGTTTTATGTGTCGTCATGATTCGGCCATATTTAGTGCTGGGCATTAGCCAACGGAGCAGCGCAGATATGCCCGTCCGGCCTTTCATATTCATGAGTCATGGCTCCACATACGCATCCCAATATCCGGGTCTTGAAACTTGTACGTACATTATGATGTTATATGCTTATTTTCTACACGGTCCCCCGTATTTGAACTAGTGCTAGCTAGAGTGGTCTCCTAGTGATATCCATAGGATCTCATCCTGTGCGATATGATACATCCATAGGATCTCATCCTGTGCGATATGATACATCCATAGGATCTCATCCTGTGCGATATGATACATCCATAGGATCTCATCCTGTGCGATATGATACATCCATAGGATCTCATCCTGTGCGGTATGATACATCCATAGGATCTCATCCTGTGCGATATGATACATCCATAGGATCTCATCCTGTGCGATATGATACATCCATAGGATCTCATCCTGTGCGATATGATACAAATCACGCTCAGTGTTCCCGTGATAGGTTGAGCTAGCATATACTTCTCAACGTGCTTGAGGATGGCGGAAAGGGCTGCTTTTTATTATTATCTCATACTGTAGAATAAAGTATACAGATGTAATGTTTTCACGAAAATTTTCGACTTCGAGATTTTTATGCCAGTTTGTGTTTTAGGCCCCCCTGAACACGTTTTGATAATATTTAGAGTGATGTCCATCCGTTTGTCGATCGTTCGTCTGTGATCGATTTTTTGTATACTCGACAGCTGTTGCAAAAAATGATGTATTTTCACAAAACTTTATATCCAGCTTTATTATCGAAAAATCTAGAACTAGATGTAATTTTTTGAAATTTGAGGGATAACTTCGATATTTATCGACATTTTATATTTACTTAAAATGTCAGTATGCGACAGACTTTGACGTAATTATAGCTAAAAGGGATTATGTATAGCTCAATGATCACGAAACTTAACAGTTCCAATCATTGTAATGAAAAAAAAAACTGTGTTACAATATTTGTGTTTGCGACGTAATTAGACTCCTAGGGGGTATATTATAGTCAAACTCTGTTAAACGAAATATTTTTTCAGTTCCTTTAAAATGAATAATAACATGTAGTAATTACGCATTAAGGACCAGTGATGCAGATTTTTTAAATTTGTTTACAACATTTTAAAAAAAAATATCACCAACTACATAAAAGGGATTCTGTTGTAAGAACGTCGAGATGAGCCAGTTTATTATATATTTCATTTTTAAATCAAAACTTGAGAATTTTTACAACATTTTATTTAACTTCAGAGTATATGCTGCGCTTCAACCAGGCTCCACAAATTGTAGCGACATGAATTTTGGTATGTTTTTGTCTTTTGTGGTACGTTTTATTCAATTCTTATCATACATGAACGTCATACCACACACAGAATTTACTCGGTTTCACACTTTATTTTTAGATTGGTTTCTCTGGTTGTTAGAGTCAAACCTTAAAATCAAGTTTTGGCCCACTGCTACCAAGCCAATTTTTTCTAGGACAAAAATCGACTCACACCGCAAAATAATCCGATAGTAATGAAACTATACATGCAAACACCTGTCGACCGAATATGAGAAATGATCAAAAATTCGCACCCAATGTATGAATAGTCGGAACTACAGCGTATTGAAACTGAGCATCATGTTGGTGTATATAAGGAGCTAACCTCGCTTTCAGGAACAAAACGGTGGATTAAATTACAATATACAATTGTCTTGTTTGTGAATGGGAGAATTAAGCTTCCCTTGGTTCATTTAACTTCCTAATTTTTATAAAACAAAAGAAAATATCTCGTGCCTGGTCATTAATATTTCACCAGGGAGTAAGTAAACACAATGGACTGTAACACGCGTGACATTTTAATTATTACAGTTTTCCCACTCGTTGGAAATCCTAGGTTAGACTGCTGACATATCGAATTTATAACAACTTTACTTAAAAAACTAAGAACTGATAAAAACCCAATTATATAAACTTATAAGGCTTTCAAATAGTTACAAATTCTCGCTTATTTTTCATAGCTAGGACTTTTAATTTTTGAAATATAAGCATTAGGAACTTGAAAAATGGAAAATTAATCTTTTTAAACGTGATAAAACTCTAAAGCTTTTTTAAAGACAATATAGATCTAGAAAATAGATTTCCTAATACATATTTTTGTCGCTTACCATGAATCTATCTTTTATAGTTTAAGATATTTCGAGTGAAAGGAAGAAACATGAAAAGAAAATTTAAACCTCGCAAGAACAGATATCGTTTTTAAGTCTTTTCGAAAAAAAAAAGAACAGTTCAAAATATTAAAATACTCAAATTATTTTATATAATCATAAAATTCCTACAAAACAAGAAAATTTATTTGCATTTTTATCTACTAAGTTTGGAGATATAAGCGTTCAAAGTATTTACATTTTCCGTTAATTTTGAAAGAATAACGTGGTTACGAAATCTAAAAGATACAATGGTTTTGCATTCTGATAATGTTGCAAGTGAAATTAAACACCACAGAATATAAATGTCATATATTTGTCTGTGGTTGCATATTGATTTAATACAGCATCAATCAAACATATATTAATTAATAATGCATATAATGATTTACATGAAGGGAATTGTTATATTTCTTCATTTAAACACTAACAAAACAAATAATTATGGAGACTTGTACTTTCGCAGAGAAGGCATTCTTTAATCTAAAACAATGCGCCGAAATTATAAGCTCAAAATTATCTAAATGCATTTTAGAATGGTATTTTAAAGATATAATTGTATGTGTAAACTAACCATTAGAAAACTAAATACCTATTATCTATGAAAATATTTTAATATTTATTTTTCTGCATATGTGTTCATTATTTTAGAAATGCAGAAGCTATTAAATTAAGCTCTTTAATAAATTTGAGGTTGTTTCTGTTTGTACTGTGAATTTCTAGCGAGATAAAGTTAAGAAAGAATGTATAATGATTTAGCTTATTTGTTCTAAACATACTTCTGTTATGGGGTTATTTGCATAATTAAAATAACCCTCAGAATATGTTTTCCTTTTATTAACGGAAATGTAATCATTTTATTTAGAGTAACAGCAAATAAAATTTATAACTTTCTCGTACAATTGTTATCTCGTATAGTATGACCTCCTGAATCCATTTTGGATGCTTTTAGAAACATGTACGTCTCTGTGTGTGTGCGTGCATTGTTAAGGTGTGGTCACTATAACTTAAGAATTTAGTTTAAAGTTTTATCGTTAGTTTTAGAGCTAGACTGAACAAGAGCACACACACATACACAGAAAGACGTCACGCTAAAAATAGTATGCTCGTACACTAGAAATCCCAATCGTGTAGATCCCTCGAAAACTCGAGTTGCGATGTTCAGCACGACTCCAACACTTTCCTTATGCATTAAAATATATTGCAAGGAAGGTGAAAAGAACAAAGTACTTTGCATTTCAAGCACAAAATGAAAAATAATTTTAAAAGATAATTTCACAAACGTATTCGTTCTCTATAACTCGGGAGATGATGATGCAAACCTCAAACAATTCTCGAAAAAAATGAACGATTTATACTCCCCTTTAGGACGAAAAATACAAACCATATTGGAGCGCTATTATTTCCAGGAACGCAACGTCTTGATTGAACGCGTAGCAACGGACATGTCCTTCAATTGTGACGGCAAGAAGTCAGTGACTTGTTTCCTCCCCAGGAATGAAACGAGCAAAGGAAAATAAGTTCCCATTCAAGGACGGGAAATGGAGTTCCGCTAGTCTACTATGGCGGATTTTAAAACTGCCGAGACACATTTTGAAACTGCCGATGAGAATTTCGCTACAAATTTAAGTCAAATTTAGCAAATAACGTTAGTTGGATATTTTTTTTTATTAGAATGCGAATATATCATTCCATCATGTCACAAATTAAAATTGTCCGAGTCTTCAATTTTACGATGCAGCAATATCAATATGAAATTAAAAAATTATCCATATTTCTATAAATTTTCAAAATTATTTTAAAATATGAATGACTTTTGTTATGGATTTGGTGTAAAGTTCACTGAAAAGACCTTTCTTCAATCTTTCAAGAGGAAGCCAAGAGGAAAACTCTTGAATAATATTTTCGATCGTTTAAAGGTACAAATTTGTGTGGAGATCACTTAAAGTTGCAGTTCAATATAAAATACACTCATTGCCATAAAAATTTGCAGAAAAAGATGTAATTGTGGGATCGTAACGAAACTTGGCATGAAAGTATGTGTCAGGCAGATATGCAAATGTTTAGAAATACGGCGTGATTCCGCATTGCGTAATGTCACCAGAGGGCTTTAAACTTCGTTCTTCCTGGCGCAGAAAAAAGTTATAAAGTGGCTTTTTGATAGTACTTAATCTGATGCAGAGGGACGCTTTTTCATTAGGGATACCGTTACTCAGCCATTGAAGACAATATGATCAGCTGTCAGAGATCGAGAGCGTAGAATCATCAGGATGATGGTAGCCGGGTGGTCAGCTCGGCCAGTAGCCTGTGAACTAGGCCTTTCTGACTTTACTGTGAGGAGGTGTTGGAACCAGTGGACGAGAACGAGGTCGCATACACGGAGGCCAGGCACAGGACGCGCTCGGCAGACCAATAGCCAAGAAGACCGCTAAATCCCCTGACACGCATGTACAGCGCCAACTGCATTATTATTCGCCATCCGGACACAGGCAGCACCTTCACTACGGGCCGCCCCTGTGTATGTCCGTACCATCGCGAGGCGCCTGGATGAAGGACATTTGGAATACGCGGCGCCCATTACGTATGCTGCCAATGACACCCATCTACCGTCGCCTTAGTTTGGAGTGGTGTCGCGCTCGACGGGATTGGACCTCAACCGAATGGAACCAGGTCGTCTTCAGCAACGAATCGAGATTCAATTTGGGCAGTGATGACAACCGTATACGCGTGTGGAGGCTCTGTGGTTAACGCCTCAATTCGGCCTTCGCTTTACAGCGGCACACCGCTCCCACAGCTAGTGTGGTGGTATCGGGTGCCGTTGCATACGACACCCGGTCATCTCTAATATTGATCCACGGAACCATGACAGCCCAGCGGTGCGTTCGTGACATCCGTCAGCCACATGTGTTGTCACTCATGGCAGGGATACCAAGAGGCATTTTTCATCAGGGCAATGCTCTGTCACATACAAAAAGGGTGTCACAGGAATGCCTTCGCCACATTACCACCCTTCCTTGGCCTTCCCGGTCCACAGATTTGCCAGCGATCGAGTATGTCTGGAATAACTTGGGACAACAAGTTACACAGTCTACGAGTTTGGTCGAACTAGAGGCGCGTTTACAACAACTGTGGTATGAGGTGACTTAGAACACCATACGGGACATTTATGCCTCAATGCCCGTCCGTATCGCATCGTGAATTCACGTTAGAGGTGGCCCAACAGGGTACTAGAACCTCCATTCATTTGTAGTTTTTCCTGTAATAAATGATCTTTTTGCTTTGATTTTCCATCACTTATATCAATGTTGCACTCACATGTATAAAATTTCGTTCGATTCTGAGAACTTTTTCTTGGTGCGCAAATTTTTATGGCAATAGTAATTGAAAAACAAATTCGTATTAATAATTTGCATACGGGTGAGACAACATCCATCTCAAACGATGAACCTCTCGAAAAAACAGGTTTTTGACATATCCTATCCCAAACAGTTCGATCCCCCTTTGCAGGCATTAGCGTCCACCCTTAAGCAAAAGGTTAAAGAGAAAAAAAATCATCGAAGTGTCTTCTGACCTCACCTGAAGTATCGCTGTATAAAACAGACAGATAGAGATCTTCTTTTATCAAATAAAAAAAGAAGCAACAAAAAATTCTCACAAATTCTTTGACCTTCCTCAACATGCAATTATAGCCTTGGAATTTTTTGTCATTGTCGTGTTGACGCGGAGAGCCTTTAATCTCCGATTTCAAACATAATTCTTTATTATCTCTTCCTATTCTTTATTATCTCTTCCAGTGACCGTCCTGGTTTTCAAGATTTTAGTTTTCACCTTTCAGTTTAGCTGGATATTTATAGTAACCTAATTTTGTGGTACATCACTTTTACAGTGTGACTGCAATTATATTGCAATTGTCATTGCAAATGCGTTGTACAAAAACTACATCTTGTGTAATACATTTTTTGGTCCGTCACTGCATAACATTTAGCATAAAAGACTTATGTGTGCTTTGTCACATAAGCCAAATTTCAAGAAGTAAACACGTATTTCAATTCGTATTCGACGAGTAGTTACGAATTTAAAGGAACACTATATCTATCATACGCTTTCTAAACAGTTTCCAGATCGACGCAATAAAAAAGTTTTTTTTAAGTAATTTACTATTCTGCATTCTGTCATTCTTCCGCTTGAATTAAAACTTTAGCTTTCTATTTTATCCTTCAGGCGTATTGGAACGGTTGAAATATCTATCAGAGAAATGATATTGATGAAATTTCCAAATCTAAACATTTATGGAGATTAAGAGTAGTTTGAAAGGTAATACATTCCAATATCCTCTCGAGCCATCAAACTCGATAAATATATTTTCAGAGATAGCCAGGAGTTTGTATATTTTGCCATTCTCTTTAAAGCTTGATTTTATAAGTTTCCTTATATTAGTTCTTGTAATACTTTAATGCATTTTATATATTGGGTTGATCGGAAAGTTATGCAGGATTGAGTTACACAACTTCTAATGAATTTTTTTCTGATGCATAAAATTAATCATTATAGTCTCCATGATTTTCTATAACATTTTTTCCATCTCTCAGATAACTTTTCAAAACTTGCTTTGAAGAATTGTTTTGGCTTTGACTTAATCCTTTGACTTAATCCTGGCTTTGCTGTGGGATTAGGCTTCTCTTTTGGAATCAGCCATTGTCTTTTTCGTATAACATTAACATATAGGATCCACTTTTCATCATTAGTCAAGATTCGCCATGAAAAAGGCTCTACTTGGTTTCGTGTGACCAGTGAAGTGCAAAGTGATGCTCTGTGCTGACAGTTTTGAGTTAAGGGTTCATATGCGACCCATAAACCAGCACGACAAGCCTTGTCTATTCATTTCACATGTTCCATTGTTGTTGACTGTGCATAATGAAGCCTCTCAGCTGTTTCTATACTGGTGATATGTGGATCTGCCTCGACCATTATCCCCAATTCATCATCATCAAATTGCCCTGGCCGCCCACATCTAGGCTCGTTCTGACGATTGGAATTTCCCTCTCGAAACTTTTAAACCACCGTTGGCATTGACATTCACTGAGACTATTTGGATATACTGAACAAATCTTCCGAGTGACTTCTGCATCATTTTTATGAAGACGAAATTCATAAGCCCTGATATGGATGATACGTAGCTTGCCATAAGACATCATTTGTCTGCAAATAAAAAATGAATTATATGAAAAATGAAGTGGGAAAAGAAAGGAAATGAACTGAAGATAATAGCAATTATAAAATTTGCGAGTACAAAATCAATTTAATGGACTGTGATGCATTTAGTTTTTGGTGAGCTACAATCCAGCATTACTTTCCGATCAATCCGATACATTGTAAAAAAAAATGTGATTTATTGTATGGGAAGTTAAGAAAGGTTTTATCGTATTGGCTTAGAATTGAAAATGTCATACCAAATAATTTGAATTATTTATTTCAAATAATTTGGGTATCTATATCAATTATTTTCGTATAATATATACTTTTATGTACAGTGTAAGGTTTTAAATTTAGAATCCGACACCAGTGCAAACACCAGTGCGTTAGTAGCAAATCCACTCACGACCCATATTGACCTTGCTGTATTGGCCTTATCGGGCAACCTTATTTAGAGTTTATACGGAAAATTTATATAGACCGGTTATGCACATATTATGCGGTCGTAAGGATTGAATAGCCGATATCTGCAAGAGTAGTAAGAAACTTGTAACAAACCTTAATTTTTGCGAACATTTTTAGGAACTGTCAATTTCAGTCCTTCCACATAAAATTCATTTACAACTCAGGCCACACCATTCTGCCATGGCAGATTTTAAAAAATCTGATGTGGGCAACACATGACTTTCCTTATATAATGTAATGAATTTACTACTTTTAGAGTAAAAAATAGGTTTTTCCTATAGTAGATACTAATATTCTTTCCAAGATATTGAATTTTCGACAATTAGTCGTCATTTTCATTGATTTAGCGTCATTTTTATCCATTTGGCGAGATTTTCGTTAATTTGGCAACATTTCAAAAAGTTGCTAAGTTGGCGACATTCCGCCAAATTCGTCGCCAAAATCTCGCCAAGCGTTATAGACGAAGAAATAAGTCGTTCTTACAGCAGATAAATGACTATTGGCGTTCAAATATAAAAGTATTACTCAAAGTATCTTTTTTCATGAATGGAAAGAGCAAGATCCACGAGAATGATGTCGCCCAATTTATCGCATGGTATTACATATGAAAAGTGAAGAGGTTTCTCAATAGGAATATTTTTTTTTCATTTTATATGACTTTTTAATAATTTTTTTGAAAAATGTGCAATATCTCGAGAACGGTCCGAGTTAGCGTTCTAAAATTTATGTCAATCGTTTTCTAATGAAAAATTACATAAGAAATGTCTATTTGTGTAACTTTATTAGTGGTTTTGATTTTTTGACGATTTTTTCAAAATTTTATTCGAAAATTTAAGGGGGTTCTGAACATTCGATTACGTATAAAAACAATAGGCTTCCAGTGTTTACGGATTGTGATTTTTGTTCCAAATTTGGTTAAAATCGGTCCATTCGTTCGTCAGTTATCGTCTCCACAGACTCACTGACACACACACACACACACACACACACACACACACACACACATATTTTCACACACACACACACACACATATTTTCACACACACACACACACACAGAGATAACTTCAAAAATGTTTGATTCGTGATCACGGATGCTTGAAACGTGTTCTCCCGTCGAAAACTTGATTTCGAATTTTCGACCCCGTCACAATACTTTCCTTATACATTATGTATATAAGGAAAGCAAAAAAGATAAATCTGCATCAAGTGTCAGTTCGTTGGAAAAATAATATTTTTACGAATAAGTGAAATACGGTGATTTCCTTCCCCTCTAGAAAACAGCCTTTTCAGCCTTTTCTATCGCTTAAACTTTTACTATTGCGTAAAAGTAGGATTGCCATAGCTCGACGACATTTTCGTCACCTTGGTGTCAGATTTAACGAAATACTGCCAAGTTTGCGACTTTTTGCGAGTTTTCGAATTTGATGTAACTTTCTAGAAATATTCACTAGTTTCGAAGATACCGTCCTCTTTCTAGAAATGTCTATGGCGAGTATATAAGGATTCGTTGGTTTGTACGTAATAAGAGCCAAATTGAATTGTAATATACATCAGTGTTTTGAGAACATTTTCAGCTGTTTTGTGAGTTGGTGGTGCATTTAATTGCTGTTTTAGTGCATCTGTAAGTTATTTTGAGATCTTGTAAGTTAGCTAAAGTGTTTACGCATATTAGTGCTTTTAATTAAAACCGTTAGTTATCCAGCAATTCAAATTTATTTTGTGTCCTGAGAGAACAATACCCACGATTGAAGAGGATACGTTGTAACAATCTAAATTTCGAAATTAATTCAAGAAAGGGTTACTTTTTTTAATTTCTCATGCTTTGTATCTTCCATTTAAATCACAACTTGAAGTATCTTTCTTTAAATGTTTACTATCTATCGAATATTGATGAAATTTCCAAATATAAACATTTATGGAGATTGAGAAGAATAGTTTAGAAAGAAAATAAATTCGAATTTCTATTTGAGTCATGGAACATCTTTAATACGTTTAGAGAAAAGTCAGATTCTCATCAGATTGTATGTATTTACTCGAATAACTGGTTTATATGTACATGTTTAATTTCATTATATTTTAGGACAGTGATTCCCAAACTTTTTAGACCCGGCATCCAATGTTTGGAATAACAAACTTTCATGACCCCCAAAGCTTTAAAAAAGAAAAAAAGTAAAACAAATAAAGCAGTTTCCGAAAAGAAAATTAATTTTAGGAGCTATACGTATAGCAAAATATTGAACAAGGTAGAATTAAATTTTATAATCAGGAAATACTTTTCATTGGAATAACAAATAGGACTGCTGCTAAATTATAAACGTCGGATGGCCACTCAATTTTTATATCATAAAATAAATCGGGGTGGTTTTAAACGTACGAAAAGTATATATATATTTATTAAATTCATGAAAATTTGTCTATTAATCGTAGAAATTCCGTTCAAAATTTGTTTGAAAGATAATTTGTTGATTTTTGCCATGGTGTTAAGATGGAAATTCTGAAATAATATTCTCTGTCAGTAAGGTACTCATTTGTGTGAAAATCGTGCTAAAACATAAAATAACTACAATTTGAATTCGAAATAAAAAAAATAACGCTGAGGTGCACCTATTTGGGTCTTAAAGTACCTGTGTACCAAATTTTATGGCCGTACGACCCTTAGATTTCCTATTATTGACAGTTTTCTCTCTTTCACACACACACCCACACACATACAAACACATCATTCTTTATTATGTAAAATTTAATAAGAACTAATGCATTTATGATACAGATGTGTGTGTGAATTTATATCATTCTTTTGTGTAGGACCGGGTTTTAATTGTTTCAGGCTTTTAGGAACAAAGTTAATTTCAGGTCTGTCTCCTTTATACACAATAATTACCCAAACATCCATGTTTCCTGATTAGAAAATTCAATTCTACCTTGTTTAATATTTAGTTACACGTATTGCAAGAAAAATTAATTTTCTTTACAGAAATTAGAGATACTTCCTAAAACGTATTTAAAGTGTATGCTGATAGTTTCTTATCATATACAAAATGCATTTCGTAAAATTTTGTAAAACATTTTTAGTCTTTCCTTTTCACATATTTCCGTCCCCTCCCGTTTCCAGGGTCCTAAGCATTCGCCCAGTTGTTCTAATGGTTAAGGGTGAGCGTCAGTAAATCTTCTGTTCTATCCGCGCTTTGTTAACTTTCGCAGAACACGTTTCTCGCCGAAATTCTGCTCAAACAGTTGCGAAATATTTTCTGAAAGATAAAATACAATGCCTAGATTATATTAAAACTAAATTTAATACTGAATAAAATATGGAATATATTTATTATTTGAATCCAAAATATTTTTGGTGCTGCCATCTGTTGAAGACCCAGACCGTCCGACTCGTGGTGCTGCCATCTGTTGTCGTAATTTAATTCATACCGACTATTTTTATTTTTAATGTACATTTTTAAATATCTATTCCATCTAATACGGTATTAAATGCAATATATCATATATAATAATGCCACAACCACGAAAAGGTAATTGAACTTGGAATTGAAGACAAAAGAACTTGAAGACAAGGCTGTAGTCCTCAGTGATGTACATTGAGATCCCCTTAGTAAATTTATAGAATGCGAAATTACCTTTCTATGATTGTGGTATTATTATATATGATCTGTTGTTGTATTTAATACTGTATTAGAAGGAATATACATTTAAAAATGTTCATTTAAAAATAAAAGTAGCCTGTATGAATTAAATTATAACAACAGATGGCAGCACCAAAAATATATTGGATTAAAAGTTTTGAAATTTTTTTGAAGAATCTACGCGTTTCGAGCACTTTAGACTCTGAAAAGAAAAAATATTTTTAGCGTGACGTCTGTATGTGTGTCTGTCTGTACAATGTATGCATGTATCTATTATATCTGAAAAACTAATTGACTAAATTTTCCCAAATGTAATAGAAAAGTGAGTTATGGGTTACCTTGGTGCTGATTAGATACTGGTAGAATTCGGAAAAAAATCAACCTGCTTTTTTTTTTGTGAAATGGCATTCAACAATCAAGTACATCCATTCTAGATAAAAAACGAATTGTCCAAATTGTGCTGCCCAAAAACGCTGTTCTAAAATATTTACTTTCGTGCAGTTCCGACTTTACTTATTTTGAAGTTAGAAATTCTTAATTCAAAATAAATCAGTTTAGATAAATTTAACATTTTGTAGAGTATTATTCTGTGCAATTCAAATTATTGTATTCAAGTTACTGGATTTAACAGAACAAAAGAATTGTAAATAGTTTTTCAGTGAAATAAAAACTATAGGAAGTATGCTAAAATGATTTCGACTTTTTCGTTTAATGTCTAAATAATTGTGTGACTTTCCTGTCATAGTACGCTCTGAACCCTTGCAGACGGGGAAAGCTTTTGTGTGTCAATCTCGTATGAACTCAATGTTTCGACACCGTTGAATGCATGCACCATCTAGAAAGATCTGACATCTTTGGATTTCTTCCTACGGTTCTATCTGAAGGAATTGATATATAGAGCAGCAGTTATTACAGAAAGCGAGTTAGTTGCTCGTCTTCATACTGCATTCACTTTTGTGGACAATATGAAGCTGTATCGTGTGCATTCAGCCATTATACGGTGCATGCATGCCTCAATATGCACTGTGGTCATTTTGAGCATCTTTCTATGTAATAATAATGTCATATGCAAGTGCCGATGTTCATAAAAAGATTTCCAAAAAAGCCAACAAAGCACCGGATGTGGCGCTATTCTTTTAGTTTCGCATTTATCTCGAAAACTATGGGTCGTAGAGGTATGGTTCTTAGGTCATTTTTTATGTTCTCCAAGCGAGGATTCTCGCTCTGCAGAGTTTATGCGGACATCCTGTAAAGATTAACCCAATATTATTTGTCTTCCCTCAGATTGGCTTAAGACGTGCGCATCCAGCACTGCTCTTTAGTTATTAGGATTCATTCCGGACTAGACTGATACTGGAAATACAGCATAAAAGCTCGAGATCCCCCTAGATCAAGGTAATCAACCGCTAATAGGTAAAAGCGTGAATTCTTTTGAAGAAGGTGTGCGATTATATTCATAGAATAAGTGATATGGCTTGTCTTTAATCGCTTGAATTGAAAAACGATACGTGTCTTCCAGGGGGCGCGGTAGCCCATTGGTTAGCGCGCTGGAGTTGAACTCGGTAGGCAAGGGTTCGATTCCAGCCACTGCCAAAACTGCCGCCGTGTTCATGCGGAGTACGATCACGTTAAACATGTGGGTCCGAAAGTCCTTCCGAGAGGTTGGTGGTAGGGGAAGGAGGGTACGGTCCTTGTGGATGCCTCCCCCACTGGGTTCCGGTCTAAATTGGGTGGCACTTCCCGACCGTCCAAACAGTTACCTTACACCTTTCTGGTAGGTCGGACGGTCTGGGTTTCAACAACAACAACGTGTCTTCCAGGGCCGTGTTCATGCGGAGTACGATCACGTTAAACATGTGGGTCCGAAAGTCCTTCCGAGAGGTTGGTGGTAGGGGAAGGAGGGTACGGTCCCTGTGGATGCCTCCCCCACTGGGTTCCGGTCTAAATTGGGAGGCACTTCCCGACCGTCTAAACAGTTACCTTACACCTTTCTGGTAGGTCGGACGGTCTGGGTTTCAACAACAACGTGTCTTCCAGGAGCCAACGGCCGTACCGTGCTGAAAACACCGGTTCTCGTTAGATCACTGAAGTTAGGCAGCATTAGTACGTGGGTGGGTGACCACCTGGGAATACCGCGTTCTGTTGGAAATTTTCGGGCGCGGTAGCTCGGTGGTTTACGTGCTGGATTTGCACGCTGCCACAACTGCCGCCGTGTTCATGCGGAGTACGATCACGTTCAACATGTGGGTCCGTAAGTCCTTCCGAGATCTTGGTGGTAGGGGAAGGAGGGTACGGTCCCTGTGGATGCCTCCCCCACTGGGTTCCGGTCTAAATTTGGTGGCACTTCCCGGCCGTCCAAACAGTTACCTTACACCTTTCGGGTAGGTCGGACGGTCTGGGTCTCAACAACAACAACGTGTCTTCCAGGGGCCATTGGTATTTTTACTTCTGTCGGATTTTCCATGCGGATCCTGACACATACTGTCTGGTTTGCAGCGGCTGATCGTATATTTTATCTGTGTCTGAAAGTGTTTTTCTGCTAGATGTGCCGAGTGTTATGTGGCTTACGGCAACTGCCATTGCTTCGTGTCTTCATAACAAATGTCTTCATAACAAAAAAATCTGATGTGGACAACACATGACTTTCCTTATATAATGTAATGAATGTACTTTTACAATAAAAAAAATAGGTTTTTCTTATAGTAGATACTAATATTCTTTTCAAGATATTGAATTTTCGACAATTAGTCGTCATTTTCATTGATTTAGCGGCATTTTTATCCATTTGGCGAGATTTTCGTTAATTTGGCAACATTTCAAAAAGTCGCCAAACTGGCGACATTCCGCCAATTTCGTCGCCAAAATCTCGCCAAGTGTTATGGACGAGGAAATAAGCTATTCTTACAGCAGATAAATGACTATCGGCGTTCAAATACAAAAGTATTACTCAAAGTATCTTTTTTCATGAATGGAACCAGCTAGATCCACGAGAATGATGTCACCCAATTTATCGCATGCTATTACTTATGAAAAGTGAACATGTTTCCCAATAGAAAATTTTTTTTTTCTATTTTATATGACTTTTTGATAATTTTTTTGAAAAATGTACAATATCTCGAGAACGGTTCATGTTAGCGTTCTAAAATTTATGTCAATCGTTTTCTAATGAAAAATTACATAAGAAATGTCTATTTGCGTAACTTTATTGATGGTTTTGTTTTTTTGACGATTTTTTCAAAATTTCATTCGAAAATTTACGGGGATTCTGAACATTCGATTGCGTATAAAAACAATAAGCTTCCAGTGTTTACGGATTGTGATTTTTGTACCAAATTTGGTTCAAATCGGTCCATTCGTTCGTCAGTTATCTTCTCCACAGACTCACTGACACACACACACATACTTTCACACACACACACAGACATCACTCCAAAAATGTTTGATTCATGATCAGGGATGCTTGAAACGTGCTCTCCCGTCGAAAAGTCGAATTCGAATTTTCGACCCCGTCACAATACTTTCCTTATACATTATGTATATAAGGAAAGTAATACTATCGGGCCATGTCTCGGCATCATTATTCCTGTCCATGTGATAAAACTGAACTTTATTCCTAGCGGGAAGCACCCTTCACTTCTATCCACTTTTCAGTCGGTGAGTGGTAATGAGCTTTTTCCCTAGTGTTGTTGTAACTTTAAATATGCGTGAATTGATTTTGCGTAATAGTTATGGTGACGATTTTACTGACCAGGGAAACATTGTAACAGGTTAACTCTTCGTAAATTTTATATTTTCAAATGCATTTTCTTTTTATTTAAGTACCCCAACTACTTACAAATGAATAACAACATCAGATCCACACAATTATAACTATTTTATTCTTAAAGGTAATTAAGAAATTTTGCATAAGAACTTCTTATGGTTAGAACCTAAAATTTCTAATTTTCAATGTAATGACATAAAGTCTGAAAATACACCTAGCTGCTTTAAGTATACACTCATGTCCAAAAGTTAAGCATAGTTGCTGTTTATGTGAAAATTTCAGGAAATCTACATCGGATTGGAAGGAAACGCGGTATGCGGTTGTAATAGAGTTATAGAAGAAGAAAACAATGCAAAACAAGGATAATAACGACTTTTATTATCCAAAGAAAAGGGTTGAAAGAAAAAGGGTCACAATACGAGTGTCAACTTCAGTGAAACAGAATGATTAAAACAATTTGATGCTGCAGTTCAATACAGTGTGTGGGAATCTCGGGTAGCCACGAATGCTGCGCAACAATTTCCCATACTTTCAATGAGGGTTTGGCTGAGTTGTGTGCACAAAGATTTCCAAGCCTCACGGAGAGAAGTTTTCAATCTCGGAACGGAGCTTGGTGGGTAGCGGAGGGCTGCAAGATGTCTCCCGAGCATATCACACACATGCTCTATTGGATTCAGATCAGGAGAGTTGGCAGCCACTGCATGTGCTGGATATCTTCAGTTTGAAGGAAGTCGTCAAGCAAGCCGCACATTGAGGAGACGTGTCACAATCCATGAATATGAAATCCGGACCAACAGCACCTCGAAACAATCGAACGGTAGGCACATGGATTCGTCTCTGTATCTTTGACCGGTAACCGATCCCGTGTCAAAGATGTGGAGGTCTGTGCGGCCATGCATCATGATGCCTGCCCAGACCATGACTCACCCAAACGGAAAACGATGTCTGTCCGTGATGTTTCCATGGTGAAAACGTGTTTCACGTTCTCTCCACATCGTGGTATGACAAGAATCAGTATGCAGGTTAAACTTGGACTCGTCACTAAGCATGACATTGCCCCACTGCTGTCCACTCCACTGCCGATGTTCCAAACTCCTCTGTAAACGCGCGCGTTTCTGTGCAGACGTCAGGGGAATGCAAACTGCTGATCGTCTGTCATAGAGACAAACGTGCCTGAGTCTCCTGTAAACAGTTTGTCTCGAAACAGTGACTCCTGTGGCAACTGTCAGGGCTGAACCCAGTTCTTTGGCAGAACTGTTCCCCCTGACGTGGCGCAGTTATCACCAAATATCTGTCTTGCTGACCGGTTGTTACCCTTGGCTGACCTGGTACTGGTCGTCGGGTAACGTTTCCAACGGTTTGTAATCTCTGCCATAGTCTGGAGATCACACACTGAGGTACATTTAGAATTCGAGATGTTTCGGTTTAGGATCAACCGGATTCCAGCATTCCAATAATTCGTCCCTTCAAAAACATGTTCAGTTGGCATTTCCGTGATATCTTTCGTTCTTTTTGATTGTTAACAACGCTCCCCACCTCAGCAATTGCGAAATTCTGCCTCAATTGGCCATGCCGCTCGAGGCCTTTTTATACTCGTTCCGACTTACGCCGGTGCTTGTTGACGTCAATTCAACTGTTTTGTATATACACAATGATTTACCATTGTATCCATATTAATTCCGAATTTTTCGCATTTAACGAATTATGCTTAACTTTTAGACACGAGCTAAAAGCTTAGTTATATTCAGATACGAATACGGAAGTATATATATATATATATTCAATATTTTAAGTAAATATTTAAAGTATATATTTGTTAATTATTGTATTCCAAGCATTACCGATCTGTTCTTATTATAGTTTAGTTAAGCAACTTGAATGAACTTGCTAATCCCTAAGCCACATTGCAACACAAATTTGTGTTCTTTGTTTATGTTGTGTTTCCCTGTTTGTTGTCGTGATCGTCTGTATTGTCGTGTTTGCTGTACTAATAAATTTGAATTTGAAGCATTGTTTGGGTTGCATCTCAAATCTCAATATATTTATTTTTGTTTTTTACATATGTCTACCTTATTCTAGCCCATGTTCCTTCTTGAGGCTTCATTTTGAAGGTAATTTAAATTTCTAAAGGCGTTGCAATTGGCAAATAAAATACGTACTGACTCTAAAACTATAACCGTCTGAGAGTAAATTTTCTTGCGCAAGCTGTTTTGCTGGCTCTCTATACGTTAATATAAATACTCTGTGCGAAAAGTTTCATACGTTAATATTATTCGGTTTGAACATCTTGAAAAGAACAGCCAGGATAATAAATTATACGAGGCGCTGCAAACAGAACGTTCTGTTTATTTAAAGTTGTGTCTTGGTAACATATGGCATAGAAAATAATACGGCTGTTTCTTTTCATATTCAAATGTTCCTTTGTTAAATGATGTATGTAAAAGCTACTACTTTGTAAAGATATGTTTAAATAATGCTTTTGAACTGAAAATGTACATATATTGGTTCAATAATAAATATGGTCTTGCAGTGTATCCTTTTCAGTGACCTGTGAGATGTTATCGATTCATGCAATTCTATGAATGCGATATTCGTTTTCTTAAACAATTAGTTTCTAAAGCATTTGCGGTAGATAAATCATTTTCCAAAAAACATGTAGCTCTTTAATAAAATTTCAATATTTTGAAACAAAGGTCCATCCTAGTTGTTTCGAGTAGCCAGTCACTATTTCTGCAATTCATGTAACCTTGTATGGAGCAGGCAGCATTTTTTAAAATTCGATTGAATAAATCAATCGCTGATTTGTTCACTTAATTCCCTACATCAAGTATGATTCTATTTTTGCAATTCATGTAACCTTGTATGGAACAGGCAGCATTTTCTTAAATTCGATTAAATAAATCAATCGCTAATTTGTTTACTAAATTCCCTACATCAAGTATGATTCTATTTTGGCAATTCATGTAACCTTGTGTAGAAAGCCCAGACCACACGACCAACCCGAAGGCTTATGGTAGCTGTTTGTGTGGCCGGATGTAACCTTGTCTAGAGCAGGCAGCATTTTCTTAAATTCGATTAAATGAATCAATCGCTGATTTGTTTACTAAATCCCCTAAATCAAGTATGATTCTATTTTTGCAATTCATGTAACCATGTGTGGAGCAGGCAGCATTTTCTTAAATTCGATTAAATAAATCAATTGCTGATTTGTTTACTAAATTCCCTACATCAAGTATGATTCTATTTTTGCAATTCATGTAACCTTGTATGGAGCAGGCAGCATTTTCTTAAATTCGACTAAATAAATTAATCGCTGATTTGTTCACTAAATTCCCTACATCAAGTATGATTCTTAGAATTGACATAATCACGTTTACTTCAGACGCCACTGACATAAATATAAAATATATTAATATTAAATGTGAAACATTTTCGTCTACATATTAGTTCATAACTGGTGTCACAACATTCACTGTCTGTAGTGCAACGATGAGTCTGTGAACACAATATATCATGAACAAATTGAGCATTTCGAAAATACTTTGGAAAATAAAATTAGTATATATATATTTTAAACCACAATTACGCTTTAATGGTAGCATTTATTACTTTCCTTATATACATAATGTATAAGGAAAGTATTGAGACGGGGTCGAAAATTCGAATTCGAGTTTTCGACGGGAGAGCACGTTTCAAGCATCCCTGATCACGAATCAAACATTATTGAAGTGATGTCTGTGTGTGTGTGTGTGTGTGAAAGTATGTGTGTGTGTGTGTCAGTGGGTTTTGTGGAGACGATAACTGACGAACGAATGGACCGATTTGAACCAAATTTGGTACAAAAATCACAATCCGCAAACACTGGAAGCCTATTGTTTTTATACGCAATTGAATGTTCAGAACCCCCCTAAATTTTCGAATGAAATTTTGAAAAAATCGTCAAAAAATCAAAACCACTAATAAAGTTACGCAAATAGACATTTCTTATGTAATTTTTCATTAGAAAACGATTGACATAAATTTTAGAACGCTAACACGAACTGTTATCGAGATATTGTATATATTTAAAAAAAATATCAAAAAGTCATATAAATTAAAAAAAATATATTTCCTATTGATAAACATGTTCAGTTTTGAATACCATGCGATAAATTGGGTGACATCATTCTCGTGGATCTAGCTCGTTCCATTCATGAAAAAGATACTCTGAGTAATACTTTTGTATTTGAACGCCAATAGTCATTTATCTGCTGTAAGAATAACTTATTTCTTAGTGCATAACGCTTGGCGAGATTTTGACGACGAATTTGGCGGAATGTCGCCAACTTGGCGACTTTTTGAAATGTTGCAAAATTAACGAAAATCTCGCCAAATGGATGAAAATGACGCTAAATCAATGAAAATGACGACTAATTGTCGAAAATTCAATGTTTTGGAAAGAATATTAGTATCTACTAAAAGAAAAACCTATTTTTTCACTGTAAAAGTAGTAAATTCATTACATTATATAAGGAAAGTCATGTGTTGCCCACATCAGATTTTTGCTTTATAATGCATTTGTTTTAAAATTTAGGAATTGTTTTATATGCACTCTCAATTTTAAAATTAACTTCGCCCGCAATTTTCGAATGAATTTTTGAAAAATCATTAAAAATGTAAGACTTTCAATAGTGATAAATAAAAACTCATATTAGACGTAATATTTTTATTAGTAAACGAATGGTATAAATTTTAGAATGCCCACACAAACAGTTCTCGAGATATTGTACGAGTTTCGAATGAATTTTTGCAGTAAAAAGATCGAATTTCAACATGCAAGCTTTTATTTGAATACAAAGAACATTCTTTTTCAAAGGGACAGGGATTTTATATAAAATAATTCGCTTATATAGAGTCGTAACTGAGGGAGTGGACCACTTTGTGCACTTTAGCCACTCAATTTATATCTACAGCTATTTTATACTTAATACGTTTTATATCTAAGGCAAATATTTTGAACCCAATGGGGGCTGGTAACCAAAGGGAACGTACGCTGCTTCTGCCAATTACATCTCGAAAGGTAGTACTGGTAAACTTCACTGCTCCGCCATTTTGTCAGGAGAAAAATCGAAAATATGGCTCCATTATGTACGTCCCACTGGTCAATACTAAAGTGTTTAGATTTAAAAAAAAATAAAGCATACTCTCCTATCCTAGGGTGGAAGGTGGGGTTTCAAAAATCTAACTGTGTTAGGTTTGTGCAATGGTGTACGCAAAAGTTTGTTAGGTCACTAGGGGCTCTTGGAGAATCTAAAAAGACTTTTCCATAAAATACAAACACTTTCTCCGACTCATGTAGATAAATAGAAAATAAGGCTACGTTAATTCCTGTCCGATGGTCGATACTATGCGTTTACAAAGATTCAGCTTTCTAGGTTTCAGGGGGATTTCCGGAGGGTCTGAAGAGAATGTTTTAACCCTCACTTCTAACTGTTCTTGGGGATAAATTGAAAATTCAGCTCCATAAGTTTCTGTACTGTAGTTGATAATATGTGTGAAAAGATTCAATATTCTAGGTCGCAAGTCTTTCAATAGGTCCTTTTAGATCCTCAATATGTCTGCTATAGGTCTGGAAAGATAAAAACACGTTAGGCAATTATATACATAGCGATAATTAAAAGAATTGATGACATAATGTATTGAAACTTATTCCGTGTAAACATTTATGTCTTATGAGAATTCATCTATCTCATATTTGTTTACAGTTTCGACAAATAGATCGTCTAGAAAAAAAGATTTTAGAAACTAATTACATTAAAGAATTTTTAAGGATGATTATCAAAATCAAATTTAAAAGCTGAATTTTCCAATTAGCGTATAAAGTAACACCAGAATACTCATTGAATAAACAGATTGGGAATTACTGAAGAAAATGAAGTGTGGAGAAAGAGAATTCATCAACATATTCTCTAATTGTGCTGCACTATCAATTTCAAAATTAATTTCGCAATTGTTTCTATTATGATCTAGTGAGATTAAGAATAATGAATGCAACAATAACGTCAATTAGTAGAAGTGTAAAAAGCATATTTATACAGATCAATAAGGAAATTTAATTTCAAACAGAAATTATTTCATTATTGTAGGAGACATATTGCTGTATAAAAGACATATAATTTACATCATCTGGCGACACCCGAGGGTTTTATGCATTATAATCTGTCAACAATATTAGGTAAAATACAAAATTTGAATATTAGAATTCTTGTTCCAGTCTTTTAATATTAGTTTAAATAGAATTACATCTTAATCCATGCAATAAATATGCGACATATTCTTTTTTAAATCACGATTTATGCTAACTTTTGTTTCAGAAAAGTAAAAAAAATTAAAATAATCTAAATGTTAGAATCTGTGACAAAGCATTTTATAGCAAGATTGCGAACGCACAATTATATCATCTAATCTTCATTAGTTGCCCACTAGGCGTCACATGTGAAGGAGCGCCATCTGAATGAGGCCGTTTTGCAAAAGTATTTTGGATATTATTTGGCAAAATCGAATTTACCAACCAATATCTGTGGAAAGAGTAGCTCAAAATATATAAAAGCTCTTCAACTAAAATATAAACGTTGAAATTTTTACGCGAATGCTCTGAAAAACAATGTTTCATTAGCGTGAATGAGATGAAAAATATCAAAGTAGCTTCAAAATGGCCCTGATCAATTTTTTTTAGAATATGATATTTTTTGCTCATAAAGGTTTTGATTCTGTTAGCGGGGATGTTCACGGAATTTGAGCTCGACTTTCGGTTCGGTAGATTTTAGTGGAGATGCTTTTGTATTTATATATAGAGGATGTTCTTTGTAATGAATGAAAGTAAATGGGCTCCCGAAAAATTTTATTATCTCAAATATTTAATAGATTGGTGATGCGCGGATCTTAGCCACACGTCCGGTCAGTGTTCTGTTTGTGTGATCCTTGGAAGGGGGCTTAATTTCATAATTCCTTTCCACCCTCCTGTCCTTGGATACACATTCTGGTGCACATAAATAGATATTTATTTTCGTCACATAAACCGCTATATCGGGTGACTTAATTTGGCACAGTTCCTGTGTGACACATGCATTCTTATTACAGACTAGCAGTTTGAAACCTGTCAAATGACGGGGTTTCACGATATATACGGTCAGGATGCATTTAAGGGGATTGGGGTTTCAAAGTACCCCTTTCAGAACAGAACATTTTCAGACATATTTCCCCGATGCAACAAATTTCCTATAAAATGATCTGCATGCTTTTTTGTTAATTTTAGATGAAAATTCCCTCATTAAGACAAATATTCTGAAAATCCCATCCTAAGGAGACTACCTCCCTCTAAATATCAGTTCAAATGTTTTATTACATAGGACTATAAAGTTATCAGCCTTATGACTATTACTGTTCAGAACCAAAATATTAATATTGTTTGAGCTATTTTTCGGCAACCATCATTAGAACCTTGAGTTTACCTATTTGTCTATTTTATTTTCTGATTACAGAGTCGTATAGGCTTATACCATATATATCCATTTCCGAATCTCAGGGGGTCCACTATACAAATCTTAGAGTATCTATAAATGACTATTTTTAGTGTTAGTGCCTATAAATGCCTATTTTAAGATTAGTGTCTGTATATGCTTATTTTAAGAGTTTAATTTTTTTTTATTCCCTTGGAGTAAAGTAATTCCCTTGGAGTAAAGTTTTTGATTCAATATTAATTGGATCAAAAACTTCGACCTACTATCTCGTTTAATAAAATTTTTGAAGCATTTAATTCTCAAAATCTGCTATAGAGAGTTTAGATAATGATTGATATGGATTCAGCATCAAATTCTAAAAGAGGTAAGGGGTTTATCAAGGATGTTTACTGCATACTGTTTTTTCAGTTCCGGTTCAAAATTTTATTTTTGCTTCTAGCGTCTATTTCTGGAAATTGACTATATATAGTCAATATATATATATATATATAGTCAATAGTTGATATGGATGCAGTATCACATTTTGGAGGAGGTTGGGGGGCTGACTAAGAGATTTCAATTTCCGGTTCTGTAGATGCTACTTTCGCTATTTTCAAAATTTTCTGTTATTGCTAGAAAACGGTATTCAAAAACGTATAAAAATACGTGTAACTGTTTGGACGACTGGAAAAGTGCCACTTAATTTATATCTGAAACTATTGGAGTGGCAAGCACAGGGGGCCGTAAAATTTTGCCTTTAACCTATCACTTCTCGTATGGATTTTCGGTTCTACAGATTTAGCATGCCTATATTCCGCGTAAACATAGGGATAGTTTGGGACGAGGAGGATCGAACCCGTTCTATCGTGTGCGATCCCTACGCCTTAACCACTGGGCTATTTGTGTTCAAATAGGGTGGTCGGTGGTTACGTATAAAAATACTTAATAGTTAAATACACAAACTGGAGTAAACTAGTTGACACTTTGATGTCACTGACCTGAAGCCTTGCGAGATAGAAGACTTTATATACACTCCTGTAAAATCATGAGATGTGGATCTGGTTTTCTCAAATGATTAAAACATTTTGACAAATTGGAAATGCTCTTTTACACGAGCAAATATTGAAACATGTCTGGTAGTAAATTGTCATCAATAACTGAAATAGAATTGCAAATAGGAATGTGTCTAGTGCTAGTGATTTGTGTTTGAGGTATTTTTTCAGCTTTATAAATTGCAGTAAATGATGTGTCGAAAACCCGGACCACCTGACTGACTCAAAGGTTTACAGCAGCAGTTTGGGTGGCCGGAGTAAAGGCTGTGTGTAAATGTGAAGATTTGTAGGTAATCTGTAATTTTGTCTTCTTTAACAAATGTACACTAAATTTATGAATTAATAATTACCATATTTCAATATAATTTACTATATTACTTAGAAGATGTTAGAAATATATCCAATTTGCCAAGATATATTCGCTTGAAATATAAGTTAATTAACAATTTTATATGTTGCCATCCAGAAAAACACCAAATATCTGTGTATTTTTCAACGTTAAAAATATTATTTCGCCTTACAAGAAGCAAAGTACTTGCGTCATGTCGGTAAAAGCATATACTGTCCATATCAGGTTTCTAAATAACTGTTTATAGGGTTATAACTATGAGATTAATTGAATTTATAGATCAAGAACTATTGAATAAATGGAAGCTGTTAAAAATTAAATTCATACTTTTGGTTTCCCTTATTATCAATTTTAATGTCAGTTTCACAGTTACCGCCATTGTAATCTTTTGGAAGTATATTTAATGATGTGGCAACTTGTTTAAGTCGATAAAAACTCGAAATACAGATTGATTAGAGAATTCATTTAAATAGGAAATCGTTGGAATATTAGCAGTGTTACAGCGTGAAAGACAAGAAATACATATTCATAATACGCAAATATTTATTTATCAAATTGAAAATAAATATAATATATGGAATAACGGGCAATGAATTATTTCGATGGGAAATTTGTTAGAAGTACTTCACGTATCCGTATGCACTCCGACGATTTTTAATTCGAATTAGTTAAATAGTTTCGACCTTTTAGAGCCAAAAATTGGATTATTTTTCGCCATTTCACCAAATTAATTTATTCATTCAATGCCGCAACAGACGATAATCGAAAGCAGGGGTTTTGTTTAAATAGCCGACATCTTGTTCCATCGAAAAACAGCTATTTACGAGTGAAGTGCATTTCTGTTTGAGATTTCTTACGTCAAGAATATAAAACATTTTACTATAATTTAGATAGCAATAATTGTTTGAATATTACTTTTGTGGTCAGGAACTTTTTTTTCTCTTCTGCGACTTCAGGTATTTTGAAGTATTTCAATCGTTTATTTAGACCGTATCAAAGAAGAGTATTTAGGGCGTATTGCGCCCGCGTCGCGCAATTGGCATGGTTGTGCATGGTAGAAACGGAACACAAGAATGATTTTATTTCAAGACAGGCGATTTGGCCCCAAAATATTATCACGGAGTTTCCATCTTGATACCATCGGAAAAATCGAAGATCGTATTATCCAACGATGTTTGAACAGAATCAGTAGGATTATTTATTCATATTCATTTTCTTTAAATGCCTCGAAAAATTTTTAATACATTTTAATACATATGAAAAAATTTATCTGTTTGTTTTTGAAAATTTATCTGTCTGATGACAAAATGTATCTGAAAAAATTTTAGTATATCTGATACTTATTTAGCTGCATCTAAAACAGTAAGTATACACACACATACACACACACACACACATATATATATATATATATATATATATATATATATATATACATACATATATATATACACACATATATATATATATACATATATATACCTATATATATATGTATACACACACATACATACACACACACACACACACATATATATATATATATATATAGATTATTCTGTAAAATGTATTATTTAAATAGCGGGTGCTTATTAAGGACTCGGGCAGCACCGATTAAGTTGTTCTAATTTCAAAATTGTATTTAAAATTGTGTGATGTATTAGTAAAAAAATATAGAAAATAATTTTTTATGTCTCCCTTAGCGAAAGACTTTCGACTACTGATAAAAGTGCATAAAATCTGGAGGTAATTAGAAAAAAGTTTGACAATCAAACTTGTGGTGATATAGCTGTTAGAAACAGCTATTTTTGACACAATGCAAGCTAAAAAATATCACATCGCGAAATTCTTGCTCTGTGATAACTAAGATCCTATTTAAAAATCAAGTTTTCCAGTGAGCTTTTAATTATCGGCTGGTCTTTAATTGAATTCTCATATTGGGGATTACTCAATGACAGAGAAAGTGTTAAAAATGGAAATTACTCTCTAATTGTCCTTCATTACCAATTTAAATATCATTTTCACAAAAGCTCCGTTTTGATCTTTTAGAGTAGTCGTGCATAATCAATCAAACTGTGATGTCAATTAGTAGAAGTGGATAAAAAATACAGAGAAATTGAAATCAATTAGGGAATTTATTATAAAGGGAAAGTATTTAATCAAAAGGATTTTTGCAACGCTATTATACAAAGGAATAAATACACATTCTTATTACTTTCCCTATATACATAGTATAAACTATAGGGGAAGTATTCTGACGGGGTCGGAAATTCAAATTCGAGTTTTCGACAGACGAGTAAGTTTCAAGTATCCCTGAACTCGAATCGAACGTTTTTGAGGTGATATTTATGTGTGTGTATCCGTGATTCTGTAGTCGATATCCGGTATTTCTTTCAGAAATTGTTGCCCGGAGGGGGGGGGGGTGGAGGACAAGTTTTATTTGCCCATTTAAATAGTCTATGTGTCTGTATATCTAAATATCTATGTGTCACATAAATATAAACTAGGCTAATATAAAATATCTCTGTGAGGGGGCTGGACGAAAACTCGTGAGGGGGGGGGGGGCTTCGCCCTCTTGGATGTATGTCTGAAAGAAACACTGTTGATATCTCTCAAGAGAATGGGGCGTTTCGAATGAAATTTGGGACATATTACTGCCCAAATAATCTAGAAGAATTCATGATTGTGTGAAGGGAAATCAACTGCTAGATACATCAGTTCTTTATGTGCCTTTGAATGTAACGCAGAAAAATGTTATACGATAAACATATCTGATGTGGGCAGCACATGACTTTTGCTACATGTAATGATTTTTTTTCTTTTACAGCGAAATAATAACGTATAATATCCATGGCACAATGTTGTTGGCATTAAATTAACACCACGAGAAATGAAATCGAGAGCTTTTGCCCTAACATGGTGACTTAATCATATCCACCTGCAAAATTTTCATCAAAATGCAATTAACTGTTAATGAATATCCCGTGAATTGAAGGACTAATGTTGAATTCTTGTGCGCCAAAATATAAAATTAGTAGAAAGAGTAACTTCTCTTGTGAATGGAGATAACTAAATCCACGAGAATAATATTAACATATTTGTTACGTAATATTCCATATGGAAAGTGAATGTATTTGATGCTACTTATTACTTTCTTTAATTTTATGAAATTATTTTAATTAATAATTTGAAAAATTTGCAAAATCTGCAGAAGGGTTTCTGCTAGTGTTCTGAAATTGGCGTTATGCGTTTTCTTATGAAACATTTGGTTAGAAGTGATTTCTTAATTAACAGTATTAAAAGGTCTAATTTAAAAGAAACTCATCTAAAAGCCGTGCAGTGTCTCTAGAGCGGTTTTTGTTAGCACACTAGAGTTTATATCATTTGTATTTTAATAAAACTAATTATGTCGAAAATGAGAACTTATTTATCATTAATGGAGGTCCTGTGGGTGTTTTTATTTGTGTCCCCCTTTTTATAAAGTTCATTTGAAGATTGAGATTCTTCTTACCATTTTATTGCGTTTAAAATTAACAGAGTACCAATATTCACTAATTGCAACAATCGTGTCAAATTATTTTCGGAACTCTTCATTCCATCTGAGATATTTCGACCACAGATGCACACAATAACACACACACAAACACACACACACACACCGCATCAAAAAAAGAAAGTTCGATTCGAGTTCAGGGATGTTTGAAATATGCTCTTATGTCGAAAATACGAATTCTAATTTTCGTCCCCATTACAATACTTGCCTAGCATGTTTGGGCAGACTAGATTTATAGTTAAAGAGCTAAACGTGAATTTCTAGGGTTAAATGTTCCCCCAAAATGTTTAGATATAGCCCCAAAATAGCTAAATTGGCAACCATGACACAGTGAAATTAGCCGTCATTCACACAGTATTCTCGTCAGGAGGAATCAGCATTTCCTTCAGAATACGGTTTGTTATTATCCTTCTATTGCCCTTCTATTTATTTCAACTAACTGCATCTGCATTTGGTGCAGTGATCTCGACAAACATTACAGATTGAAACTTAATAACTTGAATGATTATATAATTTTATCTTGAATATAATTTTGAAATTTTTATGGTAGATCAGAAAATTTTTATAATTATGACACAAAGTACATTTTAATGGCACAAAGTACATTTTAACACACATTTTAAATGGTTGTGAATGACTGAATGTAGTTCATTGTTTTCTCTCCGAAAAGGTTTAAATTGCCAATTTTGACAACTTGAATGTGATAAAATATAGAGTTTGATATTTTTTTAAATTTTGATACTTTTCTCTTAATTCAGTTGATCACTCCAAAAATTTTTGGCAGTTCACTGGTGGACTGCGAGGATTGTCCTGCCCAGGACTGATCTAGGTTTATGTCTAAATAGTTAGACGTAAATTTCCATGGCTCGGTCTAGACCAAAAATCGATGAATTGACAGTGAAATTGGTCGTCATTCACACGATAATACTGTCTGGAGAAACAAATATTCCTGCTAAAATATGATCTGTTATTGTCATGCCTGTTCTACTTATTTTATTTATTCGGAGCAGTGATTTTAATATAAGATGATGAACTAATACCATTCCTGTTGGAACGAAATCTGATTTTTTCTTTAATTTTATTTGAAAACATTTATGATGGATAGGGGAAAAAAAATAAGACATAAATTTAGAATTTGCAGTGGTTGTCTGTGAATAAAGAAAGTGTTTTCCTTCTAAAACGGACAAAATTACCAATTTGATTACTTAAATTTAATATATAATAAATAGGTTTTGATATATTTTTTAAATTTACGATACTTTTTTTTAAATTTAGGTGTTCACCCCAAAATTTCTTGGCGGTCCACCGGAGAACCGAGATCAACGTCATGCCCAGGTATGTACCGGGTGGCCAGAATTAAAACACCCCTACTCTGAGCTCTCTATAGATCGAACTACTCAGTGTAAAGGCTCCAAAATTGTTGAAAATACTATTCAAGACAAGGGGAAAGGGATTACGTGAAAAAAAATTAGTTCCAGAAACACCGATTGGTGGCGCTGTACAACAGAAAATATGCTGAAAAGACACAAAATAATCACAAAAAAAAAAAACATGCGATATTCCCATTCCCCATGTCTTGAATAGTATGTTCAACAATTTTGGAGCCTTTACACTGAGTAGTTCGATGTATAGAGAGCTCAGAGTAGGGGTGTTTTAATTCTGACCACTCGGTATATATAGGAACTAACAGTATACCATGTATGTAGGAAAAGTAATAATTGACCGAACAGTTAGATATGGGCTAAGACTACAATAAGAAAACTTAATATGATAACTGTTTCTGCCACTTTTCGTATCACTTTGTTGTTCCGTAACCATGCTGGGAGGTTTGATGTAAGGCTCCTAAATATTCAGGCTGACGCAAACATAATTTTGACTCCGACTGGGTCAATCAGTTATCGTTGGAATTTGCAATTTCAATGGTGCGCGCATGATCGGCAGCTGATACTTAATACGCAATTTAGCCATAAAATAGGTGCTTCTGCTTTCAAAAAATTATACCAATCGTTCAAGAAAGTATTCTAAAATATTTGGATTTTCTTGAGATTCCGAGAAATGAAAGAGAAAGTAACATTCTTTACGCCATCTACAGCCATCGCTTCAACTGAGATTCAAAATAGTTGCAGCAGTCTGTATATTTAAGAGCCTTATTTCGATGCATGCTGAGATTTAACCAAACTCGCCATTGTTTAGTTTGTCTGTTTGACATGATACGAGTAAAAGTATCTGTCGAACACAATACAGTCAAACCTACTTGAAAAGGAACCTGCAGGAAATGAAACACTGTCATATGCGAAAAATATGTTTCGCCCCGTCCAAAAATACAGGAAATTTGTGTCATTTCTCCTTGTGTGAAATGGAATTTTCATAACGCGGAAACAGACGGCCGATTTAAAAGTAATTTGTTAATAAAACAATTATCTTAATGGACTAAGAAGAGAACAATCATCCAACTGTTTCAACCATTTATTTCCGAGAGAATAACGAATGTCACCCGTAAATGAAAATGGTACTACTATAAAGGAATTTTCTACTAAATCATATGACGGTTTCCTGAAAGCCGTTTCAGAACTCCTGCTTCAGCTGTTTCAGTTAATCAGGGAGATTTTGAAATGCTGGAAATATTTATCAATGAACGATTTTCGAGCGAAAGGTCTTTTATAAGACACATGTCCAAAAACCCATGGTGGGTTATTTTAAAATCCCATCTCAATAAAAATAGAATTTTATTTAGTTAGTTGTTTCCTGGTAAGCAGTAATATTTTTCCAGCAAGTAAATTTATCTATTTTAATGTATGGCAATAATCAAACAATCAAGGACATGTGGTATACTATTTGTATGTTTGCATATACTCTGTGATCAATCACAGTATGTAAAAATGTAAATAATATACATATTTAGAGTAATTAAATTAACTATTATAGTACTATATAATATTACTTAACTGCATCCAAATTAAATTTTCAAAATTTTTCAAGTCATGTATAGGTAAGCAATTTCATATTTACTATCTGAATGTTTAGCTAAACCCTAAACTTGTTTCAAAATAGCCTGAATGAAACGGAAACCTTTTCAAGACAGAAAATTTTTCCGGTCCCCTAAAATTCCATTTAAGGGAGGTTCGACTGCATAAAACACACGTATAATTTATTTTCTGGTTATATATACCCAATAAGCAAGATTATGTATACCCATTATTATAAAGCAATGCTTACAGAAATTGTAAAAAAATTAAATGTTAGATCTGCGACATCCGTGCATCAACATCTGCGCTATGCGCCAGTATGCGCATATCGCTTGCGCTGAGTGCAAGCTCATAAGGTGGAGTAAGTGTAAATGTTACATCCAAACGTTTCATAGTCGATATTTTCGTCGTTTGTGGTTGAATTCGGATGAAATAAACTGCATTCTAGTAATATATCGAAGTTGTATAATTTTCAGAAAAATGTATTTCAAATTAAAAAGCAAACAAACAAACAAAAAACCCCAGAAAATATTGAAACCCTTCTCCAGGTGCATTGTACTATCGTCACATTCAACACATATCAACCTTTTCCCATTCCAATTGTGTGAAAGGTATGACGTTTCACATTAATCTATAATTTATATATTTGTCTATTATTTATGTAAGTACTTGTCGTACTATTCTGTACCATATTTTTAAATTAAAATCAAACCCATACTGTGAGTTTTCATTTGGCTTTCTCATACATTCATATTTCTTAATGTTTAGTCCTATTTGTGGCACAATCATTATCAAATATAAAAATAAAACTATCTGATATGGGCACAGAATTTTCTCTACATAATTTCTTTACATTTTACTTTTCCATAGCGAAACAATAGTATACAAGATCCACAATGTTTTTGCCATTGAATTAATGTCACTTAAAGGCCGGTTATGACAACAATGTCACTTATTGGCCGGTTTTGACAACATACAAGTCCAAATAAAATGATGTATTTATATTCACTTACAAAATCTTCCTCAAAATGCAAATGACATTTGTGGCAATCAAATAATAATTTATGTTTAATTTAAAAGTTTAAATTATATTAATATTAATTATTATTATTAAGCATTAAAGACATGGCCGTTGATCTCATAAAGTGGAATTAACATTAAAACGTACATTGCTCGTTGTTGTGCCGCAATAAACCCTCCAATTATTTTAACTTAAGTGTAAGTCCTGAAAAGCATTATTAATTAATATAAAAAGATTAGACTATTTAAACTTAAACAATATAATTTATTAATAACATCAATTTATCAATAACACCAATTTTCATAAATATCAATTTTCAATTATTATCAATTTTCATTTAATTATTTTAGCAAGGGGAGAGATGCGACTAGAATTATTAGTTTTACGATGGTGTCTAGGACCGGTAACAATCAGAGCACATACCTTCCAGTTTAATCTTGGGCTTATCATCGTTCTGAGGCTTGCATCAGTCTTATACTGCCATAACTCTGTGGTGTGTGGCTCCTCCTCGTACTGCTAATGCACTCACCATTTGATCCACCTCCATTAATTTGAAACATCTACGGAACCTTTACAAATCTGTTAGTTTTTCATTTTTCTCTACTCGTGCTCTAGTCAAAATCGTGATTATTTCTTTTCATGTCTGAATTCCATCCTGCTTCTCGTTGTCTACCACTCCAACTGATGTCGTTCGTGTCCATCAAGCTGTGGTGTCCTCGGCGGGGGGGGGGGGGGGTAGCTCCGCCCTTCTTTCCCTTGGCGCTCATTGGTTCTTCTTAACCCAATGGCATCATTTCACATATATAGCAAGGCCCCTCTCAGCCCCTTTGGTCTGGCACACCTAAATTTATAGTATTATGACCTTAAAGTTCAAGTCCTCATAAACCCCTGCGCTATCCAGACTATAGCTTTGTTAGCCGTTCTGGGCACCATAAATAATACAAATAAAAATGTCTCATGTGAGAACATATTCTGGTCTCACAACATTTGTGATATCTATATATCCTTTGGTTATGATTGCACTTAGTTTACGTTTTAAATTATGATTTACTTTAAATTGGCAACTTCTAACTGGTTCCAATTCTGAGCCAGCTTACAATTTCTGCAATCCTGTTGTAAAACAGGATACAGTTTCGGAATGGGAAAGAAACAGTGTGCGAATTAGTTTTGAGTGTCCCACGTTTGCCGTTTTTATGAGTAGCGTGTTGATTTCAGGTGACTTTGTTTGTGTGTCCGATCATCTAGAAGTGTGTACTTTACAAGATGAGTCTCCCGAAAGAGAAATTATCAAGAAGACGACAGTGCATTTCTGACGTATACCGACGTCATCTGATGAATTGGGTAAGAATTCGCTATCTGAATTCTATTACCACAAATCTTACAACATTTTGTTTATTACCAAGCTCCGGCTTTATCTAAGTATTACTATACTGTCGTAATATGGATCTGTGCAGTGAAATGTCTGGTTATTTTTATATAGACCTCTGTAGATTTATAGAAAGCTGCTGTATCAGCTTTGTGGGTTATTAATAAACAGTTCAGATTGAATTACTTAGTCTGTGTCTTTCCCTTGGCTGTAAGGCTACTTTGTGTTAATGCAAAGTTTGTAGCTGTATCACTTTATATTTTAGTCTTTAAGTATCCAGCTACATACTTCGCATATATAATTAATATTCCGTGAATCAAATGACCATTGGTGAATTCTGTGGTGATGAAAGACTTCTTTTCTGAAATGGCAAGCAAAAATTCTCAAAATCTGAAAGAAAAGGCTAAATATTCCTAAATGCATAGAGTAAATACTTGCTTTACGTAAATGTTGATGACAAAACGTTTAGAACCAGTCCTTTTGCTATAGCAGTGACGCGATTTCTGACCTATAACAAGGCGTTACATGAAAGTAAGATAGTGCTCAACTGATCAGATCATTTCCCAAAGACCACGTTTTTGTGGTCTTTGCCTGTCGTCAGCACGGTATAAGTCAATGGTGGCTAACCCGTAAGGCATCGAGATCCACTTTCGATATGCAATTAAGTTAAATATCTTCTTCTATCTGTATCTAACATAACATATCATCAGGGGCGTGTTTTAGGATGGATAGGGTCTCATCCCCCCTCCCCAAAACTTAAAAATAAAAAAAATTCCATAGGAATAAATTGCAAGTTTTCTCTTCTTAGTTATTTGAAATGAAAATATCTCCGAAACCCATACCTCTTATCTCTTCAAACGATAACACCAATATCTCATAAATTAAGTTATGTCACAGAAAGAGATTATTATTTCTTTAACTTGCAATGGTGCACTGTTAGAAGATGAAAATTTTAAAAGGAAATGAAAACATTTGTTTCAAATGCTCACTACTTTCTGAATGTATTCAAATAATATATAACTTTAACTTTACTTTTGACCTATAAATTTTATCTGTGACATACAATAACTAAAAAGAAAATTTAGTCAAAATATAAATATATTTAACATTAATTGTTCTACTTAAAGGGAATTTTAAGGGAAATTTTAATTTTCGTTCCAAAACTCCTCATTCCCCCCCCTCCATCATCCAACGGTCGACTTAATAGCAATCGACGAATTGCGAATTACAGGTGTCAGCGATGAAATACAATAGTGAAGACAGAACATTTAAGGCAAGGATTTTAGAATTTTTCTGCAGTAATTTTATACCTCCGAATCTAGAAGCGATTGGGGGCGTTTTTGGTCCCGCTCATTCTTAACAAAATTTTAAGAGGTCACGAATAATAGCGAGACAAGGTTTAATCTACGACAGGGCGTTGCATTAAAACAAGAGAGTTCTTATCTGATCATTCCATGGTGACGGATGAAGAACGGGTGGTGATTTTCCTTTAAAAGATTTTGCTCACTGATCATTGACTGAAACGTGGCAACGAATAGCAAATACCTCTAAACCATTTGCACGGGCTATGAACGATAATCATTTGAGCATTTTTTTATGTTATAGGATTTTTTTTATGTTATAGCTTCACTGTTATTCCTGAGGGCTTATAATTTTATTAATGATGGGGGAAGAACGTCCCCAATTTTCTTTTTCGGTTCGAAATTACGATACATCTACTAGAAAAAATAAAATGCTCACTGATCACTTCATAGCCTGCGTCATGTTGGCGGCCGGTAAAGACTATGAAACAATGGGCCGCTGACGGTGACGAAGGTCAGCTGATCATTTTCTTTCTCTTATTTCTATAGGACTAGCAAAAGCCGGACTTTGAATGGATTAGCTTATATAAAGTATGCGAGCTGTGAAAGATTCCGAAATAAACCTAAATGTAACAAATAATTGTGATATTAGAAGTATAAAAAAATTAATTTTAATAATAAATTAAACAAATTAGAAGGAAAGAAAGCAATGGAATTAAAGTACGTTCAAATCACAAGAGTACGTACAGAGTACGTTCAAATCACAATGCATGTAAGTTCACGTGCTTTGATTAAGCTGTTTAAAAGAAGTTGTTGTTTACTTGTTATTTGTACAAAGCGTAAAGAGAGTGTGGAATTTATAAATGGGCGTTACGACCAGATACAGTTCGTTTTAATAATTGAAATTGTGATTTGCACAGCTGTGTTCAATTTTAAATATGCATGTAAAATTTAATCTCTTTACCTATTGTAGTTTTCCAGCAAATGAGATCACAAAATCCAGGCCCATATTGATTTCGCTTCATTAAGAATGAAGAATGGACTTCGCTTCACTCGTCCATAATAAACCGTTTTTGAGATACTTCAGTAATTTAGGAATTTTGGAAAGCTCACACTAGCGTCTTCAGACAGCTGTGACTTGTTATATGGGAAATGAGTTGGGCACCTTTACATAAAAATCAACTGTGTAAGTTTGCTTAAGATTTCGTGTCTACGAACGACATAGCTTCCGATACGAACGAGATCTATGTCTGCAAAGACAGTCATAATTTGAAACATTACAGTTGCGATGTTACTTTGAACTTCAAGGCTTTCTGGTTCGCGAAAAAAAAATGTGCGTCATGAAAATAGCTCGCCTTAAAATAAATAATTGAAACAAATTAAATTTATGTAAGTATTCAACAGTTCCTGAATTAATTTATATCGCAGAATAATAATGTTTCAGTGAGGTTTTTAAGTGTTATTTTTAGAATATAGTAAGATTCATTGTTTGTATTTCAGGTATACATTTTAATATGTCTAGAGTATCACAAAGTAATTACATTTTGTTACGAACCGTATAGTAATTATATTTTATTAGGGTTCAAATGGTTGCGGTCATATTATCTCGCAAGGCTTGACTTCGGAGTAAGTTTTTACTTTCCTTATATACATAATGTATAAGGAAAGTATTGTGACGGGGTCGAAAATTCGAATTCGAGTTTTCGACGGGAGAGCACGTTTCAAGCATCCCTGATCACGAATCAAACATTTTTGAAGTGATGTCTGTGCGTGTGTGTGTGTGTGAAAGTATGTGTGTGTGTGTGTGTCAGTTGGTCTGTGGAGACGATAACTGACGAACGAATGGACCGATTTGAACCAAATTTGGTACAAAAATCACAATCCATAAACACTGGAAGCCTATTGCTTTTATACGCAATCGAATGTCCAGAACCCCCCTAAATTTTCGAATGAAATTTGGAAAAAATCGTCAAAAAATCAAAACCGCTAATAAAGTTACGCAAATAGACATTTCTTATGTAATTTTTCATTAGAAAACGATTGACATAAATTTTAGAACACTAACACCAACCGTTCTTGAGATATTGTAGATTACAAAAAAATATCAAAAAGGCATAAAAAATAAAAAAAAAATATTTCCTATTGAAAAACATGTTCGCTTTTCATATGTAATACCATGCGATAAACTGGGTGACATCATTCTCGTGGATCTAGCTCGTTCCATTCATGAAAAAAGATACTCTGAGTAATACTTTTGCATTTGAACGCCAATAGTCATTTATCTGCTGTAAGAATAACTTATTTCTAGTGCATAACGCTTGGCGAGATTTTGGCGACGAATTTAGCGGAATGTCGCCAGCTTGGCGACTTTTTGAAATGTTGCCAAATTAACGAAAATCTCGCCAAATGGATAAAAATGACGCGCTAAATCAATGAAAATGACGACTAATTGTCGAAAATTCAACGTTTTGGAAAGAATATTAGTATCTACTATAAGAAAAACCTATTTTTTTACTGTAAAATTAGTAAATTCATTACATTATATAAGGAAAGTCATGTGTTGCCCATATCAGATTTTTTTAATTGGATTTTAATTCAAGAAAAATAACGGAATATTTCAATGGAAATAAAGTATGCAAAATAAAATCATATTGAATTTTATTCACTCTTATAAGGATATCCTATTAAGATTCTTATAGAAGACAGATTTGCATATAAATAGCACAATAATTTGATGAATATTATTTTAGTATTGATTTTTATTAGATGGAATCCTCTGTACCATAAGGGGGAATAGTGCCTCTTTCCCTCTGTTACTGCAAGAAAATAGATTTGTAATGCAGTCACTCTCCTCGTGGAGATTAAAACTACTGAGGCATAAAATTTTACAAATGGCGAAACATTCTAACGATTTCAACAGATAAAATACATTAATCGTGTCATAAACGCGTAAAACGATTTATGACCATCATTTGAGATATTCACGACTTCGACTCTTTGTCTTGTTGGATATTTGTGAATGTTAATATATGATACTTTCCACGGGAAATGATGATGAATGTTAAACGTTTGTCTAAGCCAGTGGTTCCCAAGATTTTGCTTTTTTAAGAAGCATTAAGGAGTATATGTCTAGTGTTTTACGATAAGTGTCGAAAAGTAATATAAAGTCAATGGTTAGTCATAGAATTAAAGTGAAATAGGAAAACTAATTAGGAGAGGTGAATGTAGTTATGATTGCTGCATCCCCAGGAACTGATAAATTTAATAAAAGGGGAAATCTACTTGTAAACGGACCCGATAAAAAATATCAATTAGTAAAATTTGTGATATCCTTCATTAAAGAGAAAGAAATGTAATGGAAAATCTAATGCGCTTGTTAGCAAAAACATCCAGCATATCTTGAATAACGCCGGCAGCAACACCAATCCTAGCAACAAGGTCCTCGTCGGAGTCGATTTGGCTATCGTAGATGAGACTTTTCATATGGCCCCATAGGACAAAGTTGAGCCAGGAGAGGTTAGGCTATCAGATTTAATTCTGACTAGTTCTGACGCAGTCGTCACTGGGTTCAATTTCAGCGACGTTTAAAATTTCACCTCTTGCGTTACGACCCTGCTTTGTATGCCTAAAATTGCTTGTTTACATGTGATTTATCACACCTTAAAGCTTGACCCACGAGTTCTGACTCATCCTGTATATATATATATATATATATATAGCAAATTGAGACGGCTAGAGTAAGCTATTCTGTAAATGTATTATTTAAGTAGCAGATGCTTATTACTCGGGAAACACAGAGTGAGTTGTTCTAATTGGAAAGTTGTTTGCTCCCTTAGTTGGTGTTGAGACACAGACCGTCCGACCTACAAGAAAGGTGTAAGGTAACAGTTTGGACGGCCGGGAAGTGCCACCTAATTTAGACCGGAACCAAGTGGGGGAGGCATCCACAGGGATCGTATCCTCCTTCCCCTACCACCAACTTCTCGGAAGGACTTACGGACCCACATGTTTAATGTGATCGTACTCCGCATGAACATGGCGGCAGTTGTGGCAGCGTGCAAATCCAGCTCGCAAACCACCCAGCTACCGCGCCCGAAATGTGCCAATAGCACGCGGTGTTCCCAGCTGATCACCCACCCAAGTACTAACCGCGCCTGATGCTGCCTGACTTCGATGATCTAACGAGAACCGGTGTTTTCAGCACGGTACGGCCGTTGGCGTTTGCTCCCCTAGTAAAAAATGTTCGATTAATAAAAAACATTGCATAAAATCTGGAGTTAATTATAAAAAGTTTGACGATTCTAAGTTAAAAACTCTGGTGATATTCATGAGATAAATTTTTGGGTGAGAATATCAATTGAATAGCGGTTTGCAACACAAGCATGCACACAGAGTACCTTAAAACGACTTTGTCAATAGTCCCTACTTCGTCAATAGTCCCTAATTCTTTCTACTAATGAAAAAAAAATTGCATAAAATCTGGAGTTAATTAAAACATTTTGACGATTCTAAGTTAAAAACTCGTGATGTTATTCATGAGATTAATTTTTAGGGTGCGAATATCAATTGAATAGTGGTTTGCATGAATAGTGATTGTACACAAAGTACATTAAAGCTGTACTTTGCGAATGCTCCCTAAATTCTTTCGAAAATTTCTTGGTAAGAACGTGATTGTGCGACTGAAGAATGTTGCTTTATTCTGTACACTTTTACTTTATAGAGACGCCAAACAAACTAAACAATTAAATTCATAAGCGTTCTTCATGTTAATTATATATTTTGCTGTAAAGGAACAGTACAAAAAGTTAGATTTCGTGTGTTTATGCAAATACCTACTTTTGAAAATATTGTAGACAAACTTCTCTTACGATTCAAAGCTTTTATTCCAACAGCTATTTTCGCTACAATGCAAGACAAAAAAAAATCACATTGGAAAATTTTTGTTCTATGATAACCACGATCCTATTTAATAATTAACTTTTCCAGTGAGCTATTAAGTATCGACGAGACTTTAATTGAATTTTCAGTTTGGGGATTATTCAATGACAGAGAGAGTGTTAAAAATGAAAATTATTCTCTAATTGTCCTTAATTATCAATTTAAATATCATTTTCACAAAAGCTTCCGTTTTGATCTTTTAGGGGAGATATATTCATAATCAATCAGACTGCGATGTCAATTAGTAGAAGTGGATGAAAACACAGAGAAACACAGGAAGTTATTTAATCAATGGAATTTTTGCAACGCTATTATACAAGCAAATAAATACATATTTATATTACCTTCCTTATATACATAGTATAATCTATAGGAGGAGTGTTGTTACGGGATGGGAAATTCAAATTCGAGATTTCGACTGACGAGCACGTTTCAAGTATCCATGAACTTGGATCGAGCGTTTTTGAGGTGATATATATGTGTGTGTGTGTGTGTGTGTGTATGATTCTATGAATGCGATAGCTGATATCCAGTGTTTCTTTCAGGATTTTGTGGCCGGGGGGCCGAATGAAATTTTAAGGGGGCAAGTTTTCTATTTGCCCTTTTTAAATATATCTAAATTCTGTGTCACATTCTTTTAGAGACTAAGTTAACATAAAATGTCTCTCGGGGGGTTGGCGCGAATACTCGTCTCCAACCCCCTCGAGATATGCCTGAACACTGTCGATGTTTGTTCCTAGCGAGTGGAGCATTTCGAATGAAATTTGGGACACAGATTATTTGGGACACCTGCCAGTTTGGCTAAGGACTATGGACTGCTCAGGCCTAACTAAATCACCTGTTCACGCAGTTTCTTGACCCCCCCCCCCCCGGCTATACATTCATTTATATGATGAAATTGTGCCTATTATGTGGCAAAATAAAGTTTATTTATAATTTATTATTTATTATTTGTGAGAAATTGTGCGAAGCGCCCCATCGGAAACATAAACATCCGAAAGTTGACCACGTAATCAGAAACTAACTGGGTTAATTTTCAATAGAGGTAATCATTTTCTTCGACAAGCATCACATAATTTTAAACAAAATGAAACTTAAAAGAAATTGCCATTTAATTTTTTTTAAAATGTTAGTTTCCCTGTCTTCGGTAGGCTTACATATTAGTGCTATACAATTTAGCGGAGTTTTATGAATTTACGTCTCTCTACAGTCAAGTTAGTTTTATCACAAGTATAAGTACCCATTTTGTTTGATTTGCACGTGCCATAAATAAATTATTTTATTTCGCTAACAAAACTCTGAAATTTAATTTTAATGTACAAAATAGTTAACGTGAATATGAATGAAAGTGAGATTACTGCCCAAATAATTCAGAAGAATTCATCATGGTGTTGTTGTTGTTGAGATCCAGACCGTCCAACCTACCAGAAAGGTGTAAGGTAACCGTTTGGACGGCCGGGAAGTGCCACCCAATTTAGACCGGAACCCAGTGGGGGAGGCATCCACAGGGACCGTACCCTCCTTCCCCTACCACCAAGATCTCGGAAGGACTTACGGTCCTGCATGTTTAAGGTGATCGTACTCCGCAAGAACACGGAGGCAGTTGTGGCAGCGTGCAAATCCAACGCGTAAACCACTGGGCTACCGCGCCCTTAATGTGCCAACAGCACGCGGTGTTCTAAGGCAGTCACTCACCCAAGTACTAACCGTGCCTGATTCATTATGGTGTTGAAGACCCAGGCCGTCCGACTCATCCGAAGGACTTGAGCAACTATTTGGACGGCCGGCGATTCATTATGGTGTTGTTGTTGTTGTTGAAACCCAGACCGTCCGACCTACCAGAAAGGTGTAAGGTAACTGTTTGGACGGTCGGGAAGTGCCACCCAATTTAGACCGGAACCCAGTGGGGGAGGCATCCACAGGGACCGTACCCTCCTTCCCCTACCACCAAGATCTCGGAAGGACTTACGGACCCGCATGTTTAAGGTGATCGTACTCCGCATGAACACGGAGGCAGTTGTGGCAGCGTGCAAATCCAACGCGTAAACCACTGGGCTACCACGCCCGAAATGTGCCAACAGCACGCGGTGTTCTAAGGCGGTCACTCACCCAAGTACTAACCGTGCCTGATTCATTATGGTGTTGAAGACCCAGGCCGTCCGACTCATCCGAAGGACTTGAGCAACTATTTGGACAGCCGGCGATTCATTATGGTGTTGTTGTTGTTGTTGAAACCCAGACCGTCCGACCTACCAGAAAGGTGTAAGGTAACTGTTTGGACGGTCGGGAAGTGCCACCCAATTTAGACCGGAACCCAGTGGGGGAGGCATCCACAGGGACCGTACCCTCCTTCCCCTACCACCAACCTCTCGGAAGGATTCATTATGGTGTGAAGGAAGTCAACTGCCAGTTTTTTATTTGCCTTTGAATGCAGCGCAGAACATTTTTATATGATAAACATATCGGATGTGGGCAGCACATGACTTTTGCTACATGCAATGCCTTTATTTCTTTCACAGCGAAATAATGGTGTACAAGATCCATGGCGCAATGATTTTGGCATTTAATTAACGCAGTGTAAATTGAAATCGGGCATTTTTTCCAAACATAGTAATTCATATCCACCTGCGAATTTTTCACCAAAGTGCAAGGAACTGTTAATGAATATTCCGCGAAATGAAATAATAATGGTGAGTTCTTGGCGTTAAAATACAATATTAGTAGAAATAGTAACTTCTCTAGTGAATGGAAGAAATTAAATTCACGAGAATAATGTTAACATATTTGTTACATAATGTTGCATATGGTAAATGAATGTTTTTCCTGCTGATTATTACTTTCTTTAATTTTATGAAATTCTTTTGAATGATTTATTGTAAAAATTTGCAAAATCTGCCGAAGTGTCCATGCTAGCGTTCTAAAATTGATGTCATTCGTTTTCTATAAAACATTTGGTCTGAAATGATTGCTTATTTAACAGTATTAAGAGTCCTAATTAAAAAAAAACTCATTCAAAAACCGTTCAATGTCTGAAGAACGGTTCTTGTTAGCATACTAGAGTTCATGACATTCGTTTCCTAATAAAACAAATTATGTCGAAAATGAGGACTTATTTATCATTATTGGAGGTCCTGTGGATGTTTTTTTTATTTGTGCCCCCCTTTTCTAAAATTCATTCGAATATTGAGGTTCTTCCTACCATTTTATTGCGTTTAAAATCGACAGAGTTCCGGTATTCACTAATTGTAACAATCGTATCAAATTATTTTCGAAACGTTTCATTCCTTGTGAGAGATATCACGACCACAGGTACATACAATAACACACACACACACGCACCCACACACACAGCATCAAAAACGTTCGATTCGATTTCAGGAATGCTTGAAATATGATCTTATGCCGAAAACAAGATTTCGAATTTTCGTCCCCATTACAATACTTCCCTAGCAAGTTTGGGCAGACTAGATTTATAGCTAAAGGGTTACACATGGATTTCTGTAGAGTTACATATTAGAGTTACAAATTAGCTAAATTGGCAACCATGACACATTGAAATTAGCCGCCGTTCATACAAAAATCCTGTCCAGAGGAATCCACATTTCCTCGGAAATATGGCTTATTATTGCAAATTCCGTTCTATTTATTTCAACTAGCTGCACCAGCACTTACATCAGTAATCTGATTAAAATTATAAAATAGAGAAACATTTCGAATCGTCAATCAATGTGCGAGTGGTAGGAGTTCCTAGCCAGAATGGCTTTTACCTCCGATTTGATAACAAGGTATGTTTACACGATATTTTTAATGAGCAAAATATAACTTTATCTTGAATTTTATTTTAATGGCAGATAAGAAAATCTTTAAATTAAGACACAAACTTGGAATTTTAAGAGGTTGGAATAATTGAAGGTTGTTATAGTTATTTTTCTTCTAAAACTATTTTCATTGCCAATTTTAATAACTTGAATTTGAAAAATATATAGTTTGATATATTTTTGAAAATGTTTATACTTTTCTTTTAATTCAGGTGATCACGTCGAAATTTCTTAACGCTTCACGAGTGGATTGCCAGGAACGTTCTGTCTAGGCCTGCTGTAGATTTACAGCTAAATGGCTGCATGTAGAAAACCCAGACCACACGACCAACCCAAAGGCTAATGGTAGCTTTCTGTGTGGCCGGAAATGGCTGCATTTGAATTTTCAGGACAAAATGTCTTCTAAAGGCTAAATTTTTTATTCTGACGCAATGGAATTTGCTGTCGTTCACACCAGAGATAGAGCTAAAATTTTTCCAGAAGAGTAAAAATATTCCCTGACTTGAATTGAAGGAGTATTTTCCTTTCCAGAGGAGTAATTTTAAATAAATGTTCAATTACCCTGAAATTTGGTATTTATTAAATATATTGTTTTTGTATAAAAATATTACAGGGTCATCGCCCTGTATTAAAACACTACATCATGTATAAAAATATTACAGGAACTCGGAAGTAATTACCAATAATATTTTAAAAGTATATTTTAAATAAAAAATGATTTCGTTTAATCATACACTATTCTTCTGAAGTCGTATAACGTATCAAGCAAGCTGTGCTGAATAAGTTCACAGCGTATTTACATAAATAAATAAAAATCCTCTGACTCAGAGATCGAGGTAGAATTTTTTCGGAAAGAGTAGAAATACTCCCTGGTTTGATTTGAAGGAGTATTTTGCTTTCCAGAGGTTTATTTTTAACAAATGTACAATTACCCTCAAATTTCCAGGTATTTATTGTATATTTGTTTAAAAAAGAGATTACAGGGTCATCGTCCAACAGGATATACATTTCTGACTATTCTACGTTGAAAATAAAAATAAGATTTAAGAAATGCACTATACTCGTGATTTGTATTAACAGCAAAATACATTGTATATCTGATAACACAATTAATATATCTTATAAGCTTTAATGAAATGAGTTGAAATGAGTTTTAAAATGTTTACTAAATTTTAGACCTTTAGGATCACATTTTTTAAAAATTTCCTAACAATTTTCCAAGTAGAGTTTTAATCTTTAATTATATATTTGTCATAGTATAATTAACAGTGTTTTATTTAATAAATATAACTAATCATATAATTCATGCTGAAATATATTAAATTTATTACCTTATCTTTAGCTAGTTTCTCCATATGGTTGTAAACAAAAGAAAATCAAAAACCTATTAAGTAAATTACATTTCATTGTTTACTTTTAAATTTCTAACCATCTTTGCTTTTGGTTTTTCCATAAATGAACAGCTTTTCTCAAAATTAAATTTACATTCAACATTTCCAATATTTTCACAAAAGTTTGGACCCAGTTCTGAAAGACGAGTTAAAACATCGAGATTTTTCTCACCCAGTCTACTTTGTTTTTCGAGTTCTGATTCTATTTTGTGTTGAAAATCCTCTCTCGTACATAGCTGTTGAAAGAGGAATAAGCAATGCTATTTGAGCAGCTGCTGAAAATCCAGGGTACATTGACATATCATCTACTTTAGGGGACAAAATCAATTTGCAGAACTTATTCAATTTCATGCTCGGATTTCTACAATATAAAGATTGCATTTGAAAAAATTCTTCTCATAATTTCTCCTCTGTTTCACCTAAGTATGTATTATAAAGGGAAGAATTATAATTTTTCATTAACTTATTTAAAGAGTTCATTTTCGAAGCATTTGAAGATATTAGACAGCTAGGATTTAAAATCCGATCAAAATTAGAAAGTAAATGCATCTTCTCCAAATTGAATCTATCTTTTAAGTTTTCTACAGAATTCCCTAAGAATTTTAGCTTAGCATTTTCAAATTGTTATTTCAGAATTTGTACAAACTGATAATTTGATATCCTTAAAACCATCAGTCGTTTTTGTGGACGTGAAAATTTCGGACATGTGCTTGCCACTTTTGATTCCCTTTCATAATTTCTAGCTGATTTATTGTTGAAAACAATTAATTTATTACTGTTGAAAAATCAATGTCATTACTTTAGAAGCTTCGATTAACACGGTCAACTATTTGAAGTACATCTCTTAAGATGGCGAATACCGCAACAAAGCCATAACCAGTACGATGTTTTAACATACTAGGCCCTTTGTCTGTAGCATTGTATGAATGTTTATTCTCAACGTTATCAGTTAATGCTATCACCAATACATCATAACTGATATGGCAAGCATCAACAAGCACGACCAAGAGAGAGCCAAAGACAGTAGTAATCTCTTTTAAGCTAATGGAAGGTTCATGCAATATTTCTTGAATTGCTTTTAGTTTTTCGACCTTAATGTAGATGTGTGGAAATAAACATACAGTGAACGCATGTGACTTCTGAAATAGATCTGAACCATTTGCAGTTTGCGATATACAAATGCTAAACGGTGTGCAATGCAATGGTAGTGCATAGGAGTTGATGTTAAATCTTGCAATTTTTGCCCAAAACCATTATTCTGGTCCATCATAATTGCTACACCATCTGTAGCAAGACGAGGTAATTTGGACATTTTCACATTTGCACAAGAAAAACGAGATCCTGCACTGATACTACGCTCTTTCGTCACCAATCTTCTGGTTGCAGTCTACTTGCGGTGTACATCAATTTGATGTTCTGTGGATGATGTTGTCCCAGAAGATGTTCTTAGTGATGTTCTTACCATCCTCAAACTCCATGCGTACATCAATTTGATGTACGTAAAAAGCGCGTTGCGTGGAAGGATAAAAATCAACTTTTTTATGGTGAATGTTGAGGACCTAGACCGTCTGACTCATCCGAGGACTTGAGCAACAATGGTGAATGAGCAACAATGGTTTATGGTGAATGTGTAACAATATATGTGATGCAGGATAAAATAAGAAATTTAGTTTCATTACTTAATTTATAAAGCTTGTTTGATTATTTTATAGTATGAACTAAGCGTATAGAGGCGTTATCTCTATCTCTGGTTCACACAATAATCCTGCTTGAAGGATTGACATTCCCGAGGAACATGGTTTGTTATTATAAACTCCGTTATATGTATTGCAACTAGCTGCGCCTAGATTCGGAACAGCGATCTTGATTAAATACACAATATTATAGAAGCCTGCTCCAGAAAAAGCGAAATGTAATTATATACAGTATCTTATTCTTTAACTTTTATGGTAGATAAGAAAATCTTTTAATTTATGACACAAACTTTGAATTTTAAGAGGTTGTGAATAATTGAAGGTAGTTCATTATTTACTCGCCGAAACGGCTTAGATTACTAATTTTGATAGCTTAAATTTCATAAAATATATAGTTTGATAATTTAGAAAATTGTGATACTTTAGGTGATCACTTCAAAATTCCTTGGCGGTTTACTGGTAGACCGAGAGGAACGTCCTGTCTAGGTCTGGTCCAGATTTATGACTAAATAGTTAGACGTAAATTTCCATGGCTCGGACTAGACCAAAAACGGAAAAATTGGCAGTGAAATTGGTCGTCGTTCAGACGATAATCCTGTCTGGAGAAACCAATATTTCTGCGGAAATATGGTCTGTTATTGTCACGTCCATTCTACTTATTTTAACTAGTTGCGCCCGTATTCGGAGCAGTGTTTATAATACAAGATGATGAACCGATACCATTCTTATTGTAAAAAATCTCATTTTATTCTTAATTTTATTTTAAAACTCTAGGGGGCTATACCTTCTGCTCGCTACGCTTGCCAACCTCTGTAATTCACTTCGCGAGTCGGGAGACCTCCCACTTAACTCGCTCGCACTTTAGTGCCACCTGTTACGCAGGCGTAATGTACCCATTGGGGCAGGCATAATATGCTCGTTGGACTCCGCCCCCTGCTCGCTACTCTAGCCAACCCCCGTAACTCGTCAGAAGGCTTCGCCTCCGACTCACTAACGCTTACTGAGCTCGCTTCGTGAGCATTTTCAGTGCCACCTGCTACGCAGGCGTAATGCGCCCGTTCGGGACAGTTACTTATTAATTGACGTTCCCCAGCCCAGGAACTCACTTCGTGAGCTAATTCAATCGATCAGTCTCACACGTCCTCCTACATGTCTTGTGCTCGTTGACGCTTTCCCCCTTTGCTCGCTACGCTCACCGTCATCTGTCACTCGCTTCACGAGTTGGAAGGCTTCGCCTCCAACTCGCTAACGCTCGCTGAGCCCGCTTCACGAGGACTTTGATGCCACTTCTTACGCAGGCGTAATATGCCCGTTGGGCCTCATTATGCTCACTGATCTTGTTTTGCGAGCATTTTAAAGCCACTTGCTACGCATGCGTAATATGCAATTTGGGGCAGGCGTAATATGCACGTTGGGCTTCGCCCTTTTTTGCTACCTCCGTAACTTGCGAACGTTCACATCGCGAGCATTTTTATGCCACCTGCTACGCACGCGTTGAAACCCCGTTGGGGATCGTCATTTATTAACTTACATTCACCAATCCTGGAACACGCGTTGCCAGCTATTTCAACCCGGCGGGCTCACACGCCCTGCTACGTGCTCGCTGACGCTTTCACCCCTTGGCCGCTACGCTCGCCAGCAGCCTATTCGCTAACGATCGCTAAGCTCGCTATGTGAGCACTTTAGTGCAACCTGCTATGCAGGCGTATTACGCCTGTTTGGGACCGCCTCTCATTAGCTAACAGTCTCCGGCCCTGAAGCTCGCTTTGCAAGCTCTTTCACGCCGGCTTGCGCAAACGACCAACTACGTGCCCTGTGCTCGCTGAAGTTCGTTCACCTTCGATCCTTGTTGCCCATTAATCGGAGCTCGCTACAAGCGTGGTGCATCCGTTGGTATTTCGTTCCTTATTAGCTTCCGCTTATCTTAACCAATTTTGCGAGCAATTTCATCAAGCTTCAGCTCACAGCTCGCTGCGCTCGTTAACCCCGCAACTCGTTTCGTGAGTTAGGAGGCTTCGTTTCTTACTTTCTGCGGCCTCTGAGCTTGCATCCCAATCTATGCCGAGCCGCCTGTTTTTAAGAATTATTGCTTATTTTATTACGAACAAACGGCAAATTTTCATAACTGTATGTTTAGTCGTTTGTTCGTAATACAGTGACAAAATATAATGTTACGCTTTCAGTATAGAGATTTAGAACAATGAAGCCTATAAATGTCGTGAAATATAACAATTAAATTGTAATGTTTATGACAACAATAGTTTAAAATTTTCACCCCTAAAAAAGAACATTTTGCATAAAAAGTGCATAAAAATCGATTAATTTATTTACTAAATCGAAATGGAAACAAAATCATAAACACTTTTCAACTATATTTTAAAGTGTTTAAAAAGGGCACCGTCCTGCAAAACTTCAACTATGTAGGTACATGCCACCAAATATTCGAGTTCTTGCTATTGCTATTCTGTCCATTCTGTACTCTCAGCAAAAATCTCTTCCTTTGACTTTGACATTAAATATTTTCTAAACTAATTTTTAAACCGTAAAACAGTTTATATCAATGTGTTCCCCTGATATTTCTATATATTCCTTATAATTTCATATATTCGTTTGCTATATATTTTGCGCTACGTGACAGAGAAACTTAAAAAACGCAAAATTTCTCAAACAGAGGAGGCAGCGGCGACGTCAGCTGCATTTTTTTAATATAGAGAGATTTATTAGAGATAGGAAAATAATTAAATTTAAGACACAAACTTGGAATTGTGAATGGTTGGCTGTGAATAACTGAAGAATTTTGCCTTTCAAAACGGCTAACGTTAACAATTTTAATAATTTAAATTTGATATATAATATGTATTGATATTTTTTTTAAATACGGCACTTTTCTCTTAATTCAGGTGTTCACCCCAAAATTTCTTGGTTGTCAATCGGTGGATCGAGATCGACGTCATGCTCTGGTATTTATGAATATGTGTGAACTAATAGTATACTATGTATGTAGGAAAAGTAATACTTGACCGAATCGTTATATGTGGGCTAACACTGCAATAATAAAACTTAATAAAAAAAACCTCTTGTTTCTGCCACTTTGCTTCTAAAAAAATCTGATGTGGGCAGCACATGACTTTCCTTATATAATGCAATGAATTTACTACTTTTACAGTTAAAAAAATGTTATTCTTACAGTAGATACCTATAGTCTTTCCAAGATATTGAATTTTCTTCAATTAGTCGTTATTTTCATTGATGTAGCGTCATTTTTATCCATTAGGCGAGATTTTCGTTAATTTGGCAATATTTACAAAAGTCGCCAAGTTGGGGACATTCCGCCAAATTCGTCGCCAAAATATCACCAAGCGTTATGAACGGAGAAATAAGTTATTCTTACATCAGATAAATGACTATTGGCGTTCAAATACAAAAGTATTACTCAAAGTATCTTTTCTCATGAATGGAACGAGTTAGATCCACGAGAATGATATCACCAAATTTATCGCATGATGCTACATATGAAAAGTGAACATGTTTCTTAAGAGTTAATATTTTTTTTATTTTACTTGAATTTTTGATGCATTTATTTGAAAAATGTACAATTTCTCGAGAACGGTTAATGCTAGCGTTCTACAGTTTGTGTCAATCGTTTTCTAAGGAAAAATTACATAAGAAATGTCTATATGCGTAACTTTATTAAAGCTTTTGATTTTTTCAAAATTTCACTCGAAAATTTAGGGGTGCTCTGAACATTGGATTGTGTTTTAAAACAATAGGCTTCCAGTATTCACGGATTGTGATTTTTGTACCAAACTTCATTCGAATCGCTCCATTTGTTTGTGAGATATAGTCTCCACTGACACACACACACACACAGACAGACATCACCTCAAAAATGTTCGATTCGTAATCAGGGATGCTTGAAACGTGTTCTCCCGTCGAAAACTCGAATTCGAATTTTCGACCCCGTCACAATACTTTCCTTATACATTATGTATATAAGGAAAGTAATATAATTTTCTAGTTTGTAAATAAAGTCTTATATCGGCTTCCTAAATAAAATGCAAGTGTTAAACTTTACAATAACCTCGAAGACATATCCGCTTACTCTCAAATTAAATATTTTTTGAGAACACATATTGACTCAAGAGATTTGATAGAAAACGCCAGCTTGCTTCACAATTTGTCATGGCCTCTGTTTTATTTTGCGTTCATATAAATCTTCATGGAAGAGCGGCCTGTAAATTATTTTCTTTCAATATTGTTTAGATATTTTTGATGTGAGCATTCTTAGGACGAGGGGTAAAGTAAATCTTAAACGAAGTGCGACTTCGGTTCTAAGGCTTATAATGTGGCTTATAATTTAAAACTCTTGCTCGTTTGAACTTGGTGAAATATTAACAACATGCGACTTTTTGCTTTTTCTAGAAACTTTATTTTATTATTCAATTATGATAAATTTAGAATCTGACTCATTGGGGTTTACGGCTATAAAAACCTAAATTGGCTAATTTTGTAGAAGTTTGGGCCGCTGGCGAGGAACGCTCGGTGGGAACAATGATAAAGTTGTATAATGGAATATTTGCACTTATTTTAACACTTAATTATTGAGAGTAGTATATATATACCCGTATGAGCGCACATGTACTTTATACACTAAAAACTATATTTTATACCTTATTTTTTATCTTTTTATATAAAAAAAAAAGGTATCGATCCATTTTAATATTAAAAACATGATTTTATAGTTAAATAAGGCCTTTTTTACATTTAGACCAAATTTTAGATAAATGCGTGAAAAAAGATAGGCCGCTCCATTTTGGAGCTACCTTATACATAGGATGAAATTAAATAAATGCGTGAAAAAAGAGGACTTCTAAATGAATAGAAGTTTATCGACACAGCGAAGTTTTATCACTTCAAGCGTGAATGAATGTTGAAGATTTATTTGATAGATGGCAGCACTATCCAATGTACCAATCTAAAATAAAATATAGTAAAATTCAGCAAAAACCCCCTTCCCCCCGTAGACCTTTTCTGATCTTAAATACGTCTCAACACGTTGGGGGTTAGGGTCTACGGGGGGGGAAATCCTTTTTTTTTTCTTAGGACTCATCAGGCTCCTTTCATCTCAGGACTCATCAGGCTCCTTTCATCTCAGGACTCATCAGGCTCCTTTCATCCCAGATCTCCGGAAATTCTATGACTGAAATAGACAAGGAATATACAATTAATATACTATATATATATATAGACTAATACTAATTAAATCTAATTAATTCTAATAAATAACGTACGGATCATATATTCACAGTGCACATGGAGATTTGAACCAGGATCTTTCTGATAGTAGACTAATGCTTTATCCATTCGGCCAACCCCGGGGCAATAAAACATCTTTTTTTTAAAAATATAAACATGACATAATAATTTTTAGTCGAAAAAAGTTAACATCTAAGACCTTTTCGACTAAAATTGTCTGAATCTTTCCTGTCTGAAGTTTTTAGTGTATAAAGTACATGTGCGCTCATACGGGTATATATATACTACTATTGAGTATCACTTTGTTGTTCCATAACCATCATGGGAGCTTAGACGTAAGGCTCCTAAATATACAGGTTGACGCAGCCGCCATTTGGATTCCAACTTGCCAGTCAGTTATCTTCGGTCTGTGTTATTTTAATGGCAAGCGAATGCTATGTGACTGATATTTAATATGCAATTAACAGTAAAATAAGTGCTTCTGCTTTCAAGAAATTATACCAATCGTTCAAGAAAGTATTCTAGAATATTTGGATTTTTTTGAAATCCCGAGAAAAGCATGAGAAAGTAACACTCTTTTCGACATGTATAGATATCACTTCAACTGGGATTCAAGATGGCCGCTGTTGCACCAGCCTGTATATTTAGGAGCCTTAATTCGATGCACGCAGGCATCTAACACTTTTGGCTAAGTACTTCACGAGTAACATAATTTTTCTCGAACTTTTAACATAGAGAATGATATATAAACACGCCATTAGTTTGTCTGTTTGATATGATACGAGTAAAAGTATCTGTCAAACACAATACAGTCAAACCTGCTTGAAACGGAACCTACGGGAAAAGAAACACTGTCATATGACGAAAATATTTTTAGCCTGGTCCAAAAATGGAAATGTATGTTATTTCCTTTGTGTGAAACGGAATTTGTATAACGCGAAAACAGACGGCCAATTTAAAGTAATTTGTTAATAAAACACATGTAACGAACTATCACTGAAGTCAGGCAGCATCAGGCGCTTGGGTGGGTGACCACCTGGGAACACCGCGTGCTGTTGGCACATTTCGGGCGCTGTAGCTCGGTGGTTTGCGCGCTGGATTTGCACGCTGCCACAACTACCGCCGTGTTCATGCGGAGTACGATCACGTTAAACATGTGGGTCCGTAAGTCCTTCCGAGAGGTTAGTGGTAGGGGAAGGAGGGTATGGTCCCTGTGGATGCCTCCCCCACTGGGTTTCGGTCTAAATTGGGTGGCACTTCCCGGTCGTCCATACAGTTACCTTACTCCTTTCTGGTAGGTCGGACGGTCTGGGTCTCAACATGTAACGAACTAAGAGCGGAAAAATCATCCACCTGTTTCAGCCATTTATTTCCAAGAGAATGACGAATGTCACTCGTAAATGAAAACGGTACTACTAAAAAAATAATTTTCTATTTTATTGACGATTTTCTGAAAGCTGTTCCAGAACTTCAGTTTCAGCTGCTTTAGTTAATCAGTTCAGTATCCAGGTGCATACTTCACACATATATTTAATATCCCTTGAAATAAATGACCATTGGTGAATTGAGGTGTAAAATAAGTGAAAACATTTGTTTTAAATACTCACTACTTTTTTAATATGTTCAAATAATATAAAACTTTAACTTTACTTTTGAATTATAAATTTTATCTATGACACATACAATAACTAAAAATACAATTTAATCAAAATATAAATGTATTTAACATCAATTGTTCTGCTTAAAAATAATGTTAAGCTACATTTTAATTTTCGTTCAAAATCCTCATTCCCCCCCCCCCCCCCCTCTATCATCCAAAGGTCAACTTGATAGCAATCGACGAATTGAGAATTACAGGAGTAAGCGATGAAATAAAATAGTGAAGACAAAATTCCTTAAGGCAAGGATTATACAATTTTTTTGCAGAAGTATTGTACCTTCGAATTCAGAAGCGATTGGGGGCGTTTTTGGTTCCGCTCATTGTTAATATTATTTTAAGCGGTCACGAATAACAGTGAGAGAACGTCCGTCTACCACGCATGCCTACGACAGGGCGTTGTATTAAAACAAGAGAGTTCTTATCTGATCATTCCATGGCGACGGATGAAGAACGGGTGGTGATTTTTCTTTTAAAGATTTTGCTCACTGATCATTTAGTGGAACGTGGCGACGAATAGCAAGGACCTCTAAACCATTTGCCCGGGTGGTGAACGATAATTATTTGGGCATTTTTTTATGTTATAGCTTCATTGTTATCCCCGAGGACCTATAATTTTATTAATGATGGGGGAAGAACGTCCCCCAATTGTTTTTCAAATTACGATACTTTTACTAGAAAAAATAAAATGCTCATTGATCACTTCATCGCCTGCGGTATGTTGGCGTCCGACAAAGACTGAAAAACCGCAGTCGGATGACGGTGACGAAGGTCAGCTGATCATTTTCTTTCTCTTATTTCTATAGGACTAGCAAAAGCCGGATTTTGCATGGATTAGCGAGTATGAAGTATGCGAACTGTGAAAGATTCCGAAATAAACCTTAATTTAACAAATAATTATGAAATTAGAAGTATAAAAAATTTAATTTCAGTAATAAATTAAACACATTAGAATGCATCAAAACATTGAAATTAAAGTAACACGTTTAAATTACAAAAACGTATTCAATATACAGAAACACGTTTAAATCACAATGCATGCAAATGCACACGCTCTGATTGGCTGTTTAAAAGTTGTTATTTACTTGTTATGTGTACGAAACGAAAAGAGCATGCACAAGTTATAAATGGGTGTTACGGCCTGTTGCCGTTCGTTTTAATAATTGAAATTGGGATTTGCACATCTGTGTTCAATTTTAATTATGTATGCAAATTTTCATTTTCTGATCTATTGTAGTTTACAAGAAAATGAGACCACAAAATCCAGGAACATGCTGATTGCGCTTCACTAGGAATGGATAATGGACTTCGCTTCACTAGGAATGGAGAATGGACTTCGCTTCACTAGGAATGGAGAATGGACTTCGCTTCACTAGGAATGGAGAATGGACTTCGCTTCACAAGGAATGGAGAATGGACTTCGCTTCACTCGTTCATAATGAACCGTTTTCGAGATACTTCAGCTTTTTAGGAATTTTGGCAAGCTGACACTAGCACTTCAGGTAGCTGTGACTGGTTATATGGAAAAGGCGTTGGGCCCCCTTTACATAAAAATCAACTGTCTAAAATTGCTTAAGATTTCGTGTCTACGAACGACATAGCTTACGATACGAACGAGATGGATGTCTGCAAAAACAGTCATCTTTTCTAACATTACATTTGCGACGTTACTTTGAACTTCAAGGCTTGCTGGCTACAGCCAGCAAAAAAAAATGTAGGTCATGAAAGTAGCATGCCTTAAAATACACAATTTAAACAAATTAAATTTATTTAAGTATTCAACAGTTCCTGAATTCATTTTTCTCGCAGAATAATAATGTTTAAGTGATAATTTTCAGTGTTATTTTCAAAATATAGTAAGATTCGCAATTTGTATTACAGGAATACATTTTAATAAGTCTAGAGGATCGCAAAGTAATTGCATTTTGTTACGAACCGTATGGTAATTATATTTTGTTAGGATTCAAATGGTAGAGGCTAAACAATCTCGAACGTCTTGGCTTCGGAGTAAGTGCTTTGATTATTTTTTAATTCAAGAAAAATAACGGAATATTTTAATGGAACTGAAGTATGGAAATAAAGTTTGCAAAATAAAATCATATTGAATGTTATTCGCTCTTATAAGGGTATCAATATACTTATCAATATACTATTAATATACTTATAGAAGATAAATTTACGTATAATTAGCACAATAATTTGATGAATAGTATTTTAGTATTGATTTTTATTAGATGGAATCCTCTGTACAGTAAGGGGGAATAGTTCCTCTTTCCCGCTGTTACTGCTAGAAAATAGATTTATAGCGCAGTCACTCTCCTCGTGGAGACGCATTAAAACTACTGAGGCATAAAATTTTACAAATGGCGAAACATTCTAACGATTTCAACAGATAAAATACATTAACCGTGCCATAAACGCGTAACACGATTTATGACCATCATTTGAGATATTCACGACTTCAAGTCTTTGTCTTGTTGGATATTTGTGCATTTCAATATATGATACTTTGCACTGAAAATGATGATGAATGTTTAACGTTTGCCTAAGCTCCAAGCTAGTGGTTCCCAAGATTTTGCTTTTTTATGAAGCAATAAGAAGTATATGAATAGTGTTTTACGATAAGTGTCGAAAAGTAATATAAAAGTCAATGGTTAGTCATAGAATTAAAGTGAAAATGGAAAAATAATCAGCAGAGGTGAATGTATTTATAATTGCTGCACCCCCTGAATAAATTCATGAAAATGGGAAATCTATTTATATATGCACACGATAAAAAATATCAATTAGTAAAATTTGTGATATCTTTCATTAGAGCGAAAGAAATTTCGCCGGTACATTTAATGAAAAATTCTCTGAGATTTCCATAATGGAAATTCTTAATTTATCACATTTTAGCTGAAGTATAAGTGTGAATAGTTCATTTCTCCAGAAAGTAAATATGGGGAGGGGACATCCTCAAATCTATGTAAAGCAGGAAAACTGAAAATTAGCTTTTCAGATATTAAGGGAGTTTGATTTGATTAATATAGAGCAGTGCTTCCCAACCTTTTTTTATTGGAGAACTCCTTAAAGTATTTCGAAAAAGCTCGTGGAACCTCTAGGGATTCAAGTTTCGTTGTTTATTTTATTTTATATTTATTTATTTATTTATATGCTTTTGAATTTTTGCAAATGGTAATTTTTTTTCCATTTTATGGTAATTTTAGCGTTAATTTTTGTTGTTGTTGTTGCTTATAACCTCCTGTTTCGGTGGAACCACAAACAGGACCAGTGATGCCAGAAGACGGACAAAGAATGACACAAGACAAGATCACAAAGTTTATTAACACAAACAACATCACTGAAGAAGGTCAACGGGGGTGCAGCTTCTCATTTAGCGAGGACCCAGAGGGCGGAAGACTGTCTTCATCCTCAAGAAAACAACCATGCCTTACTCGGGATTCGAACCCAAACCCACTAGACAGCAGTCGGAGACGCTATCCACTTCACCGCCTGGGCGGCTTAATTTTTGTAAAAATAGCAGACAATAACGTATAAATCCTGTGAAGTTCCGGCTGAAATTGAAATGCAAACCTCCAAAATATTTGATTCATTATTTATAAATTTAAAAATCGCTAAGAGACTTCACATCAGACAAATTCCACGTCGTGGGTGCTATTCATTTCAGTGGAAAAAGCATTGATAACCAGGATCTGGAGCTTCTCATGGATTGTGATTAATAAAAATACATTTTAACTGGTTTGGCATTTTCTATTATTGTTTGTCGTTTTTCTCCTCTCTTCCAAATTTTTATCTAGAAATCTTGCGAGTAGCCTTGACCTCCTTTAAGATTTTTGACCATTCCTTTCTATTGGCCGCTTTCCTCTTATAATTGCTAATACCAAGCAATTTCAAACCCTCTTCTACCTGCTCCTTCCATCTAACCCTAGGTCCTCCTCGGGATCTTGACCCTCCTGGGTTTCCCTCCACAAGCCTTCTAGTAACTCTCCTCTCCTCCATCCTCATCATATGTCCGAGCCATTGAATTCTGTTTTTCCTAATAGTTGTAACAATATCTATCTCTTTATATCCTTCATAAACCTCTTTATTTGTTCTACTCCTCCAATGTTCATCTTCACATATTGCTCCGAAAATTCTCCGTAGAATTTTGCTTTCCCATATTTCAAAAGATCGGAATATCTTTTAATTAAAGTCCAAGACTCCGATCCGTATAGAACAAGTGGTCTTATTATCACTTTATGGATGAGTATTTTGAGTTTAATATTTACATAGCTTGACCTCAGTTGTTTCTGTAAAGCAAAATAACATCTGTTTACAAAAATTTCTTGCTTCAACAAAATTTTTCTACCTCACATATCTAAATAAGTTAAACTTTCAAAATGCGTCATTGTTTTATTTATCGATCACATTAAAAGTTTAATCGTTTTAATTTTTTTCTCAATTGTGAAAATAGGAAAAGTTCTGCTTTCCTTTGCAAGCTTTTGCAAACTTTCGCGGAGTACGGCAAACTTTGGTTGGGTATCACTGTTATAGAGACTATGCAAATTTTAATAGTTACATTTTACTTATCAATAGGTTCAAAATACCGCACCTTATTACTGCGCATTTATGACTTCACCACAAGCCCGTTATTAGTGTTCACACTTTATACTCTAATTATTTAGTGTCATTACTTTGTTTCAGTATCAGCTGAATCACTTAGTTCACCGATTTTGTATTCACCGGACAATGAATGTACAAAGAAAAAAGTGATTAGCTATAAGTTTAGCTTTAGCTAATAAACGTCATCTTAAATGTAAAAGGATATTATTAATAAATTAAAGAACGTTCCTTCTTATGCGTTGTAATAACCCTCGTAATATTCTCCATTTTGAGTCCCTCTTTATTTATATTTACCGCGAGTCGATTTGGAATTTTGATCCCCGTTCAGATTTTGAGTTATGCTTGGCGACTCATTCTCGACGCCATGCAATTCAAGTCTCTTCATAGTTATCTTTGACGTCATCCTCTCGGGGATTAGGCGTGGCTGGCCCCCTATTTTTAAAAAAAGTTTTGAATTTGAAATTTCTAAAATTGTAAAATTTACTGCACTTTTCTTGATTTATGCTCGATTTTGAATCTGTTCAAAATGTTTTGTATTTTTGGATTCTCCTTAGATAAACGTAAGTTTATTGATAATAAATTTGTCACCTTTTCTGGTCTATATATGAACGATCATTTCTATTTCCATGTAGCCACTGTTGAAGAGCGTATTTACGCTCGAAAGCGCTCTGGCCTTTTTTAAATTTTGTACGTCTTATAGGAAGTGAAAATAAAGACCTTCTATTATAGTTGTGCTTGTTATTTCTGGATATAATTACGTTTAACTATTTCCAATTAGTTTAGCATTGCATAGTTTGTATCCGCAGAACCCACCAAAATGTTCCATACTTAATAAGATCTCTATATTTATTTTTGAATCTTGAAGTGTAATAGTTCTTTCTTTCATATAGCTATTATTTTATAGATTATCTTACAGATTATCTTACAATAGTTATTATTTTACATATAGTTATTATCTTACAGATAGATTATCTTACAATAATTGTTACCTTACAGATAAAGAGAAAATTGTTTCCTTTAAAATGTTTTTTTCAGAATACTATTTATCAATTTTGTATTTACAACAAATTGTTCTAGTACTTCTGCTCAAGTTTTCATATTTCCACAATAAATTATTAATTTAACTCGAAAAACACAATGGGAATTCTATAACATTTTAAAATCTGCCGAAGAAATGTGATGACTATTTATTATTTTATTTGTGTTTAAATATATTCAATTATTGTGTTTAAATATATTTGTGTTTAAATATATTCAAATTTTCCTAATACTTACATAAAGTGTTCTTTACTTATTAATGACTATTTACTTGGGTGATTACAGACATTTTGAAAAAAAAACAGCCTAAAAAAATTCTTTCAAGAACTATTTCAGCAACATCCTCATTCAAATAATGTAATTTAGAAATTAAAATACCAGCAACCTTTTGGTATCTCCCATTTGATCTCAAAGATTTAAAGTCACACTTTAGCCACATAGGGCTTACTCAGTATTCTACATAATAAATCTTAAGAATTTGCTTTAATGTTATTAGTCCAATAGCACATATTTTTGAGCACATTTCAGGTTTTGACCTAGTACACTGAGAGTTTGCTGTAGAGTGCTTTTGAACTTGGACATTTTCGGATGGATTCCGCCCTTCATTCTTTTCTTCACATGGCACCTAGAAGCATAACTACACCTAGAAGCCTAGAGGCATAACTTCTAGAAGCCTAGAAGCATAACTTCTTAATATCTAGAAGCATAACTCATTTCACCTAGAAGCATAACTTTTTTTGTTAGTAATGGGATTTTTATTTTATGTCAATGTTTTCGTGCAGCGCGTTTGTTGAAACGATTGTCTGACTTTACTTTTTCTGAACTCGATTTCGCCGTATCCTGGAATCAGGTGGGCACTTACCTATGCACTCCAAATGAATTCCAGATCTATCTAATGTCCCATAAGGAGATATATTGGACAGGTTATTGTTATATGCTGTTTATAGCTTTATGGCCAGGGTTCCTATTCCACTACGAATGGCATAGGGTTGCTTTTGCCCACGGCCGGGAAAGAAATCTGCATCATTACTTGTAATTATTACATCTCTATCGACCTTACGCATTCTATGATACTGTCATTACTTTCAAGTAAAGACAGCAGTTTCCAACATCTACGGTTCTTATAATTTTCGCTACTGTTTGACCATAATATCAAAGTTTTTTAATCTGAGGGGAAGGTTAATCGACAGATTCATAATATTTTTCAAATTTTACCGTCGAATACCAAGTATCGTCACAAAGAATTATAGAGAGATATATTTTTTACTTTTTACTTTAAATTTGAAGAGTAAGTTTACAAAATGGGGAGTAAATAAAAAAATATTGCGTAATAGCATTTAATAATTTTCTTATATTTTTTTAAACATTATAATACTTAGTTTCAAAAATGGTTTTAGTTGGAAAATGTGTCTATAGGGTGATTCAAAAGTTCGGAGCAAAAGTAAAACGGTATAAAAAATAGCTATAGGTCAAAGAAACACGCGGTTTGCAGATTAATATTCACCGTGATGGGGAATTTTGTGTGGCATGAAAAAAAAATAAGTTCAAACTCTCGACACTCGGGGGTCTGCGGCAGATAAATCCATGGAGATGACTTATGCATGGAGGTGATTGCAGACATGACTGGCCTGCGAGAACCCCAGATCTCACCCCACGTGATTTCTCGTTGTGGGGATGCCTAAAATCACGGATGTGAGATCTGGGGATCTCGCAGGACAGTCATGTGTGCAATCACCTCAATGCATAAGTCATCTCCATGGCTTTATCTGCCATTGCCCCCCGAGTGTCGAGGGTTTGAACTACTTTTTTTTTATGCCACACAAAATCCCCCACCACGGTGAATATTAATCTGCAAACTGCATGTCTTTCCGACCCATAGATATTTTTTATAGCGTTTTATTTTTGCTCCGAACTTTTGAATCACCCGGTATATACGATTTTCTGCTCTTATGGACATCTCTGTTTCTGTTATTCCGAAGAACACTCCTTTGGCGTAGGAGATTGGTTGTGATCTTTATATTTTTATCTTATGATATACTACTAACAGAGGATTTTATACATAAATACAGATATATTTTACTTATAAACAGTCAATTTTTGCCACTATATTTATCAATTAAAACACTCTTGCTGTTTGAAGAAGTTGTAAGAATGAATTTTATTGATGAAAAAGGAGTTTACGTATTATTTATTAACGAAAAATTATCAGAAAAGAGTGCTAAGAGAAAGCAACTGCATAACACCAAATGAAAATTTATTAAAACATTTTAACAATTTATTAATGTATCAATGGAAATTCTGTTGTAGCAAAACTTTTGATAAATAGCATGTTGTAGGGTCAAAAGGAAGAAAATTATATGAACAGCAATTAATATAAGTAAATTGAAACAAAACAAGAAAGATCGATCATGCATAAAGCATTGATTTTGAAACACTTTCCAACTAAAATACAATTTTATTTAACCATCTCTATTCAACGGTGATATTTTACAACGGTGATATTTTTTTAATTATCACAGAACTACAATAATATATTTCACTTGAAAATTTAAAACTTCATCGAAAAAAAATGAATTTTATTCAAATGAAGTCATCGAAATATAAATCGTCTGACTCTACGTAAAAGCAGTGAGTATTTTATCCATACACTTTTATTTCAGACTCCAGAGTTAAAGTATTTTGCGTGAAAAAAAATTAAGCAATTCTTATACAACTCATGTTACAATCACTTGTTTACGTCCTGCATCCATTAAAATTAGGCTTCGTTGTTGAAATAATCAAAGTTTGATGATCATTTAAACTCAAAAATATTGTAATTGCGTTGGCGTAGAATATAAATGCACAGAAAATACCCAAAACTAGAACGATTTTAGGATGGATCCGACACTAAATGTAAATTTAAAAGAACTTTAAAAATCACGATTTATCAGACGAGAAGTTCGCAAAATGGCATTTTACTTTACCAAACACCAGTACATCCTGAAACACAATTTGGTAAATGTTTCGTTTGAATATTGATCGCTCTTGAATGAAATACTACCGTTAGGGTAAACAGTTACTTATTCAGAAAGCGATTTATTGTGGAGTCACTATCCCCGACGAGGGATATTAAAACACAACTGAGGCATAAAATTTTACAAATGGCAAACACATTGAAACGATTTCGATAGATAAAATAGATTTAGCGTGCGATAAGCGCGTAATAAGGTTTATGGGCAGATATCTTTTGGAACATTTACGAATTCTTGTCTTTATTGCTGGGTATTTGTGAGGTTTATGTATGAATCTTTGAATGTGTGTCCAAACCAAGGTTCAATTCGATTTCCTTATATCAGTTCATATTTTATGCTGTTTATGTCCACATGCGTCATCATTATTAGAAATTAACTGGTATGTGATTCAACTCGGCTTTCGCATATCACAACCCATTTTTAAGTAACTATTATTACTTTTTTTCTGCAAATTTTACAAGAAAAAATTTGAAAAATTTGTGCCATTCTTCCAATTGATCGCAATTATAGTATGTTATCTTTCACTTTAAAGAGCTTTAATAAATTTTAAGACTGACACAAAGTTTAACATTGCATCCCCCCTTCTGTGGGGGCGCGGTAGCCCAGTGGTTAGCGCGTGGGAATTGTACTCGTTAGGCCCGGGTTCGATTCCCTCCGCTGCTATAACTGCCGCCGTGTTCATGCGGAGTACGATCACGTTAAACATGTGGGTCCATAAGTCCTCCCGAGAGGTTGGTGGTAGGGGAAGGAAGGTACAGTCCCTGTAGATGCCTCCCCCACTGGGTTCCGGTCTAAATTGGGTTGCTCTTCCCGGTCGTCCAAACAGTTACCTTACACCTCTCTGGTAGGTCGGACGGTCTGGGTCTCAACAACAACCCCCGTTTTTGGGATAATTTACATCCCCATCGAGGGGATTAATGCCGTCACAGACACAAATATTTAATCGCTGATAATTTTCACTATTATTATTGAAACTTTTAAGTTTCGTGATCATTGTGCCTTAAATAATTCCTTTTATGTACAATTGTTTCAAATTTTGTCCTATGCTACTATATTAACAAAATATAAAATTTCCAATAAGTAAGAATTTCAAAACATTCTATGTAGTTATCTAGATTTTTGGATAACAAAGCTGGATATAAAATTTTGAGAAAATCCATTAAATCTTATGAGAGCTGTCTTCTGCATAAGAATTTGATTGCAGATAGACGACAGACAGACGTACATCATTCTAAAGATTGTTAAAACGTGTTTAGGTGATTCTAAACACGTACATATGATATATATATATATGATATATATTGGACATATGATATATATATATATATATATATAAATCTCGAAATAGAAAATTTTCGCGAAAACAATACTTTCTCTACAGGATATTCTATAGCATGAGAAAGGAAAAGTAAAATCGCAGGACTTTCATTTTCATTAAACAATCTCTGATTGGATTCTACTCGAGTCTCTCAGGTTTTCATGGGAAGGGGTAAATCAAAAACCCAGATCCGTTAAGTGCTATATCGTAGTGAATATTATAAGTGGGCAAAGATTCATCCTTCTAGGTCAACGGAGGGATATCTAGAGAGCGGGATATCTAAAGAGATTTCCCCCCTCCCCCGCATTTTTTATATCTTTGTAGTGATGAAGAAAAAGGAATCCGTTAGTATCTGTACCGTTGCTGATAATATAAGTGTGTAAAGACGCAGCTTTCTAGATCACCAGTGGCTTCTAGCTTGTCAGGAAAGACAAGAATACGCTAAAAATCTTAAACACGTTAGAAAATTACTTTTAGCGTGACATCTGTGTATGGGTGTTTTTCTTTCTGTTTGTGTTTTTGTCTGTCTGTGCGTGAGTATGCAGAATTTTGTATCTAATCTAGCTTAAAACTACATTAGCTTAAAACTACACGAAATTTTGGAAATTTGTCAATTTCCTGGACTGTTGGTTAATCTGCTTGTGATTACATTTTGTTGTATATCAAAATAGAAGCAGTAATGACCGTCAGAAACAAAAAAAAATCAAGTAATAGAACACATTTTATAAATGATATTACACAAATATTTTATGCTAAGTTTTTAAAGTAAAACGAATTTCAATTATGGTGAGTTGGTGACTCTATGTATCTGGCGACTTTAATACATACGGGACTTCGCCAAATGAAAAATTAAATTATTAAAAAATCACAACTTCTGTGAAATTGCAAAGAAGCATTCACATTTTAATATTTGTGCCATCCAGCAGAAAAGTTACATTTATGTAGTAATTACATTGTGTAGATCAATGTAAATTATAAGTGATTTAAACAAACAAGTTTGTGTCTTTAAGGAAAATCGTTTTTGTACTTTTACTTTTTAATAGAAGACTTAAACTACTACTTCTTCTAATTGCAATGACTGACTTCTACTACTGATTGCTACTTCTGATTGCAATGCAATAACATGAAAACTAGTTATATAAATGGATTATGTTCGAAGAATATTACTTTAAGCAAATCTCTACCTGATACAATATTTTATTATAATAGTTATCGACTATTCAATTTAGAGGGTACCATTTCGAAAATACATTCTGTAACTTATAATTTCAGCATTCTATTTTCTACCTTCATTCAGAATTCTGTTCTTCACATCAAACTTTCACAATTCGATTTTGTATGTTTTTCAGAATAATATTCTAAAATGCTTCATAAATGCAATATGCATAAATGCACTATGTTCACTGAATTATATTCTATATATTCTATTTGAAGAATTCTATTCTTTGTATTCCATTTCCAAAATTCTATTTAGTGCATTATATTTCAATAGTAATATACTATTGCGCACATTACAATTTTAGAAATACATTATGCTTGTTCTATTTTCTCTGAATTGTAGTCTATACGCTCCATTTTTAGAATTGTATTCCCTGCATTCAATTTCCAGAATTTAATTTTGTATGTGGTATTTTAATAGAATTATATTTTGTATATTCCATATTTATAGAATTATATTGTGCACATTATGTTTTCAAAATTGCATCATGCTTATTCGATTTTTACTGATTTGTATTCTGTACATTATAGAATTTTCTGCATACTATTTTTAGAATTTTATTTTGTACATTCCATTTTAATAGAATTATACGGCATGCATTACGTTTTTAGAAATATATTATGTTTATTCTATTTTCACTTAATCGGTATTATGTTAATTCTATTTTCACTTAATCGTATTCTTTACATTCTACTCCCGTGATTTTATTTTCAGCACTATTTTCATCGACTCCTTTTCCCAGCATTTTATTTTCAGAATTCTATTTTGTCCATTCTATTTTTATAGAAATAGAACATGTACATTGAGTTTTCAAAACTAAATTATGTTTATTCTAGGTCCCTTGAATTTTATTTTGTACTAAATGTCATGATTTCATTCTTTTCATTCTATTTTCATAGAATTTTATTCCGTGTATTCTATTTAGTACATAATATTTTTATAGAATTATATGCAATTTTCAGAATTCTGTTCTATACATCCAATTATCCAATAATTCTATTCTGCTCATTGTATTTTCAGATATATCTTCTCTTTTCAGAAATTTATCTGAGCACCGTTTATAATTTGAAGAAATACTATCAAAAGGGTATCTCGCGAAATCGCATTTATATCATAGTCACTTTCCTCGTGCAGAAACATTAAAACGACTGAGGCATAAAATTTTATAAATTGAGAAATATTGTAACGATTTCAAAAGATAAAATATATTAAGTATTGGCTAAGATGTATAATATGGTTTTTAGGCATCATTCAAAGTATTCTGAAGTTTATGCTTGTTTGTTTTAAATTTTTGCCATTTTGAATGTATCTCTTAGATCAAACCTATTCTATAGAAGTTAATCATGTCCCGATTTTCTTCTATTGCATTATATTTTGTAAATTCTACTTTCCCGAGAATTTTTTCTATTATATATATTATAGCATCAGATTCTATATTATATTATCAGATATTTCAGATAACATACTATATAATCTAAAAATTTTAATACAAATTTTAGGTCTGTTTATAAAACCTAGAATTATAACTTAATGAATAAATTGTTAGCAATAATGTTAACATTTTGGAATTAAATCTGAGAATTAAGCCAAATAAGATAAACGGTAATATATATGGCAAAAGAGATAATTTTGTGTCTAGTTTTAAAAGATTATTATCATTTAATTCATATAATTCTATTAATGCGTTTTATAATATGACTATTGATCAGTTGTTTAGAATATATTGATTTTCAAATAAAAAGTATCACCATATGTATATGAATAACCTTAAGAATGTAAGATAAATGCATAATTACCTAATATATTTCATAAAATGTATTGTAAAAATGTTAAGCATATTACTGAAATTTAAATATACATAAAATTTATTATAATATCATTATAACATTTCTCCTCATCTTCCTAATTATCTATATATAAAGAGCAGTATTCTGGAGTTCTAAGTTGCCTATGGCATTGGATACTGAAAACGAAGCTGGATATTGGACTCATTTATAATTTATGTACAACAATGTATATTATAATATATCCTTTTGTGTTGTGGCTAAGCAGACAGTGGTTGAGTGTTGTCTTTTATTATATTAATAATATTCCATAAATAAACTGGTTTTTAAACTATTTACGAGCAGAATATTCTCGGGTCACACTAGTTACATTACACTACATTCCCTATAAAAAATTAGTATCTAATTATAAAATTTATAGTAATAATTTGCAACATATATTACCCGGAAATGAAAAAAAAGTACATATACTAATGAATTTTAAACATAAGTTCTAGTTTTATTAAATATTAATATCAATTTAAATCCTCAGCTACTGTTCTTACGTAAACGGCTTAAAATTTTTAAATCTAATTACAAAATTCGTTAATGTAGTTAACGACCTTTGTTACCGGACTTACTACTTTTGACGCAAATGACTTTCTCTCGATTTGGAAGTACATGTTTGCCAGGAGAACGTGATGAAACAATATACATTTATAATATAAACACCTTGATTACATTTATAATACTTTTATAATAAATACTTTGAATGCATTTATAATAAAACACCTGTCCAAGTACACAAGTATACAAACTCATATTAAATTTGCTACATTATATTTGCAACCCAGTACAGATATTTCATTCCACAGAAACTGTCATAAGATATAAGCGATATAAGCTGGTATGATTATTGATAAAATAGTCTTATTATGAAGGAGTCTTATGATGGCAAATGGTGTGTGTACTTATATTTTAAATGGAGTTATTAAGTACTTTTATATTCTTTTCTACTTTTATTTCGTGCAATCATACAAAATTTCGGAAAATTCGGAAGTGATATAGCTAAAATCGGAACTGCAGATCATTAACCCCCCCCCCCTATTACTTACCTTTCGAAATCGATGTTGAATCCATATCATTCATCATCCGAAATATCTTCTTCTGTAACTACTGTGCTTACAAACGGAATTAAAAGCAGTTAGAAGGTCATGAATACAGATCGACAGAGAGACAAAAATACGCATTAAATAAGGCGAGACCCTACCAAGGCAAATCATCAAAATTTTATGAAATTCGGTGTTACCGCTCTTCCGTGATAATGAGACAAACACACAGATAGATTTTCAATTTTTTAAATATATATTTTTGTCTATATGAAAATAGAATTTATAGTGGTTAAAAAAAATTAAAACGGCGTATTTTCACCCATATTTCCTTTAGTTATGCGACTGTTTTACTTTTACTGCAGCTTTAATTTATCGATTCATTTTACTTTTAGTAAAGCTTTAATTTATACTGATTCATTAATTGTAGAAAAATTCGATAAATTAGCCTTTATATTTTCCTTCGAACTTGCAATATTTTCATTTTTGAGGCTCCTTACTTAACTTCGATTTATGTACAGCTAAGCACTGTTTTTACGTTAATTTGCGAATACCTCATTATTACTTTAGAGTTTCGTAAGTTAATTAAAGTTGCTCATATATTATGCAAGTTAAAATATTAACAAATAGGAATAAATTGGACATCCCATTCATTATAAATCTTTTGGAAGAACAATTTTTAAGGGACGAAAGTTAAATTGAAAGGACCGTAATAACTAAAGGACGTGCTACCGCAGAAGGAGTTATTAACGAGGCGAAAACTTTCCAGCTGAAATTGGGTTAAACATTTTCTGAAGACATTTTTTTAAAATTTATTACACTTACTGGTAAATGGAAAATTATTTTAAAATATAGAATTTTTATATATTATATATATTGCTTCGGGCTTAATTGAAGTTTATTCTCACTTTATGTCTTTTATTATTGGAATTTATGTGACTTAGACACAAGATAAATAATACTGGAGTGTGGTCCCAATCGATTTTCTAAAACAAGAATTTATTTTTGTTTTCAAATGTTACAAAAATTTGAAAAATCGGTATCGTAGGTCTAAATGATTACAACTATAACGTGTTACCTTCACTTTAAAGGGCTTGAGGAAATCTTGTAACTGATACCATACTTTACAATGTACCTCGAAGGGGGGGGGTAACTTTAACCTCTCTCCCCCAAAGTGGAGCTAATGACATCAGGAACAAAACAATTTTGTGTCGCGGCTGTTCTTCACAACAGTGATTGAACCTATTATGTCTCGTGATCATTGAGTAAATAAACCCTTTTATGCATTTATGCATGATAATGTCAACTTTTGTCCTATGCCGCCATGTTAAAAATATATAAAATTTAGAATCAATTTTAAAGTTTTCACTCGAATATAAAAAGAATTCCAGTTTTAGATTTTTGAATAACAAAGCCGAATATAAAAAAAATCCGTTAATATTTGTGATTGCCATCGTGTACACAATAAATTTACCACAGACATCAGGACATCACTTCAGAAATTGTCAAAACGTGTTCAAGAGGCCCTAAACTATACAGGGTGTCCCAAAAACATTGACCTCGGATTTTATTCCTTAAATATTGATCTTAGACATATATAATGAATTATGAAATTGCGTAAAAAGATACAGAATTTTATGAAATCGATAAAAAATTTCAGCGGATTAAATTTGAAGAAATACAAAGTTTAAATTTTTATACGGGTCCCGTACAAAATAATTTCCAATTACTAAAATGTGCTCCATACACTAATAAGGTGATGTACAAAATTTCAGCATTTTATCATAAAAATTCCCAGAGATATGTTTAAACAAAGTTGGTGAGGGATTAATCACAAACTAAAATGTAAATGTTTACAGCCAGAGTGCAAATGACGCAACGCAGAAATGCATCATAGGCAAATAATATCTGCCTCTTATCTTTAATGGATCTTGGACATGGATGGAAAACATTTTGAACAAGCTTTGTAATCTTTGTGTATAGTTATTATTTCTACTCAGTGTAGATACGTTTGTACCAATAAATAGCAAAATTATTATTTATTTACATAATCATTGTTTTCTTTCTTAATTTTTGTATAACCCCTGAAACGCGATCTGCCAACATGATTCTTTCACTCTGAGAATTCATGTCGATGCATCGAAAAGTGGTTTAAGTCAGCATTTTTGTCTTTTCATAGCTTTGGGACTTTTTATGATAAAATGCTGAAATTTTGCAAATCACCTTATTAGTGTATGGAGCACATTTTATTCATTGGAAATGTTTTTGTACGGCGAAAGTATAAACATTTAAATTTTGTATTTCTTAAAACTTAATTCCCTTGAAAATTTTAATCGATTTCATAAAATGCTGTACCTTATTTCACGCAACTTTGTAATTTAATATATATGTCTAAGATCAATATTTAAGGAATAAAAGCCGAGGCCAATATTTTTGGAACCCCTGTATATTGGCATCAATATCTCGAATTCGAAAATTTTCATAAAAACAATACTTTCTGTATACTGTATTGCATAGTATGAGAAATAAAAATCGAAAGTGGACAGCATATGACTTTGCTATATAATGCAATGACCTTTCACAGGGTAATAATTATCAATAAGATCTACAAACAAATTTATTGGTAAAAGGTTTTCTTTCTCCATTATTCCGTTGAATAAACTATTTTTCTCAAAGTTTTTCCATTTTGTTAATACAGTCAATACTCAGATTTAATAATACATATATGTATATATGAAAAAGTCTCTAATATTAAAAAATATAGGTAACTTCACCAGCATCCATAGTTGCTTTTGCAAAATTTTGTTTCTCATGAAGAAGGAAATACTATTGTCGCTACTTTCATTATTACTTATTAAGAATGAGTTCAACAGAGTTTTCATGTTCACCGGAATGTGATATGAAACGCGAACTTTAAATGAATCGTTGGTTTCGAATTTTGTAATTAAAATTCCTCCTACTTCCATTAGTCAGGTGGATTTAAAACTTTCTTAGCTCTGAAGTCACGTAAAATGGATTTTGATGATATTGCGTGTTAAGCGGTAGGGTAAATCATCATTCATACTGAGAGTATAAGCATTGAAATATTAGAAAATTCTAAAAGCTATCTAAAATTTTGAATTGTTCAATGTGAATTAGCAAATTGTTTAGTACTCGTAAATATCGGGTTTTTGTTATATTTTGTGCTATTTAGCTAATTTAGCTAATATTATTTTTTTGATGAAGAAATGTAGTATTTGAAAGAATTTTTTGATATTCAGAAAAGTTATTAATAACTTGTATTAAATGTGTAGTTGTGACAACTAGTCATTTCGAACAGGCAAGGAACACGGGGGGAAATGGTTAATTTTTAATGATATTAAAATAATGTGAAAAAAATTTTTTGTATTAAATATATTTTGAAAACGGCAAATTGTAAAATTACTTGTAAATATTTATTAATGTTTTGTTATACTTGTGTTCAGCTAATTTTGTGTATTTTTACTTTTCCTACAGCACATCGTAATGTACTGAGAAAGTATTAGTATCGTGTTGAAAATTGGAACTCCATTTTTTGACGGGGCTACACATTTCGAGCGTTCTAAAATACTAAAGCCATCTTTTATCGTGGCGTCTGTGCAATGTATAGGGTGATTAAAACCTCTCTGTAGGAAAAACTACTGGGGAAATCGCAACCAAATTTCGTACACATTCTGTCCTCAGTATGTGATTTCGGTTTATGAAGAAAAAAATAGTTCAAATTTCGGTCGTCAGGAAATTTATTTGCCGCTGCAGTCCCTGCATTGCGCATATTGCCAAACTAATCTGACAAATATCGGCAAAAAGTACTTCCGAACATCAAATAGTGTGAGTAGATCTCTCCGTAAACCGTTCAACTGTGGAAATGCCTTAAATGACAGACAGACGGACATCACGAGATTTTTGCTTTTCAAAGATGTATGGCATTTCCACTATGTTCACTGAATTATATTCTGAATATTCTATTCGAAGAATTCTATTCTTTGTATTCCAATTTCAAAATTATATTTAGTGCATTCTATTTTTATAGAAAATAACTATTGTGTACATTACATTTTTAGAAATACATTATGATTGTTCTGTTTACTCTGAATTGTAGTCTATACGTTCTAGTTTTAGAATTTTATTTTGTGCATGCAATTTCCAGGATTTTTATTTTGTATATGTTATTTTTATAGAATTATATTTTGCATATTTTATTTCTATAGAATTATATTGCGCACATTATGTTTTCAAAAATGCATCCAGTTTATTCGATTTTTATTGAATTGTATTCTGTATATTCTAGAATTATCTGCAATCTATTTTTAGAATTTTATTCTATGCATTCCATTTTAATAAAATTATATTGCATACATTACGTTTTTATAAATGCATGATGTTTATTCTATATTTACTTAATTGTATTCCGTACATTCAATTTTCGTGATTTTATTTTCTGTATTTTATTTTGATCGAATTCTTTTCCGAGTATTTAATTTTTAGAATTCTATTTTGTCCATTCTATTTTTTATAGAAATAGAACATGCACATTGCGTTTTCAAAAATGCATTATTTTTATTCTGGGTCCATTGAATTTTATTTTGTACTTTCTATTGCCAGGATTTCATTATTTTGATTCTATTTTCATAGAATTTTATTCCGTGAATTCTATTCAGTACATTATATTTTTTTAGAATTATATGTAATTTTCAGAATTCTATTCTATGCATCCTATTATCCCATAATTCTATTAAACCTATTGCACTTTCAGATATATCTTCTCTTGTAGAAATTTATCTAAGCACCGATTATATTTTGAAGGAATACTAACAAAAGGGTATCTCTCGAAAACGCATTTATATCATAGTCACTTTCCTCGTGCAGAAACATTAAAACGACTGAGGCATAAAATTTCATAAATTGCGAAATATTGTAACGATTTTAAGGGCTAAAATATATTAAGCATGCGATAAGATGTATAATAAGGTTTCTAGGCATATCATTCAAAGTATTCTGAAGTTTATGCTTGTTTGTTTTAAATTTGTGAGATTTTGAATGTATCTCTTACATCAAAACTATTCTATAGAAGTTAATCATGTCTCGATTTTTTTCTATTGCATTATATTTTGTACATTCTATTACCTCGAGAATTCTTTCTATTATATATATTATAGCATCAGATTCTATATTATATTATCAGATTCTATATTATATTATCCGATTCTATATTATATTATCAGATATTTCAGAAAACATAATATTTAATCTAATAGTTTTAGTTTCACATTTAGTTCTATTTATAAAATCTAGAATTATAACCTAATGAATCAATTGTTAGCAAGAATGTTAATATTTTGGAATTAAATCTGAGCATTAAGCCATATAAGATAAACGATAATTTATATGACAAAAAAGATAATTTTGATTTTAGTTTTAAAACATCATTAACATTTAATTCATATAATTCCATTAATATGTTTTATAATATGACTATTGATCAGTTGTTTAGAAAATATAGATTTTCAAATAGAAAGTATCACCATATTTATATCAATAACCTTAAGAATGTAAGAAAAATGTATAATTACCTAATATATTTCATAAAAAATATTGCAAAAATGTTAGGCATATTAATGAAATTTAAACATACATAACATTTATCCTATATCATAATACCACTTTAATATTTTCCTCCATCTTCCTAATTATTTATATATAAAGGGCAGTATTCTGCAGTTCTACGTTGCCTATGGCGTTGGATACTGAAAACGAAGCTGGATATTGGACTCATTTATAATTTATGTACAACAATGGATATTATATTACAGGGTTCCTACTCTTTTTTCAAAATAAAAAATAAGGAGTTTCTATGGACTTTCTAAGCACCCAATTAATATTTTATAAAAACTAATTGAGATAGGCAGTGAACCATATTGCGGTCTTTATTGCACTACGAAAATGCACTGGGGTGTGATGTATATAGATATTTGCAGAGCTAGAAGTTGTCCTACATTTCCTATATATTTTTTAAAATAGGAAAAACACCAGAAGCAGAATTTTTTTCATGTGTTGCACGCAGAGCAAAGAAGTTTTGTCGCAAAATACAGAAAAAATTTTGCTTCCGGGGTTTTTCTTATTTTAAAAAATATATAGGAAATATAGGACATCTTCTAGTCCTATATTTGGGAAGAAACTAAACCCTTTTTAAAGATTCCGCTAGTTCCGTAGGTTTTCCTGTTCAATTGGGCTAGTTTTTTTGTAAAGTGTTGCGGTAAAGCATGATGGGAATTTTTTTGTTGCAGATTTTTGAACTACTTTCAGAAAAGTTTGATGATTTATTTTGGTGGCAAATTTTGACGAACTTTTAGAAGGCCAGGAAATTTTATCTCGGAATTTCGCTAAATTTATGAATTTAAATAGTTTTCGGCAGCATTGCGTGAAATCTCACAACACTAAACATTGCGCTAGATTTCGTCAATTTTTGGGCGTGATTTTTAGAAAAGACCTGGTAACACTGGAATATGGGGCAGTAAAGCTCAAAAATAGATAGAAAATGGAAAAGTGATCGCATCACCGGGGGGGAATTCGATCATCAGAGTTATCCCTAGGAAAAGCAAATTAGATGGGATTATCCTACTCTAACTTCAAAATTAAGTGGGATTTTAAAAATTAACACAAGTATTTTTTTTCTGGGGGGGGGGGGATTTAGCAGCAAATTGCGAGGATCACGCTCTAGGGAGAACCCTGATCATGCTCCAATTTCAGGGGAAAATAGGAGTGTTGATCAAACTAAGTGACTTTAAGGGCCCTTATAAGGAAAGTCAAAAATAAGGAGTTCTTAAGGAGTTTTAAAGGGCTGTGGGAACCCTGAGTATCTCCTTTTGAGTTGTGGCTAAACAGACAGTGGTTGAGTGTTGTCTTTTATTATAATAATAATATTCTATGAATAAACTGGTTTTTAAACTATTTACGGGCAGAAAATCCTCGTGTCTCACTAGTTACATTACACAGCATTTCCTATAAAAATTTAGTATCTAATTATAAAATTCATAGTAATAATTTGCAACATCCGGAACTGAAAAAAAAAGTAAATATACCAATGAATTTTAAACATACATTATACTTTTATTTAATATTAATATCAATTTAACACCTCACCTATTGTTCTTACCTAAAAAGCTTAATAATTTTTAAATTTTATTACAAAATTCGTTACGTATGTAGTTAACGAACCTTGTTAGAGGACTTAAAAGTATCGCTATTTTTGAAGCAAATTATTTCTCTCGATTTGAAAGTACATGTTTTCCAGGAGAATGTGATGAAACGAAATGTGTTTATGATATAAACACCTTGATTTATCTGTCTAAGTACACAAGTATACAAACTCATATTAAATTTGCTGCATTATATTTGCAATCCAGTACAGATATTCCATTCCACAGAAACTGTTGTAAGATATCAGCGAACTGGTATGATTATTGATAAAATAATAAGAATTATACTTTTTCAAAAGTGGAATAAAAAAATTATGAAACAGCCTTCATCTGATGGCAAATGGTGTGTGCATCTAAATTTTAAACGGAACTATTTAGTACTTTTGTAAACTTTTCTACAGTTATTCCGTTCAATAACACGAAATTTCGGAATATCCGGAAGTGATATATCTAAAACCGGAAATGCACATCATTAATAAACCCAATATTCCCTTTCGAAATTCTATGTTGAATCCATATCGGTCATCATCTGAAAAATCGTTTTCTGTAACTGCAGCGCTTACAAATGGAATTAAAAGCAGTTAGAAGGTCATGAATACAGATTGACAAAGAGATAAAAATTCGCATTAATTTAAGGTGAGACCCTACCAAGACAAATCATCAAAACTTCCTGAAATTCGGTGTTACCTTTCTTCCGTGATGATGAGACAAACACACAGATAGATTTTCAAATTTTTTAAATATATATTTTCATCTATATGAGAATATAATTTATAGTGGTTAACGAAAATTAAAATGGCTTATTTTCACACATATTTCCTTTAGTTATTCGACTGTTTTACCTTTACTGAAGCTTTAATTTATCGAGTCATTTTACGTTAAGTAAAGCTTTAATTTATACTGATTCATTAATTGTAGAAAAATTCTATAAATTAACCTTTATATTTTTCTTCAAACTTGCAATAATCTCATTTCTGAGGCTCTTTACTTAACTTCGATTTATGGGCATCTAAGACCTGTTTTTACGTTAATTTGCAAATACCTCATTATTATTTTAGAGTTTCGCAAGTTAATTAAAGTTGCTCATATATTATGCAAGTTAAAATATTAACAAATAGGAATAAATTGGACATCCCATTCATTATAAATCTTTTGGAAGAACAATTTTTATGGGGGGAAAGTTAAATTGCAAGGACCGTAATAACTAAAGGACGTGCTACCGCAGAAGGAGTTATTAACGAGGCGAAAACTTTCAGCTGAAATTGGGTTAAATATTTTCTGAAAACATTTTTATAAAATGTGTTATACTAACCGGAAAATGAAAAATTATTTTAAAATATAGAACTTTTATATATTATATATACTGCTTCATGCTTAATTGAAGTTTATTCTTACTTTATGTCTTTTATTATTGAAATTTATGTGACTTAGACACAAGATAAATAATAGAGTGTGGCCCAAATCGATTTTCTCACACAAGAATTTATTTTTGTTTTCACATTTTACAAAAATTTGAAAAATCGGTATCGTAGGTCAAAATGATTACAACTATAACGTGCTACCCTTCACTTTAAAGGGCTTGAGGAAATCATTCGATTAATAGCATACTTGACAATGTACCTCGAGGATGGGTAACTTGAGCCCCCCCCCCCCCCAAAGTGGAGGTAATAACGCCGAAGGTGAAGTCGGCAGCATATGACTTTTCTACATAATGCAAGGACTTTACACCTTTCACAGCGTAATAATTATCTATAAGATCTACAAAACAAATTCATTAGTAAAAGGTGTTCTATGTCTATTATTCCATTGAATAAACCCTTTCTCTCAAAGATTTTATATTTTTTTAATACAGTCAATACTCAGATATAATAATACATGTATGTATGTATGAAAATATATGTAATATTTAAAAATATAGTTAACTTCACGAGCAACCATAGTTGCTTTTACAAAATTTTGTTTCTCATGAAGAAGGAAATACTATTGTCGCTACTTTCATTATTACTTATTAAGAATGAGTTCAAAAGAGTTTTCATGTTCACCGGAATGTGATATGAAACGCGAACTTTAAATGAATCGTTGGTTTCGAATTTTGTAATTAAAATTCCTCCTACTTCCATTAGTCAGGTGGATTTAAAACTTTCTTAACTCTGAAGTCACGTAAAATAGATTTTGATGATATTGCGTGTTAAGCGGTAGGATAAATCATCATTCATACTGAGAGTATAAGCATCGAAATATTAGAAAATTCTAAAAGCTATCTAAAATTTCGAGTTGTTCAATGTGTATTAGCAAATTGTTTAGTACTCGTAATTATAGGATTTTTGTTATATTTTGTGCTATTTAGCTAATTTAAGTAATACTGTTTTTTTGATGAAGAAATGTAGTATTTGAAATGTTTTTTTGATATTCAGAAATGTTATTAAAATTTTGTATTAAATGTGTAGTTCTTGCATTGAATGACAACTAGTCATTTCGAACAGATAAAGAGCGCGGATGGAAATGGTTAATTTTTAATGATATTAAAAGAATGTGAAATTTTTATTTTGTATTATATATATTTTGAAAACTGCAAATTTTAGAATTACTTGTAAATATTTATTGATGTTTTGCTATACTTGTGTTCAGCTAATTTTGTGTATTTTTACTCCTCCTACAGCACATGGTAATGCATAGAGAAAGTATTAGAATCTTGTTGAAAATTGGAATTCCATTTTTTGACGGGGCTACACATTTTGAAAGTTCTAAAATGCTAAAACCCTTTCTTATCATGGCGTCTGTGCAATGTACAGGGTAATTCAAACCTTTCTGTAGGATAAATTACTGGGCAAATCGCAACCAAATTTCGTACACATTTTATTCTGAGTATGCATTTCCGGTTTCTGAAGAAAAACAAATTGTTCAAATTTCGGCCGTCAGGAGATTTATTTGCCGCTGCAGTCCCTGCATTGTTCATATTGCCTAATTAATCTGACAAATATCGGCCAACAAAACTTCCAAAGATCAAATATGGTGAGTAGATCTCTGAGTAAACCGCTCAACTGTGGAAATGCCTTAAATGCAGCAGAAGATTTGTAGTTTACTTGATAGAGAGTTTAACAAGTAAGTCTATCAGGTAAGATGAGCTTCATTGCCTTTTGCAAGTCGTTGATTTGTGAAAAAAGCTCTGTGACTGCTGTTATAGGTGGCATATGTAAGATATACTTCGCAACATGCAAATTATGGGGATAGCAGCTCCAGATTTCAAACCTAACGGCAGAAATTTTTACTATTTTTTCTTCGGAAATCAAAACCGTTTATTCAGTGAAGCATATGTACAGAATTTGGTTGTGATTCGCCTGGTAGTTTTTCCCACGAAGAGGTCTACTCATATTTCGTTTAATTTGAATCACCCTGTATGTACCGACTCTAGCTCAGAAGGTATATGATAAAATTTAACAAAATTTAGTATAGATAAGTCACTTGTGTGTTACCCTGGTCACTTCTGCGTTACCCTAGAAGAATATGATATGAGGTGTTTTTTTTTTCCAATGGTACAAAAATTTAATTAACAGCAGGGTAACTCAAAAATGTGACCTAATCTAACCCGTCAAATTTTGTTAAACGCCATCAAATAGTTTTCTAGCTTGAGTGGATACATACATTGCCCAGCCACATATACAGACGACACGCAAATATTAGATTTTAGTGTTCTGGAGGTCTTGAAAAGGGCAGATTCGTCGAAAATTCGAGTTTGTAATAGACATTCTGTATTTCCTCAAAAGGGCACTAGATGGCAGCATGCAACCAGGCTTAAGAACATTTGTTTTGTTTACAAATTATTCGAGTTCGAGATGGCGATCGAAGCACGTAGCCGACGTGTTTGTAATATATAGCTAATTCTAGCTATGCTTGGTAACAGATTTGTATTATTTTGTATTATTAAATGGAGTGATGTTTTGTGAAGTCTTAAATGGTGAATGAGTGTTTTCCTAGCCTCTACACTAGAAAAATTCTTATTTTTTCTAGAAAAGTTATAATTTTCGCCACGATTCCAATACTTTCCCTATACATTACTATGTATTGTAGGGAAAGTAATATGCACAAAATAATAAATCATATCCTGAAGAAAAAGGTTGTTTAGCCTTTCAAAAACGGTTGAAATACAATGTTGTATTTGTGGCAACCGAAAAGAAGAAAGAAAACTTAAAGTTTTAGTTTTAATATATTAAATTCATTTAGTAATATTTATTATTTGAATATTTAAATTTGACATGGCCGTTATTCTCATATAGTGGAATTAATTTAATGTACATTGCTATGTTGTGCCGCTATAAACCCTCCAATTATTTTACTTTTCGTATGAGTCCTGTAAAGGAATATTATTAAATTATTACAAAAAGATTAGACCAAGTTAAACTTAACAATAACATTTATTAAAGATACAAAATACCTATTCAATTTCAATACATTAACTACTCTTCCTATTAATAATTTATTAAGATAGAATGTGAGAGGAGAGCATGTGAGATCCTTAACCATATACCTAACGTATTTATTAACCTGCGGATGATTGATGAACACATACCTTCAATCTGGGCCTTGTTAGCAGCACTTGGTCAATCTCGTCTGTAGTTACACTCATCAACTCGAAGTGTAATGCCCACTCGTAACTTCATTGAATACTGCTAGCTCAAACACTCCACTTATTTCATCCTATTAGGCGGTTCTATCCACAAGTCATAATAACATATCTGCACCAGTCAACTCTGAACAACTGTTCACCAGAATCTTTCTTAAGTCATTTTAGTATATCTTATTTTTAAGTCAAAAATCATGATTGTCTTATTTCTGGTCTGCTCTTGTCTCAAAATTCCATCTGTCTTCTCCAATGTCTGATCTCGTTCTCTTGTCACAGGCTGTGTTTCCCACGGAGGAGGGGGGGGGGAGTAACTCCGCCTTTACTTCCTTTTGGCGCTTGCTGGCTACTCCTTACTCAATGGCACCAATGCACATTTAGTACGGCCCAGCTCAGCCCCTATGGTATGGCACCCCTTAATTTATAGTCTTCTGACCTTTAGGTTCAATTCCTAATAAACCTTGGTGCCAGCCAGACTATAAGATTTGTTTGCCGTTCTAGCCACCATAAATACTCACATAAAAGTGTCTCATCAAATGTGAGAACACTTTCTAGTCTCACAGTATTGTGTGCTGCAGTTTTACAAAAATTTTCATTTGCTTAGGTTTCAACAGCAGTCTTGAGCGGCGTATCTTGAAGGATAAAGGAAATTTGTTAACAAATTTCATACGCCTAAAATAACACCTATGAAACACAAAATTGACATAAGAATTTTGAAATCGTTGCAAGGAGCAGTTGTATTCACTATGGTATGAATTATTTTGTTATCTTCTTCAGTGGCCCAATATGAAATATGAATATATGAGAAAACTGAGTGGTGCTTATCCCCCTAGATATTTTTACCAATATGTTTCTGAATGAAATAAATAAAATTGTTAAGTTTAGGACGAATAAATCACCATAATTTATGCATTTTATATTCTTATTCTTTGACAAGCGAACGAAATAATAAAGTACCCTGAGGTATTAATTTTGCTTTATTAACATAGTTGTGGGATATACTCGTATATTAAAATAATACAACTGTCTGAATGTTGAAAGTTTTTGCTACATAAATATGAATAAAAAATACGTGTTGTGATATTTTAAATGCAAATTATGTTCACTTTAATGAGTTTTTTTTTTAGAGTTTATCAAAATAGAAATTAAACTTTTCCCATCTTCTGACACTAAGGTATTTGTATTCCGTACACTAAGAATGACGACAGCGGTTGAAATGCATATCACAAAAGAAATTTTGAATTTTAGTAAATAGAACCTTTTATTATTTAAGTTTGTTAAGGATGGATGAACTAGCATTTTTAAAAATTAAGCTGCAACTTTTTTACATAAGTTTTTTGTTTAACAATGTATGATGCCTAGTGTCGTAAATTGGTGTTTACGTTTAAAATTGGCCCGTTAGGTATTGTCCTATGACCGAGTTTTAGTCTTTTATGTTCCCGGTGGGGGCTTACTGAAGATTCTGAGAGACTTTACACCCCTCCCTATTTTTTTTTCCCGACCGTCCAAACGGTTACCTTACACCTTTCTGGTAGGTCGGACGGTCTGGGTTTCAACAACAACCCCTCCCTATTTTGGACAACGGTCCTACCGTGATGAAAACACCGGTTCTCGTTAGATCACCGAAGTCAAGCAGCATCGGGCGCGGTTAGTACTTGGGAGGGTGACCACCTGGGAACACTGCGCGCTGTTGGCACATTTCGGGCGCGGTAGTCCGGTGGTTTGCGCGCTGGATTTACACGCTGCCACAACTGCCGCCGTGTTCATGCGGAGTACGAACACGTTAAACATGTGGGTCCGTAAGTCCTCCCGAGAGGTTGGTGGTAGGGGAAGGAGGGTACGGTCCCAGTGGATGCCTCCCCCACTGGGTTCCGGTCAAAATTGGGTGGCACTGCCCGGCCGTCCAAACGACTACCTTACACCTTTCTGGTAGGTCGGACGGTCTGGGTCTCAACAACAACAAAATCCTCCCTATTTTGTCCACTTCGACAGAAAAATAGAAAATTCTGACTCCGTTAGGTTCAGTCTACTGGTCGGTACTTTAAGTCTTCTAAACCGCCAGAGTATTGCTTAAGGGTCTAGAAACACATTACTTCCCTTAATTTTTGGCATGGGGCCAAGGAATCGAAAATTTAACTGCGTTAGTTTTCGTCCGATGGACGTTACTGTAATGCCAGAAATCAAAAATATTAATTAATTAATAATATGCGGAGGATTAGTTGAATTGACTAGGCACCAGTCAAAAAGAGGTGAGGTCCAAAAAGGGGTGAGGCCCTGAAAGAGGTGAGGCGAAAATAATAGTGAGTAAACTAACAAGCTTCCTGACAACTTATGGAGTTCCAAATATAATTCAAAGCGAAAATGCTCAAATTTTTAAGAGTAAAGAATACATCGATTTTACAAATGCCTTAAATATTCAAAGACGATATAGTTCAGTTTATTTCCCAAGTTCTTTAGGTTGTTGCGAAAGAGTACATAGAGACATGAAGCAATGTATAATTTGTTTATCGAAGACTACGTTTGAATGGGATGAACCCTTACAATGGTTTAAATTTTGTGTGATTAACACTATTAACAGTAATACAGGATTTGAACCTATATTCCTGTTCTATCTCAGAGATTTATCATTACCATTTGAAAATATTAAATAAACAAACATACCAAGTAAGGAAGACATTGATACAATGTATGATGATGTAAATAATTATAAAATTGTGTGGCATAGCTTTTAAAAAATACAAACAAATTCGTGAAAGACGCATTCGAACAGCAAAAGATGATAAATAACAAGCAAATGAAGAAATACAAAATTGTGAGAAAAGATGATATATTTATAGGAACGACAGTCTACCTAAAAACGTTCTTAAAACCAAGAGTACTAGAGGATCGATATGAAGGACCATTTAGAATTTCGAAATTTGTCCGAAATAATAATGTTATAATATGTCTTACAAATGATGAAAATAAAACTTATAAAGTGCACGTAAATCAACTATACATGGCAGCGGAGCCAAAACAATATTTATAAAACAGTGATGAAAGCGATGCAAACCAGGACAAAGAAATGAATCGAAATGCGAAAGCGATTAGAAATAAGTACCAAAATCAGGATATGGAAGAGAATGTAACTAAAAGAAAACACTTATACTATGAAGATGATAGAAATTATGAGGAAGCTGTTTATAATACCAGAGGGTATAATATTCGCCTACGAATTGTTGTAAATACTAATTTCATAAGACAAATAATGTGATAAATATGTGAAAAAGTTAGTAATTGATATCATACATAGAAATTAGTAATTGAGTGTATATGAATATGATTTAAAATGCATGTATAAGTATGTTTTCAAAGTGTATGTTTATGTGTTTCTGACATTACATATATGTCAAGTTTTGAAGAAATTGAGAACTGTGTAAGCAGTTGATATAAATATTAAATAAAAATGTAGCGAGGTTATGAATGAAAATAATGATGTTGCAAGATATATAGCAGTATGATAATCAAAAATTAAATTCAGCAAAATAAGATACAGATTTTTTAACAAATTAAATATTTAAGAAAACTAACTTAAATAAGGTAATGTAATAACATATAATAGCAGTATGAAATTAAAAATTAGATTATTAAGTAAATTATAAGTTGTCAAAAAAACACATGTTTAGCATTCATAAAATGTATTAAGAAAGGTATTTAAAAAAATTAATTAAATGTTTTTCAAAATTTCAAAAATAAAGAAATTTAATTGAATCTTAAAAGATTGTCCATAGTGCCCATTGGAAAATCTTATCTGTGTAAGGAGACAATTAAATCTTAATATCTGCAGGCAGATAATAAGCAATTCTATTGTAGACTTATAAAAGATAGATTTAATTTTCAATAAAATGTTAAATAAATGAAATATCAAGATTAAGTGAATAAGATTAAGTGATTGTGTAAACAAATGAAATATCAAGAAATGAAGAATTTAATTCATAACTAATGTTAGTGATATGTAATTCAAACATAATCAACAAGAAAGATCAATCATGCTTAAAGCATTGATTAAGAAACACTTTCCAACTTCAATGCAATTTTATTTAAATATGTCTAAAATGTAATACATTCCTCAGTAATATTTTAAAACTTCTCACAATAATACATTGATTTTTTATAGTTGAAAACTTAAACATTCATCCAAAAAAATGAACTTCATTCAAATGACGGCATTGAAATATAAATTGCCCGGTTTAAACATCTCTAAAATGTGATATATTACTCGGTAACAATTTTAGAATTATCATAATACCACGATAATTTATTATATTTTAAAACTTCATCGAAAACAACTGAAATTCATTCAAATGACGTCATAGAAAAAATAACACGCCTGGATCTCTCTAAAAAAGCAGCATTTCATTCATTAATAATGTCCCATTCATGTCATTCATCACAATACTATAATAATTTATTTTATTTAAAAATTAAGACCATGGAGCTATAAGTAATTTAACTCTTTGCTTAAATCTTCATCGCAAAAATCGTCCTTCTCTCGGTAAAGTCAATGAATATTTCTTTCATATCAGCTATGCAGACTCCATGAGCAAAATTCTTTTGCATTAAAAAAATACAGCAATTCCTATACAACTCATCCTACATATTTTGCTGTTTACATTTCACATAAGTGAAAAATAGGCTTCGTTAGAGAAATAATCAAAGTTGGATGCTCATTTAAACTCAAATATATTGTCATTGCGTTGTTTCAGTATGTAGATGCACAGAATTTAAGCGAAAATAAAGAGGTTTTACGACGAATACAACACTCAATATGAATTAAAAAGAATTTTAAAAATGACGATTTTGAGACACGATGGATGCCGTATTATATTTTGAAGTTGGTCACGTGATCGTTTCATATCATGGTCAGGTGATCGCTTCATGTAAGAGGTGTAATTAATATTTTAATTTTTATTTAAAAAACTACTGAATATATTTCGCTGAAATTTTTTTTATATATTTTATGGAACAATTTGAATATTACCAAAAATTTTCGAAGCAATTTGTGAAATTTAAATCCGCTTAAAAAATGTTTGAAAAATTTGGTCCCATTGGGTTCAATGTATTTCATTTTTTCAACCCGGGTTCAATCCAAAACTAATTGGGTGATATTATTTATTTATATTCCCATAGGTCCTACAGACCGTCTGAACAACATACTAAAATTTCATTTTAAATAAGTCATTTTTACGGCAGTTATCGTGCTAACGGACAGACAGACAGAATGAACAAAGTCATAAACACTTTTCAACTTTGTTGTAAAGTGTTAAAAATCAGAAGTTTGCAGTTGCACAACAATATGTTATAAATTGAAATGATAAGCAAGAAAATGTATGGTAATGATAATTAATAAATGCTGCTATATAATTATATGTTTTGTTAAATAATTCTGTGAAAGGAGAAATGAAAATTATGCATTGCTAATAATATATCAAAATTTACAATTTTAATATTAAATAGAATTATATATTGATAATCCGCATATAATTTATTGTACAATATAAGTCTAAAGTGACAATCTCATACATGTCATATACATGTCAAATATATGTCCATATATGTCAAATATGAACTATGGATTAACCTGACAATGCACTAGCTGTTAGCCGTATTTGTACGAGTATGAAAGAATAACTTTCGGTTACCCTATCAATGCTGATGAAATTTTGATTGTTCCTATCAACGAGGGGCAACTCAATTCCTTATTACTACTGTGGTGAACTTCGGGAAGAGTAACTTTCGGTTTTCCTTTGGCGGCGGAGTGAGAATGTAATGCCAGATATCAAAATTATTAATTAATTAATCAAACGCGGGGAATTAGTCGAATTGATTAGGGGCCAGCCAAAAATTGGTGAGGTCCAAGAACCGGAGGATAAGCGGAGATAAGAGGATTTTGAGAGTCAATAGGTGACCAGAAGTCTACATTCCAGAAGGGGGGTTAAAAATGCACATGGACCGTCTGGAAGTAGAAAAAGATATAAAAAAAACTCATGGTAGGGGGCGATTGAGAAATAAAAAAGATAAATAAATTGAAAAATAAACAAGAAAGATCAATCATGCTTAAATCATTGATTATGAAACACTTTCTAACTTCAATGCAATTTTATTTAAACATGTCTAAATTGCAATACATTTTTCGGTAATATTTTAAAACTTATCACAATACTACATTAATTTATTATATTTGAAAACTTAAACCTTCATCGAAAAAAATGAACTTCATTCAAATGACGGCATTGAAATATAAATTGCCTGGTTTAAACATCTCTAAAATATGATACATTCCTCGGTAATAATTTTAGAATTATCATAATACTACGATAATTTATTATATTTGAAAACTTCATCGACAACAACTGAAATTCATTCAAATGACGTCATAGAAGAAATAACACGCTTGGCTCTCTCTAAAAAAGCAGCATTTCATTTATAAATAATTTCCCATTCATGTCATTCATCACAATACTATAATAATTTATTTTATTTAAAAATTATGACAATGGAGCTACAATTAATTAAACTCTATGCTTAAAACTTCATCGAAAAATATCGTCCTTCTCAGTGTAAAATCAATGAATATTTCATTCATATCAGCTATGCAGACTCCATGAACTGAATGATTTTGTGTTAAAGAAATACAGCAATTCTAATACAACTCATTCTACATATTTTGCTGTTTACATTTTACATAAGTGAAAAATAGGCTTCGTTGTAGAAATAATCAAATTTGGATGAGCATTTAAACTCCAATATATTGTAATTGCGTTGTTTTAGTATGTAGATACATAATAATTTAAGCAAAAATAAAATGGTTTTAGGACGGATACAACACTCAATATGAATTAAAAAGAACTTTAAAAATCACGATTTTGAGACAAGATGGATGCCATATATCATTTCGAAGTGGGTCACGTGACCTTTTCATATCATGGTCACGTGATCGCTTCCTATAAGAGGTGTTATTATTATTTTAATTTTTATTTAAAAAACTACTGAATATATTTCGCTGAATTTTTTTTATATATTTTACGGAACAATTTGGATATTACCTAAAATTTTCGAAGCAATTTGTGAATTTTAAATCTGCTTAAAAATGTTTGAAAAATTAGGTCTCATAGGGCTCAATGTATTTCATATTTTCAATCCGGGTTCAATGCAAAACTAATTGGGTGATATTATTCATTTATATTCCCATAGGTCCCACAGAGCGTCTGAACAACAAACTAAAATTTCATTTTGATTAAGTCCTTTTTACGGCAGTTATCGTGCTAACGGACAGAGAGACAGACAGAATGAATGAACAAAGTCATAAACACTTTTCAACTTTGTTGTAAAGTGTTAAAATAAACTCACGGTAGGGGGCGATTGAGAGGATCTACTGGCTACTTTTTTCGCTTCCCCGTCCTTCGCTTCCCCGCAACTTCCTACGAGTTCCCAGATCACCACTTGCTATCTGCCAGTCGTCACTGCGTTGCCGCTGAACCACATGGTCCAGCATCACCTGCAATCGAACTCCATCTTGCCACATCGTTGAAACTATTCTAAACCTAATTCTAAGATCCATAAGGAAAGCTTCGAGATACCTGAGAAATGATGTCATCCACCGGGACTTTGGAGTGAGACCCATTAAAAAATAAATTAAAAAAATTGCAATAAAATTTTATAGTAACATCCCTTTAATACCGCATCAAGAGCTGTAAACCCTAAAAATGTATGACAGCATAATTTAATACACAATCTTTAATTACTTAGCTTTTTGAATTTTACTCTCTTCATTTGATTAAAACTGAAATATATATATATATATATATATATATATATATATATATATATATATATATATATATATATATATACATATATATATATATATATATACATATATATATATATATATATATATATATACATGTATGTATATATATATATTTATATATATATATATATATATATATATATATATATATATATATATATACTATATATATATATATATATATATATATACATGTATGTATATATGTATATATATATATTTATATCTATATATATATATATATATATAAATATATATATATATATATGTATATATATATATTTATATATATATATATATATATATATATATATATATATATATATACTATATATATATAGAGAGAGAGAGAGAGAGAGATACACGATATATATATATATATATATATATAGTTCAAAAATTACATTTAAAAAAAGAGCATAGAAAAATTTATAATCAATATTTAACTTGAAGAATTCGCGGATTTGCTGCAACTTCTCCCCACGTTAGTAAATATAAATTCAAAAGACTAAATGTAAGAAAGAGGTTCGATGAAATTGGTAAACATACTAGCAAGGTGCAAAAAGAGGGCCAATGAGGGATTGTGACCTCATTTAAATCCCAGTTATCAGCTAGCTGCATGGTTGCGACAACCGCTCCCGGAAGTCTGCGCGCATCCGTAGTAAACCCCAATGCAACCACAGGTACCGAATATGAAAAACTCGAAAGATTATCACTAAACACTCAAGATATAAACAAAATCTAAAACTACACTCGCAATATATTTTCTCTCACACTCAAAAAACCCAATTTAACATTCCAATGAATCGTATTCCAACACACATTCTACATTCAAAGGAATCGTATTTTTACTTTCCCTGTAATACATTGTAATGTTTAGGGAAAGTATTGGAATCATGCCGAAAATCGCAACTCGAGTTTTCGACGGATCTGCGCGTTTCGAGACCTCTAGAATACGAAAAAAATATTTTTGCGTCTGTGTGTCTGTGCAGATTTTCTTTCCACTCTAACTAAAACACTAATTGACCGAATTTCATAAAATTTGGTAGGTGAGCCACTTGTGGGCGAATCTGGTGCTGATTAGTTTTGGGTACGATTCGGAATAAAAGAGTCCGCCTTTTCTGCGAAATGGCCCTCAAAAGCCTGTATCCCCTCTAGCAGAAAAACTAATGAACTGAATTTCATAAAAATCGGTTGATATGTCACTTGTATGTTACCTTGGTGCAGATTATATTTTGGTATGACTCGGAAAAAAATAACCTGCCTTTTTTTTTGCAAAATCGCCCGCAAAAATCGTCAAATGTAAAATAAAAAACTACGTATGCTCAAATATACCCATTAAATGCTTGTTTTATACGTAATTTTTATCGAAGAAAAAAATAAGATCAACCCCATTACGCTAGAAATAGCCGTTCTCGAGATATTTAAGTTTTTTCGTATTTTCTCTACGCCACCTTTAAAAATAAGTCCAGTTACCAAATGAGAATGAAAATTGAATTAAAAGTGAATTAAATTTAATTAAAATAAAGAGAACGTGGATGTAAGTCTGCAGGAGAAGTCATGTGCTGTCCACATCGGAATAGTTGTAACAAGTTTTTGCCATTCAAAAATTTTAAAGTCGAAACAACTTATAGGTATCTAAAAACGAATGGCAGAAACGTTTTAACTACAATGAATTTGGCAAGAATATACGGCAACAACATAGGGGTATGTAATTGTCATTTGAGTGAATATAAAGACTCTATATATGGTCATATTATTAGTGGAAATGTAGATATTTGAAAGAAATGGAAATTCCAAGAATACTTTAAATTGGGAGCAAAATACAGAAAACATAATTTTCACAATATAGGTAATTATTTTGCTAAGGAAATAGACCATTTTTTTTATAAGATGGCTGTAAAAAATAGCATACCCATACAGGTATTTGATGAATGGCGTTCAGTTTGTTTAAACAGGTTTAATGATTATTATAACCTAGTTTATAAAGACAATAAAAGCGTAAAAATTTTAATATGGATTACAGGAATCTCAAGGAGATGCAGAATAATTTTGTTATTACATATTTGGACAAGGTTTGCATAAATTTTCCTTTTACTTGTCGTGTTTTATATTTATAGCTTATAGAAGAGTATTATCAGAATAAAGAAATGTATAAAGAACTCGGTTTGCCTAAATTGGCAATTGATAATAAAATTAGGGCTATATATAATATGATTCCTAAATTGCATTAGGACCCGAATAAATTCTGATCAGTGACAAAGGGTTATGAAACTTACCTTACGAAAGCAAATGCTGTGCTATTGCGGATTCTGCAACCCATTATTAAGAAGATCAGGAAGATGGGTAATTGCATAATAAATAACAGTCAAGAAGTGGTAAATATTTTAGGTGAACATTCAGATAAGTTATATTTTAAATCATACGGTTTTAGGGATCTTTTTAATTATGTCGATTTGAAAGTTTTGTACGAACATTTTTTGCAAATATATGAGGAATTTGAAATACAGCCAATCATGGATTATTGCAAATTTAAAGGCATGCTCAACTTGGTATTATACGAAAATATTTGTACAATGGAACCGATTTTTACCAATAAATGCAAGGAATAACCATGGGTGGTGGAAGCTCTTCGGCATTGGCGGATCTTTATCTGTATAAATTTAAAAGTCTATCACAGTTGAATAACGAGATTATTTATTTCCGTTATGTTGACGATTTGTTGGCAGCTACGACAGATCCAAATTACGTCTTCGATTTTTTATGAATATAACGGTAGTATTAACGTCTTAGACTTAAATATTGCATACAATAAAGAAGAAAAACTAAGATTTGATATTTGCGACAAACGTACTACATTCAAGTTTGAAATAAAACAGCTTAATGCCTTGGGAATCAAATCTACACAGAATATTTTTCGAAATATGGTAGTTAATAGTATTAGGAGATATCAGCGTATTATTGGAAATGAAAATATACGGAAAATACGAGACATGGCATTTATTGAACATGCCATAAAAAACGGATATCCAAGGAATTTCCTAAGAAGACATGTATACAATACATGTAAATATCGCGTTAAATCTCATTTATCGAGATATTAGATATTATCTAATTGTATTAGAATTAACTATTTTGCATGTGGCAATACGTTATTATAAAGGAGAATTGTATGACGAAATGTCTATCTGATATGGTTTTTTTCCTTTGCATGTAGAGAGGTATGGAATGACATTGCTCGAGCGGTTTTATAGAGATGGTTCAGACGTAGTGTTTATTGACGTAGTGATTTAAATGTTAAGTATTTATATTTATGTTCATATTTATAAGTGTTTTATGGTTTTTTAAAGGATTTTATATGGTATTGTTTTTAACTTTTTAAAGTTTTATCTTTAAATTGGGTTTTTTGAGTGTGAGAGAGAATATATGACGAGTGCAGTTTTAGTTTTCGTTTATATCTTGAGTGTTTAGTGATAATCTTTCGGGTCTTTCATGTTCAGTTCTTGCATGTTCAGTAGTTGCATTGGGGATTACTACTACGGATGGGTGCAGGGATTCGGGAGTGGTTGTCGCGACCATGCAGCTAGATGATAACCGGGATTTAAATGAGCCACAATCCTTCATTGGCCCTCTTTTTGCACCTTGCCTGTATGTTTACCCATTTCATTTTGTTTCTTTTTTACTTTTAGCCTTTTAAATTTATATATATATATATATATATATAATGTATATTATATATATATATAATATATATATATATATATATATATATATATATATATATATATATATATATATATATATATTGATGCATGCCTGTAGTCTGAGTTAGAGTATTTATAGTAATGTACTATTGCTCTATCTGAAACAGGCATGTGTTTGGGTTAGTTAGAGTTAAATACGTATACAAGAATTTAAAAATGTATACGAAGAATTTTATAATGATCTCGACATCTTCATTTATAGATTGGCGGTAAAACATAGTTTACCAATACAAGCATTTAATGAGTGGAAATATAAATTTTACAAAGCGTTTTGTCACTACTACCCGCAGCACTGCAAAAACAATAGAGAAATTAAAGTTCCATCCTCGTTCAAGCAAATTAAAGAAGAATATGTATTAACATATACCGATAAAATAGTATCAAATTATGCCTTCACTTGTAAAAAGTTCTACGTGGATACACTAAACCAAAGTTACAGGGACAGTGAAATGTATGCTTTAATACCCAGTAACGCATTGATACTGACTAAAAGAATAGAGGCACTTTACAAAAGAATAGGAATTGATATTAAAACAATAAAATATCCATATTTGGTCCTGATCCCCAAATTACACAAAATACCTGTCAAGTTTCGAACTGTGACGGTGGGATGTGGTTCATATTTGGAAATAGCAAACAAAAAACTTTTGGATTTACTCATAATAGTTATGCATGATATTAAAAGACATAACTCTATTATGATAAAAAACGGACAGGAACTGATAAACCGACTAAAGTTTTGTCATAACGATATCAACTTTAAGAGTTACGACTTTCGAGATCTTTTTAACAATATTGATTTGGATAATTTACAATTGATTCTGAAAGATCTACATGAAGAATACGATCTAAAGCAATTTATAACTTATAGAAGATACATGGACTTGGTGGAATTGGTATTGAAGGAAAACATACTACACGACGGAAGCAATTTTTACAAACAAATCAAGGGCATACCTATGGGAGGGAGTTGCTCGTCAATACTAGCAGATATATATCTATCTAAATACGAAAGAGGCACTCATATCCTATCGGAAATGCCCTACTTCCGTTATGTCGATGATGTGATAATTGGGGGCTATGAAAACACCCCATGTTTTGACTTTTCATTCTACCCAAGCGAATTGGACCTTATTGAAAATCCAGCGTGTGAGGACGGATCGGTAAAATTCTTGGATTTAGCTATCAAAAAACACAAGAAATATGGAATATACACAGAGTTACACGACAAAAGAGATTCATACAGGATCAAGGTAAATCATATTATCGATTGGAATTCAAACCTTGCAAAGTATGTCTTCAGAAATATAATAATTGGACATTTTAGAAGAAACCAAAATTATAATACTTTTAGGAAAGACTGCATTTGCAAATGTAAAAAATTTGCAGATGAAGCTATAAAAAGAAATTATCCAGTCAATTTTGTACAACATTATTACAAATCGTTTTTTAAAGAAAATTTGTAATCTGATTGTTGATATAGAGATTTAATATTCATGACTGCGTAACTATTATCCTGATATTTCTCTGCGCATGAGCAACTTTACTTATATAAAGAGACGTTCCATCGGGTTGGACTAGCGGATGTTTCTTCTTCATGGATTCGTTTACTTCATTGGTTCTGAGTCTGTTCTGGTGCTTTTATTTTCGCACATTTGGGAGGCTGACCATGGAATTATGTTGGTTCCGTGAGCGTTACCCGGGTTGTAAAAGCTGCTTTAAGCGGGAAAGGGGTGTCGCAATCCACCCCTACCATTCTTATGTAATTCATATGGTCACTCCCGTTCTTTTCTACTTTCATTCATGTATTCTACTAGAGAATTTGAGCAGCATTTGCGCCTTCTCCTTTGTAGTGAATAGTTCTTTAATTTCAGGCTTATTTGGGATATATCCTATTTTGTCTCACTTTATCGCAATAGTATATATATATATATATATATATTGATGCATGCCTGTAGTCTGAGTTAGAGTATTTATAGTAATGTACTATTGCTCTATCTGAAACAGGCATGTGTTTGGGTTAGTTAGAGTTAAATACTCAGACCTGAGGAGGAATTTAATTCTGACTAATCATCGAAATTGGGCTGGTGCTGTTTGTTCTCTTCTCTTATCGGTATTATGGCCGTGAATTTGCTTCTATGGTGATGTTATTATTACTTGAATTTTTTATTATTACATATTTCTAATATATATATATATATATATATATATATATATATATATATATATACATATAAATATAAATATATATATATATATATATATATATATATATATATATATATATATATATATATATATATATATACATATAAATATTACATCTATCACATCTAAAAACTGACAACTGAAAATATACTCAAAGGCGCCAAGCTGCTCAGACAAGTACATTTCTATACAACTCAATAATTAGAAAAAGAAAAAAGAAGAATGACATAGTATCAAAATTTCGCCGGGGGGGATTGTGACCCCCACTTCCCGGTTTAGCCAGCTTTATGTCATGACGACACTCCCGGAAGCGGATACAATGTCGCCAACCAAGTACATATACTAATACTTTAAATGCAAAAAAGAAAAAAGTTGAAAAACCTATACATTCCCTAACCTATACAAAGACTACGCGTTTTACTACATCCAAACAGAAACACAAAATACTACAAAAATGACCCACATCCAATACCAATATTTCAAGAAAAACAAGCCACGCATACACCTCACCGAAGAGTTTTTTACATTTCGGTGAGGTGTATGCGTGGCTTGTTTTTCTTGAAATATTGGTATTGGATGTGGGTCATTCTTGTAGTATTTTGTGTTTCTGTTTGGATGTAGTAAAACGCGTAGTCTTTGTATAGGTTAGGGAATGTATAGGTTTTTCAACTTTTTTCTTTTTTACATTTAAAGTATTAGTATATGTACTTGGTTGGCGACATTGTATCCGCTTCCGGGAGTGTCGTCATGACATAAAGCTGGCTAAACCGGGAAGTGGGGGTCACAATCCCCCCCGGCGAAATTTTGATACTATGTCATTCTTCTTTTTTCTTTTTCTAATTATTGAGTTGTATATATATATATATATATATATATATATATATATATATATATCTGAGCTTACTGTTAAGCAATGCCCAAGAGGCAACCCAATTTAAAGAAAAGAAATCTGAGCTGCAAATTGAAATCGAAATCAGAAACCAAATCCAAATCTGGTTACTCCTACTCGGAAGCCAATCGAAATTCTCCTCTTAGGAGAACTTTATGTAAAAGTCTGATCTATATTGATGCAGCACCCATTTTGCCTTAGGGAACTCAGTGTATTTTATATCATGCGTATCACCCAGGAGATACAGCCCATAGAGGCTAGGGGCTCCATAAACAATGTCCAAAACAACGAAGGGGGTGTGAGGCGATTGAGAGAGAGTTTCCGTAGCAGGCAAGTGTGATTCAGTTGAATGACTGTGAGTGCCTTAAATTGATGTTAGTTTTGAAGTGAGAACTCCAAGAGTTACTAGTGATATGAACTGAGCGTAAAAAGAAAAGTGACTGGGGATGTGCGTGCTCCATCATGTGTGAAATGGCCTCACCAAGTACTATACTAATAATTATTATATGAGGAAAATATATTAAATTTTCGAATTGTGAAAATACATTTAAAATAGTCTCACCACGTAATCCAACGATTTTAATTAAGATTCTGGCATTGCGTTTTCGAGGAATACTGTAGTTTGTATCAGTAAGAGAGAAATATTCTCTAATTTAAAACAACAATGTTGTAAACTAATAGTGGATACTAGCCGAACATCCATTGATAATCAACGGTCTCGCAGTAAACAACTCCTGAATAAAATAAATTTTCGAATAATTCGTGTTCCACATTTATTCGGCAAATCGAATATTTTGGTGTGCAGAACCCCCTAAAGAAGAAAATGTTGAAAAATTTAAATTGCGCATTTCTTCCTTTCGAACGATCTACTCGTACACTAATTTAAAGTCTCTATCTCATCACGTAGAATGCTATTTTATCATTTCCCCTTTCGAACGTTTTCCTGTGGAGCACACCCATAAATGAATATTTTCGAAAAACTTTATTCGTCTTTAGTGTTTTCATTAAATGATTAGCCCATGTACCAAAGTTCAAACCTCTGTCAAAATTTAAAGGAAGCGTTACTCATTAATCAGCAAATCGAACATTTTGGTGTGCGGCACCCCTAAAGTAGTAAATATTGGAAATATGAAATTGCACGCTTTCTTCCTTTCAAACTATCTACTGGTTCACTAGATTTGAAGTCTTCATCCTATCCCGAAGCATACTTTTATTATCAATTCAACTTTTGAACGTTTTCTGTGTAGCATCAACTTAAATGACCATTTTTGAAAAGATGTATTCATCATGGGTTTTTTTATCAAATGATTAGCCCATATACTAAATTTCAAATCACTATCACATTGTAAAGGAGGCGTCTTTCATTTGTTCGTCAAATCGAATATTTTAGTGTGCGGCACCCCCTACAATAGCAAATGTTGGAACACTCAAATTGCACACATTTTTCCTTTCCAACAATCTACCCGTACACAAAATTTGAAGTCTCTATCTCATCGCAAAGCATGCTTTTTTTACCGTTTTAATTTTCGAATGTTTTTGTGTGGAGTACCTACCCCTTTAAAAGTACATTTTTAAAAACTCCATTCTTCTTGGGTTTTCTGTCAGATGATTCGCTCATATACCGAATATCAAGCCTCTATCACGTTTTAATAGAGGCATTTCTCCTTTATTCCGAAAATCAAACATTTTAGTATGCGGCACCCCCTAAAGTGGAAAATATAGAATAACTGAAATTGTACGCTTTCTTCCTTCCAAATTTTCACCCGTACACCAAATTTGAAATTGTTATCTCATACGCAAGCATGTTTTTTTATAATTTCACATTTCGAACGTTTTCCACTGGATCACCCCCTTAATCGAACATTTCTGAGAAATTCTATTCGTCTTGGGCGTTTTCATTAAATTATTAGCCCATGTACCAAATTTCACGCCTCTATCAAATTATAAAGGAACCGTTTTTCATTTATTCGTCAAATCGAACATTTTGGTGTGCGGCATCCCCTATAGTAGAATAAATAGGAAATCTGAAATTGCACACTTTCTTACGTTCGAACGATTTACCATTAGACCAAATTTAAAGTCTCTATCTCATCGTAAAGCATGCTTTTCTATCATTTCACTTTTCGAACGTTTGCCGTGGGGCAACCCTTAAAGTGGAAAACATAGAATAACTGAAATTGTACACTCTCTTCCTTCCAAATTATCTACCCGTACACTACATTTTAAATCGTTATCTCATACGGAAGCATGTTTTTCTATCATTTCACTTTTCGAACGTTTTGGTGTGGGGCAACCCCTCTATACAATGTTTATGAAAAAATCCATTTTTGCAGGATGTTTTATCGAACGATCGACCCGTGTACCAAATTGCAAGTCTCTATCTACTCGGGAAGTGCCTAAAAAGCATGACAGACAGATGGACAGACAGACAGACAGACATACACTTGGCAATTAGTATATATAGATTGGAATCAATTTAGTTCTTTACTATTAACTTCGTAATTCTCAGTTTTGGTTTCTTTAATATTATAACCTTATAATAAGTTATCCCGTTATGCAAATCTTAGGTGGGTTTTGCGGCCACCAAAGCAATGTACTGCGTATTATCAATTTCAGAATTATCAAGTAAAGCTAAAACTACAAAGGGATGCACACTTTAGAGAGATGCATAATAAGATTAAGTGTTAAAATAAAATCGGCGCAGTTACCATAAATGTGCAAAGATTCAGCATTCGAGGTCACCAGGCGGCTTCTGGAGGGTCTGAAGAAAGGTTTCGAGACCCATAACTTTCTCCACCCCCTTGGGAGGGTATATCGAAATTCCGGCTCTTCGGTACTGTAGCGCAGTGGTTCTGTACCACAGTGGATACCGTAACTGTGCAAAGATTCGGTCTTCTGAGTCACGCAGGGGTTTTTTGGAGGGTTTAAAAAGACAGAACTGTATTCAATTATATATATTGATGTAGGACAATTGTGGTAGAAAGAAACGGTATGCGTTTTTATCGTTTTGTATTTTATCCTTTCTCCAACATTTCTGAAATGAAGGAAAGTGCAAATTAAAGATACATTTCTTAATATGTTAATTCTACAAAAAACATAACTACATTGAACGTTTCTTTCTTAAACTGAACAAAAAATGAGTTTCATAAGCATTGAGATTTTTTAAAATTAGGTACAATTGTTCAGAAATAATTGCAATTATCTTAGGTAACTCCTTTGCTAAGAGGGTAACTAAGTCTTTCAAAATGAAAATATGAATTTCTATAAATACTGTTCTGCTGGTCGTTATGCAGAGTTCGCTTCAAAGATAAGAGCTTGCGATTTCATTCCAGAAGTTAGGAAACGTAGAACGATAGAGTGTCAGCTGGTCAGTTCGGAGATTCAGGGTTCGATTCCTGGTTGGGGCAGCAAGGTGCTTTACAATGGCGCCCTAATAAATCAACTTTGTAGGTTAGGGCAAAGATGTCGTAGATCTGAAAGTGACCCTAGTACAACTAGTACGGATTCAGTGGACTCTGGGAGATTGAGCGCCGATTTCAAAATTTAGATCATAACGACCACGCAGGATACTAACCTGGATAAAAATATCAGGAGGTGGTCAGCCAGGTTGTCAGTTACCCACCAATCTGACATTAGAGGGTTGAGAATACACACGTTGAAGTCCACTTCAGCGATAAAAGCTTGCAAATTCGTCCCAAAGTCTCAACGATAGAGCGTCGGCCGGGCTAGTTCGAAAATCCGGGGTTCGATTCCTGGTTGGGTCAGAAAGGTACTTTACAGTTATTCTGAGTGTTTTCTATTTCCCGAAGCAAAACTTCCGATTTTCACAGAAATGTGTGCTGCGACGCGGAAGTGTGCGTTGGAAAAATCGGTATTTTTATCGACTGGCTTCAAATATGCCACCTTGGATGGATGCAAGACTTGTAAATTCGCCTTTCCTTCGTAAAAAGCTAACAAATAATATAAGTTTCATCCACATAATCGATGCGTCGATGGGGTAAGTTGAGAGAAAATATGCAAAATAACTTATGTGAGAATTTTATTTTTGTACTCCAATCTATTTGATACACTAAATAATACTCAGGAAAAGTTTCATTTTTTTGCGTTGCAAACTTTTCTAACAGTTGGCAGATAAGTTTGGACTTATATAAATTTGGCTTAATATAAATTTGGCCGAGGAGATTTTTAGATATATCTGAATAAAATATGTACTTACTGACATCGCTTTTGCTTTTAAATATATAGTAGGATAACCCAAAAGAAATGTCTTGATAAAAAAGTTTGCATTTTGAAATTTTTTAATGTTTAAAAATTTTTTAATTTTATTCTTGGAAAAGTGAATTATAGCACATTATTTTTTACATATTCATAATGGACATATTTTTAAATCTCTAAATATAAAATTTTGTTAAATTATATGTCTAAGTTTCTGAAGCACACATATTTAAGTTTTTAATTTTCGACTTTTGAGGCGGGTGGAATGTAACCTGCCACTTTAAACGATGGTCAGACTCATAAATGCGGTGATGAGACGTAAATTCCTATCATTTGACACCAATTTCATGCCTGTTCTCGATGGGGTACGTAGATGTCAATTTTAGCCACTTCAACGATAAGTGACCCTAGTACAACTGAAGTGATCTGAAAGTGACCTCAGTACAACTAGTACGGCTTCAGTGGACTCTGGAAGATTGAGCGCCGATTTCAAAATTTAGATCACACATATTTAAGTTTTTAATTTTCTACTTTTGAGGCGGGTGGAATGTAACCTGCCACTTTAAACGATGGTCAGACTCATAAATGCGGTGATGAGACGTAAATTCCTATCATTTGACACCAATTTCATCCCTGTTCTCGATGGGGTACGCATATGTCAATTTTAGCCACTTAAAGGATAAGTGACCCTAGTACAACTGAAGTGATCTGAAAGTGACCTTAGTACAACTAGTACGGATTCAGTGGACTCTGGGAGATTGAGCGCCGATTTCAAAATTTAGATCACACATATTTAAGTTTTTAATTTTCGACTTTTGAGGCGGGTGGAATGTAACCTGCCACTTTAAACGATGGTCAGACTCATAAATGCGGTGATGAGACGTAAATTCCTATCATTTGACACCAATTTCATCCCTGTTCTCGATGGGGTACGTAGATGTCAATTTTAGCCACTTCAACGATAAGTGACCCTAGTACAACTGAAGTGATCTGAAAGTGACCTTAGTACATCTAGTACGGATTCAGTGGACTCTGGGAGATTGAGCGCCGATTTCAAAATTTAGATCACACGTATTTAAGTTTTTAATTTTCTACTTTTGAGGCGGGTGGAATGTAACCTGCCACTTTAAACGATGGTCAGACTCATAAATGCGGTGATGAGACGTAAATTCCTATCATTTGACACCAATTTCATCCCTGTTCTCGATGGGGTACGTATATGTCAATTTTAGCCACTTCAACGATAAGTGACCCTAGTACAACTGAAGTGATCTGAAAGTGACCTTAGTACAACTAGTACGGATTCAGTGGACTCTGGGAGATTGAGCGCCGATTTCAAAATTTAGATCACACATATTTAAGTTTTTAATTTTCTACTTTTGAGGCGGGTGGAATGTAACCTGCCACTTTAAACGATGGTCAGACTCATAAATGCGGTGATGAGACGTAAATTCCTATCATTTGACACCAATTTCATCCCTGTTCTCGATGGGGTACGTAGATGTCAATTTTAGCCTACACTCACGGACACTGGAAGTTGCGCACCAGAAGGAAACATAGGATAAATCTGAAATTTTATTGATGGAGGAAGGATACAGATGGATGATATACATGATCAAAAAAACAGCGCAGCAGAACACGCACAGAGGGAGCCGTGGTACACAGTCCGGTCATCCTTAATAGCGCGTCGCACCGCCTCGTGCTGCGATTCAAGCAGCAATACGGTCCGGTATGATGTAAAACAGACGACTGGTGTTGTCCTGCGGCAGACGAGTTCACACTTGTTGGACGTTACGTTCCAAATCCCGAAGATTGCGGCAACGAGGCAGCTGGCGTTTAACCTGGTCCCACACATGTTCGATAGGGGACTGGTCAGGGGAGCGGGCATGACATGGAAGTGTCTGGACATGACTCAGGCAGGCCTGGGCGAACCGAGACGTGTGCGGCCGGAAATTATCCTATTGGAATTGCTCACCTTGAATCTCAGCAACGAATGGAAGCATATGGGGCCGTGCAATCTCATCCACGTACCACTGACTCGTCAATGTTCCAGGTACCACTACTAGAGCGGATCGGCTGCCGTAAGCTATGGCTCCCCAACCCATGATGCCTGCAGTGGGGCTGGTACGGCGCTAGATAACGCGGTTGGGATTGTGTAGTTGTGCAGGGAACCTCCACACCCGGACACGCTCTGCTCAAGTCTTCGGACGAGTCGGACGGTCTGGGTCTTCAACACCAGAACACGCTGATCATCGATTGCCAAAATGAAGCGACACACATCGCTAAACACCACACATCGCTAATCTGGAGCGTTCCACGTTGCTCTGGTCCGGCACCACTGAAACCGGAGCTGCCGATGTTGCCGTGTTAATGGCAGCACATGTAAGGGATGCTGGAATCGCAGATTCGCTTGCTTCAGACATCTGGATATGGTTCGTGGGCACACAAGAGCCACTACGTGTGCCTATATTGCGGATCAGGTCACTTTGAGCTCTATACGTGCTTGCCGCACGATCATTCGATTCTCTCTACTCGTGCTATACCTGTTCCGCCCAGAGTCGGTTCTCCGTGTCTGGGTAGCATCTCGTGACCAGTGCTCCCAGCACCGTCGGACGGTTTAGTCCGAACGATTCACGTGACGGGCTATCCGGCGCGCTGACTGCCCTACGATTTTCGGTCCGATGATCAGTCTTCTCCCGAAGTCCGTTAGTTGCGTAAATCGACGCTTCAGGCGTCTACCCACCATTCTTCTTTTTGCACGCTGCCACAAGTGCCGCCGTGTTCATGCGGAGTACGATCACGTTAAACATGTGGGTTCGTAAGTCCTTCCGAGAGGTTGGTGGTAGAGGAAGGAGGGTACGGTCCCTGTGGATGCCTCCCCTACTGGATTCCGGTCTAAATTGGGTGGCCGTCCGAACGGTTACCTTACACCTTTCTGGTAGGTCGGACGGTCTGGGTCTCAACAACAATAACAACTCACCTTTCTTTTCACTCCGTACTCGTACTTGCGTCGACCGAAGCTTCTCGTATTGATAGGGCGTCGACTACACGTCGGTTTATAAGGCCGCTGGCTCATGCTTGCAGCGCCACCCACGGGATACGGCCATGGGCAATCACACCAGACTGGAATTATTTGTCTACCAGCCCGCCTTCTAGCTATTTACATCATTTCGTTGTTGTACAATGTTTTCTTGGTGCGCAACTTTCATTGTCCGTCAGTGTATTTCGAAAATACTACCAGGGTGAAGGCCACTAGCAGAGGAGATAGTGTTACCAGACTGTGTTGTTTTTGTCGATTGGGAGTCTTCCCCCCTCCCTCCTTGATATTTTAGGAGTATTTTTATTGCAAAAATTTAAAAAATACGTTCAATATTTGAATGTTTTACGTAATTCCTCGGATTGCTAACTAAATAAAAATATAGTAATAAACGCGAGGTTTTAGTCCAAATATTAACCTTGTAACAAGCAGGATATACACACATAGTCATATAGAAACATGATTTGAAATAAATTAATATATAAGATAGTTTAAATTATTACTTTATGAATAGTCACAAATAATTATAATAGCATTGCAATTCATAAATATCATTCCGCGATCTTTATTTTAAATATAAAAACCAAAAATACACTTCATTAAATGAAATTAGTCTAAACAGTGGTGGTAACTCCGTAAGTAATAAATGTTTATGAATGAGCGAACAATTTATAATATAATAAAAATATTTTACTTCTGAATACATCATGTGTTAATTACTAAAAGTCGCATTAAAAATGAACATTATTAATGAACAGTTTTAGATTTTAAAAACTGTTCATTTTTGAAGTATTATTAATAGTTTCTTCTTTTGAAGTATGATTATTAACTGCTCATTTTTGAAGGATTATTAATAGCTTCTAATTGCGAGATGTGTGACTTTTTCTTTGTAGAAGGGAATATTTATATTACTTTAATCTTAACTAAATTATTTAAAATCATTTTGAAAATATATATATGTTTTTTGTTTTGTTGATTACGTTCATAAATGAATTTATTTATTCCTGATTAATTCATTTTGTGATCCGTGAAATGAATTTTTGAAGAAATTTATCATATTAGCAATGGACGTTGTCTAAACAACTTTTTCTGCTTATAAATGTGGGTTCAAGTGATATTTTAAACGAAAAATTTAAGCATCGTATCATTAGTTGTATTAACTAATGGAGTCGTTGCAGATTAACATATAAATGCTGAATATCAATTATGCATTCAATGTAACACACATTTATTAAAAAAAGGTAAAATTTACTTGCAAATATTAAGCTTAATAGTACATATTTGCCTTAGAGAGCATATAAGTTTATTCTTAACGTAAAAGAGAATAAGCAATACGTAAGAGAATATTACCTCCTTCTATTGTCACTATAGTCATAAATTCTATCACGACAATGCAGCACGTGATCTACGTTACCTGGGTGTATTCTTTCATTCAGTTGCTACAATACCATCCCACGTTTTGGATTACGTAGTCCATCAAAGTCAATCCAAAATGTAAATGTTTATGATAAAGTACACACATCACAAACCAAACTTCTTTGGGAATAATCACTTGACGATCAAGGCCAGTCATCTGTGGTTGTAACGTTGATAAGATGAAGAATCACTCTTGTTCACATTCATAATCCCACTTTTTCATCGTCTTGATAAAGCTTCTTCAAAACAAGTTATTTCAGCCTGCGCCTAAGTTATCTAGGGATATCTCAAACATGAAAGATCAGACCCGCCCACTATCTCTTCTGCAATAGATCTAAAAATTTGACGAATGGAAGGGTATATCAGCAGGGTTGATTTTGCCGGGCACATGTCTGTCAGTTGTATCTCCTTTAATAGCGGAGGAGTGTTCTGAGAAAAGTTTGATCCGGCACTTAATTCTATTTAATCAGAAATGAGTCTTATCACTACAATGGATGTCCCATGGTCATTCGATATCATCCACTGTAATTTGCACCAAGAACTGAAGTGTAAATGCGACACGAATATCGGCGTTAACATTACTTGTTGTAGTATGGCTATCTTGTAAGAATAGTATCCCAACACCTATCGCATTGTTAGTCTCACAGTCAAATACAGTACTTTCACTTCACGGTCTCCAGCTGACAAACGTTTGCTACCACATGTAGGTTGATTTGATAAACTAATGACAGCCGTAACCATATCTCACGACAGAAGTGCATTTGCCTTCCACTTTTACCTGGTTGAACAACAACATGTCCAGACGCTTCAAATTTTACAACCATTTTGCGGTTATCAAGCAATCACAAATCTATTCCTTATGGATTTCTGACGCCAAAATTATCTGATAGTAGCAGCTGCATTCTTGCTGTTTTGTTAATATAACATCACTATCGTTTTGTCCTTCAACCATGGGCACCAACTACGGGGCTGCGGGGAGACACAGGGACGCGAGCCCCCTTCTGAGCTTTGCCCCCTCTGGGAAATTTCAGGATTTTTTTTCTAACTTCATATATTACTAAATACCAGAAAATGAGATTTTTTTTAAACATAAAAATAATTGAAAGAAAATCCCATCAACGTAAATGTTATACTTCAGTTCAGTCTTGTTCACATCTTCCTTACCATAGCGCCGTAAACCATATCGTACATAAACCAAGCTCCTTTTTACTCCCAGGATACATGTTTACGCTGATGCAAAAATACCTGCTTATCAGAAGTTTTTCGACTGACCAACTACTGCTGTCCGTTTTTGGCGGTTGTTAACGGCACATACTGTTCTTGTGGCTTGTAGTAGGGGCTTATAATGTCTTCGAAATAATTGTAGTCATTTAACTGACATATGCTATCTTTCTTTAAGGAGGTCTTGTAAGTTATTATATATTTATTGACTTTGTGAATTTTTTGTATAACTTTATAGGATTGTGCACCTCCTGAGATTTTGAAAACTCGGCGCCTATACCTGCAACGTGTTGGTATTGTTTCTGTAGTGCAGGCTAATGGCAATACGATTTTGAAGATATTGCTTTGCTTTTATACAACTGAGTAGTAAACATAATGCAGATATGCAAGTTATTGCTACAGTGCATCTAATGGCCAATTTTATAAATAATGTTTCAATAAATGGCAAGTATATCCTGTGAATTACAGTTGAATCCCGTTATAATGACACCCAACGGACCGATTTAGAAGTTCACTGTAACCGAGGATTCACTATATCTAAATAATTTTTCAAAATACATCTTTTGAGAAAATTTTTCGAAAAATCGTTTAGATGTTTATAATTATGAGCTGCAAATATTAATATAAATGAAATACATAATTATGGAACTAATATTTGATGAGTATGCAATATATATCCATTTGTAAAAATCTAGAAAAAAAAGTAAAATATAGTTTAAAATGACAATTTTGACAAAGAGCTTAGCTTGCAACATCATCCTTGTTATTGGGAGATTTTGATTTCATTGCATTGTAAACTATTCCAGGAGCCCCTTCTACATTTTCCCGATTGCACATTTTCATGTTCAGACTTTTATTTCCCTTCAGATTATTTTCGTGGGCAGAGATAGATATTCATGCTACGATTTTTCCAAATTATAAAAACTGTAGATTTAGGTAAAAATCTGCCGATCGCTGGTTGACTTCCATCCTTTTCTATCCGTTTAATAATTTTCATTTTACATTCTGTGGTGCACAAAACTTATATGCAAAGCGTATTTTAAATGAAATTATTTTTCTCATGGTCGAATTATCGTAAATCATGAACCCTTATAATATTAAACATTAAATACATTGCGTTGTGTGCTGTTTAAACCCACCGTATTAATCTTTAGTGCGAGTCCTGGATTAGAATATTTATTAACGTAATACTATAATTAATTGCACCATTTTAACTTTAAAATGAAATCATGTATTAACAACATATATTACTTCTTAAATTAATTACAACAATTATTCTTATTAATTGCGGCGGAGAGAGCAAATGTGAGAGCAGTTAATTAAAAATGCATTGATGACCCTCAAAAATTGAGGAACACATACCTTCAAGTCTGTCTTTCGACATTGATCTCAACTCTCACATCAGAGTATTCTGTACAGGTACCAACTCAGGGTGTGGTATTGTTAATTGTGCTGTAGTTGATCTGGCATCTGCCTTTGATGTCCTGTATATCAAGACATTGGACATTTCTCTGGAATTTTTACGGAACACTCTGCGAAACTAGCAGAAAAATTTTCTACTGCATCTCTCTATGAAAAATCGGTATTGCCGTCGAAGTCATCATGAAATAAGTCGTTCTGAATATCACCTAGAACATTTTTGGCGCCTATTTTGCTTGCGGTCTGTAACGCCCCTTGTCGCTCTGATTGGCCGACCATAGGGCAATGCGTTCAGACATCTTGCATAATTGGTCAACGTTTTTAACCATTCTCGTGGCTATATATAGCCTCTTAGGTTTATGGCCTAATTGACCTCTTGGGTCAAAGTGTTGTAAAAACTGGCGTTGTTACGACTGCTGCCATTGTCCAACATTACAGCCTTAATAAGTAAAGAACATAAAACTGTCTTCCCAAATCTTTCTCAAATCTGGTCTCACACATTCTATTGAACAAGCTTTTTTCTTCTTAGTAACTGTCATTTTAATATGACGCGACGTCAGCAGTGCAAACGATCCAAATGACCAATGAATTATGAAAATAATTCACCCTCCTGAAGAAACCAGTTGACAGTTGAGAGGAGGGAGACAACAGCAAAGACCTTCTCTTTGTGACCTTCGAGGAAACAAGCTCAAAAGGGAACAAAATGCAATACATTTTTATTGAGGGGAGTCAAATACCAGAAATGTCAAATACAAGAAATGTGATTTTGGCTTATTGTAAAAGAACGATTTGATGCTGGAAGTTGAGCGATTGAAATAACATTAGTCGAATTCAGTTTAGTGAAAAGTTTATTATAACCGCAAGTTCGTTGTATTCCGAGATAATTATAGCTGGGCTTAACTGTATTATTATCTGTTCAAATTTATCTTCTTTGCGAGTATTGGAACTTGCGCAGGAGCAATGATACATTAATTTTTACAACTCTGTATATAGCATATTTTGATTATACAGAGATACGTGAAATTTATTTTCCTGACAGGAATATAAATTCCTATTTTCTAAGAAAATAATTAGTCCTGCATTATATGATATTTAGGATCATAAATATTCATCTATCTAACCTCTCTTGAGAAATTTATTTAAATAAGATTAATCAAATAAATTTTATTTCAAATGAATTCTAGTTTTTGTATAAATAACTTTGTTGATTTTTTTTCCATCTTGAATATTCAAAATTATTGCCACATCAATTATGAAGGGGCTCTGATGAGATTTATTCATATAATCAGTAGTAAAGATATAAATTCGATTGTATGACATGAAAATAAATTTTTAATTTTTTGTCTGATTAATTAATTTATTCCCAATACAGTTAAACATCGAGCGTTTAGCCCATCAAAAATGTTAATTGGAAAAGAACTGTTTTTCCAATATGATTGAATAAATATTTGGGATAAAAACTCCAAATATATTGATTCAGGGAATATTTTACATATAACGTAAATTTAAAATGAAACCATAAATAACTATTTACAAAATGTAAACCTTTAAGGTTTATACTTTAGGCCGTGATAACTGTATTTCCTTAGTCATATTCTCTTAAGGTTTGGTAAATGGAACAAAAAATTGAAATCCTAATTGAATTAACTTCTTTAATTAAGCATGTATAAAACACTAATTTACGTAAAGAAAATTACTCTCTGACTCGGTGTAATGATTTATTTTTATTGTATTTTAGAAAAAATAATAGTTTATACGAAATAATATCTATTTGAGATTTTAACGAAAAACTACTTTGAAATTTTAAAGGATTAAATAAGAAGGGGGGAGGGGGAGTGTTATAGAATTAATAGTTAATCGCAAGTTTAAAAATTACTGTTAATAATAATTAAAATAGAGGGTTCTCTCATAAGTCTTAATGCAAAACATTCCTTTAACTTTCGATTGAAATGTTCTAGAGATGCAGTAGGGGGTTCCACTGCTAGAAAAATGACTATGTGTTATCGATTGAGAAAGCTTGCAGCGCCGCGAGAGGCGAATTGCAGAAGTTATAATTTCCATTTCGAAAACGAAGCAGTATAGACGATAAATTGTAGTTACGAAGTTGTAGTGAGTTCTCTATTTACTATGGAAGGACATACTGTTTGTACATACATGTACACAGTCGTTAAAATTTCGAAAATAGATAATTATGAAAATGTATCATTTATTACGGAAGTACTTTTGAAAGAAATGGCGATAAATTCGTATAAAAATAATAATCAGTGTAATAGGCAGATTTTAATTTTTTACGAATTATCCTTTTCTTCATTAAATGATAAATGGTGTATAAAGATGGCAGAAAAATGATACAGTACTATAATGAACACTGTTTGATGACCTCATTTTTTACTGTCTATATACATGTTATGTACTAACAGTGCATTTTCCCTTACTGAGTAGGGAACACTCTACAACTTCATAATTGACAATTTTATCCTATCTTGCTGCATTTTCAAGATGGAAATTCTGAATTATTCAATTCGTCGCTAGATGCATTTCAAATATTCTCAAACAATGGTGCATAGTCACTCTTCTATCTGTAGACCCTGCTTTTGCAACACTAGAAGATTCTACAGAGATGTTTATTGATTTAAAGTAATTATCAGGAGTACTTTTAGCAACAGAAGGAGTATCCTTTAAACTTAGCAGGAATATCCTTTAAAACACACAGTAACAATCATCTTATTAATAATATAAACCTTGATTTATCTGTCTATCTAGGAAGAGGCTGCTACATAATGTTCCCAAAAGTATTTCAATCACGGGTAAACATTTATATTTTTATAATATAACCATGGAGCGTTTCGTAGCGTATGACATCAGATACTGAAAGTGAGCCATGATATGGGCAGCCCGTTTCCTACATAATGCAATGAATATACTTCTGTCACAGCTAAATTATGATGTAACCATGAAGTTTTACGTAGCATATGGCTTCAGATACTGAAAGTGAGACCCTGATGTTATTTTATTTCTTATTATTATATATATTTTTATTTGAGATACCACGCAACTCCGAGTGTCACGCTCAATTCGTTAACATGTTTAATCAAGGCGTAACTGCATCCTGCGTCCCGCGTTCGCTTATCAACGAAACGCGAGATACAGATAAGCCTTGGTTTAACATTCAAAATAGTTCAAGCTTCTTCTAACTAAAGTAGCAAATATCATTCTTGCGTGTTTTTAATTTTTTACTTTTAAGGCAGGATGCCAACAGGTATGACTAGACAAAAGTTGACAAAAGTGCCGTCGAATTAAGAAAAAATTCGCCGAATTGATAAAAATGTCGCCAAATTAATAGAAATGCCACCAAAACAATAAAAATGACGAGAAATTGATGAAACTTCAATATCTTGGAAATAATATAAGAATCTACTATAAGAATAACATATTTCTCCCGCCGTACCGTTTGATGAAACACTGGCGAAATTTTTGGCGGCATATCGCGAACTAGGTGAGTTTTAATGTTGCCAAATTGATAAAAATGACAATAAATAACGACCCATTTATAAAAATTCGATATCTTGGAAAGAACGTAGTAAACGACCATAAGAATAACCCATTTCTCCGTCGGTACGTAATGCTTGGCGAAAAATTTGGCGGGCTTTTTAAATATTGCCAGATTGACCAAAATGTCTCCAAATTGATTAAAATATCACCAAATTGATAAAAGTGACGCTACATAAGAGACATTGCTTTGCAAATTTTTAATTCCGTCATATGACGGGCATACTTTCTAGTATATAATAAAAATCCAGTTGTCAGTCTTCTCCATCCAATCAAAATGACCCTTCCGCTTGTGCGTAGAAAGATCATAGTTTCCATCCAATCAGATCGACGTATGTCGTGAGTGCATACAGCGAGAACATTCTAGGTCGTCTCTCCAATCAGAAGAATGCGAGCTTGCGCTGTACGTTCAAGGAGTCTGTGCAGTAGTAAGATTCATTCTATACTTAAGCGCTTCATACAACGAGGGGTTCAATAGATTTTTATATACATATTATAAAACATCGTAATAACAGACGCTAGTAATACCAACATCAACGGGGTTATCTCGCCAAGATATTGGTGACAAAGCTTTAGCTAACCAACTTGTTTTTTACTGAACATATATATATTGCCATTGCTGTAGGATGAATCCGCCTCATGAAGGATGAATTCCCCATCAAAAATGTTTTGAAGCAGTGGCCGTTGACTATAATCTTGGGACGTAGTCCCATGCTGCCGGAATCGAGCAAAACTAGGTTATTAAGGGTTGTCGAACGACAGAGAGCAGGAGGCGGGTAGCTCCTTAGTATCCAACAATAATTTTAAAATCACATTGAGAGATTTAATTGAAGGATTAGGACAGGCACTTGTTAGGGTAGTATCTAATCAAGAATGTTGCTACTTTATTAAAAGAAATAAAACTCGATGAAAATGGGTGATACAGAAATGCATTATTGCTTTCCTTATATACATAATGTATAAGGAAAATATTGTAACGGGGTCGAAAATTCGAATTCGAGTTTGTGAAGGGAGAGCACGTTTCAAGCATCCCTGATCACGAATCAAACATTTCTGTGGTGATGTCTGTGTGTGTGTGTGAAAGTATGTGTGTGTGTGAAAGTATGTGTGTGTGTGTCAGTGAGTTTGTGGAGACGATATCTCACGAATGAATTAAGCGGTTCGAATGAAATTTGGTACAAAAATCACAATCCGTAAATACTGGAAGCTTATTGTTTTTATACGTAATCGAATATTCAGAACCCCCTAAATTTTCGAGTGAAATTTTGAAAAACATCATCAAAAAACCAATACATTTAATAAAGTTACGCAAATGGACATTTCTTATGTAATTTTTCCTTAGAAAACGATTGGCATAAATTTTAGATCGCTAGCATGAACCGTTCTCGAGATATTGCACATTTTTCAAATAAATTTATCAAAAAATCCCATAAATTAAATAAAATCTATTAACTGTGGAGAAACATGTTCACCTTTCATATGTAATATCATGCGATATATTAGGTGACATCATTCTCATGGATCTAGCTCGTTCCGTTCATAAGGAAAGGTACTTTGAGTAATACTTTTGCATTTGAACTCCAATAATCATATATATGCTATAAGAATAACTTATTGCTTCATCCATAACGCTTGGCGAGTTTTTGGCGACTAATTTGGCGGAATGTCGCCAACTTGGCGACTTTTAAAATGTTGCCAAATTAACAGAAATCTCGCCAAATGGATAAAAATGACGCTAAATCAATGAAAATGACAACTGATTGACGAAAATTCAATATCTTGGAAAGAATATAAGTATCTATTAGAAGAAAAACCTGTTTTTTACTGTAAAAATAGTAAATTCATTGCATTATATAATGAAAGTCATGTGTTGCCCACATCAGATTTTTTAAGTGTGGTAGCAGGATATATATATATATATATATATATATATATATATATATATAATATGTAAACATATACACTGAAGTACAAAAAGCCATGGGATACCTTTCTAATATCGTGTTGGGCTTCCTTTAGCTCGACGAAGTGTAGCAATTCGACGTGAGATAGACTCATCTAGTCAGCGGAAGTCTCCAGGAGAAATGTTCATTCATGTTGTCTCGATAATAGCCCATAATAGCGTGGTTGTGGCAAGTGCTGGAATTTAGGCTCGAATGGCTCTTTCGATCATATCCCTGATATGATCCAAGGGGTTCATTTCTGGACATCTAGGTGACCAAATGGTGTGCTGGAATTTTTCAGAATGATCATCAAATCAATCCTGGGCAATATGGGCCCGGTGACACGGAGCATTATCATCCTGGAACATCCCATCATTATTGGGGTACTTGAAGTCCATAAACAGCTGTAATTGGTCACCAAGCAGCTAAAATAGCGATTTCATGTCAATGGCCGGTTCAGTTTGTCCAGAAGACCCAATCTACGTCAATTAAATACTCCCCACACCATTATGGAACTACCACCAGCTTGCACAGTGCTTCGTTGACAAGTTGGATCCATAGCCCCATGCGGTTTGCTCCACACCAGAAGGGACTATCAGCTCGTACCAACTGGAAACGAGACTCGTCGGTCCAAGTTACTTTCTTCCAATCATCTAGGGTCCATTGCATGTGCTCGCGAACCCAGGTTATGCGCTAAAGCTGATGATGTGCTGCGAGTAAAAGCACTGGAGTCGGTCTTCTGCTGCCACATTCCATCAGCGTCAAATTTCACTGCACAGACTTCACAAATACGCTTCTAGAGCGTCCCTCATTGAATGTGGTAGTCAGTTGACGCAGTGTCGTTATCTGTTAGGAAGGACGCTGGTCGGAAAGCAAAGTCGCTGGTCTCGATCATTCAGTAAACGTGCCCGCCTACTAAGCTGTCCCTTGAGGGAGATAATGCCTTCCATGAGGTACTCTCTGTACAGCCATGACACTGTCGAGAAAGAAAGCTTCAAAGTCTCAAAAACTTCCGAATTGCTATGGTCGATGAGTCGAGGTCCAATTAGCATTTTAGTGCAAACTCGGTCAATACCCGTCGGATAGCCTTTATCACGTTATTTAAAGTTTTCACAAGGCATTCAAGTGTCCAAAAGACGCACTGACACCCATTTGACACCTTATACCCTTTTAGCAGAGGACTTTTCTTTTTCATACTTCATTTATTATATAATTTTAAACCTGAAACAGAGTTTTAAATTATTTGAGGTTTCCAACATATTTATATTTTCCGAATCTAACATATTTATATTTTCCGAAAACATTTTAAAATTAGTTATATCATACTAAAGTCAATCTAAATAAAATGCTAAGAACACTGAATTCCATTCATTGAAGAGTATTCCGTTTATTGAAAACATGAGAAAACAGATACGGAAAATAAGCAAGCGGAAACAATTTCGTTCTGCAATGGGGGAATGTGTGATCTTCGAGGGTGGGACCGAAAAGTTGACAGCCACCGACGACCAACCAGGGTGCGAAACGATTACCATCACTTTAAAATAGACCGTTGACAGCGGTCAATGGGGGAAGGGAATTCCTCGACTGGAAAATAAACATTTTAGCAGTGTTCTCAAACCAACTTTCGGATTAAAGCAAAATTGGAAAATCTCATGGTATCGTTTAACAATAATACACCGATCAACAATAATTGGATAAAAAATTTTGTTTATGGAATCAGAAGGAAATACTTACGTAGAATATGGGAATATATCATTGATCACCTGGCATCTATTGATCCTAATGAAAAACAACACTTTTATTTTGCCATATTGCTCGAATTTATAAAATTGAAGGCTCAGAAATCTTATGTCATCTTGAAGTGTCAGCCCAATAAAGAAATCCACAAAGAGTACTTTGTTACAACCTTTAAAAATAAGACATTTGATAGAATACCTTTCAAACTTTTGCTCAATCAACTGAACGAGATGATTCCTATAGCTAACATCAAAGTAAAGCTTACATACCGTTATGTACGACCCTACGGAAGAAGATTATACAATTATAACCATATTAGTAAAAATATATCTATGATGAATAGTAAAGTATGTAAATGCCATCTTAGTGATTTACGAGACAAACACCATAATCATATAATTACAGGTAATCTTGAAGTGATTGATGATTTGCCTTTAAGAAATCTTTTTGAAAAAGGAACAAAATTCCGCAGACAAGAATTTGACCACGTGAAAGAAGATTTTAATCTAGATTTGGATTCTTTCATATATAAATTAGCTATTAAATATGGATTACCCAAAAAAGCCTTTGATGAATGGAAATATAATATCCTAAACTGTTTTGTCAACCAATATAATAGCAAACTCAATATTCAATGGAATTCAATCATCCCCTCTTCTATCAGGGAAGTACATGAACGTTTTGTGATCACATATACTGATAAAGTGGTATCGAATTACGCAATTACCTGCAAACCTTATTACATAGAAATCTTACAGAAATCTTACATGGATCCCACAATGTACAAACCTTTACCTTATAATTTAACTGTGATGTCAAATAAAATCAGGGCTCTATATAAAAGAATTGGCATCAATATAAAAAATGTATCCTTTCCTTATTTAGTACTCATTCCAAAACTGCATAAAACACCCGTGAAATTTCGTACGGTAACTGTAGGATGTAATACATATATTACATTGGCTAACAAAAAACTTATGAATATACTTAAACCTGCATATAAAGCTTTTTATTAGTACAAAATCCAATAATCATAAAAAACAGCTCTGAAGTAATTAAACGACTGAAGTATTGCAATAAAGATATACAGTTCACCAGTTATGACTTCCGGGACCTTTTCAACAACATTGATCTTAAAAAATTGCATGAAATACTTTTACTGGTACATACAGAATACAATCTTAAAAAAGTAATCACTTTACGAAGGTATATGGATTTAATTCAGATCGTTTTGTTTGAGAACATATTATGTAACGGTGGAGTCTTTTATCAACAAATTAGGGGTATTCCTATGGGTGGGGGCTGTTCATCAGTCCTGGCTGACATATATTTAACATATTTCGAAAGGAATAATCATGTATTATATGAAATGCCATATTACAGATATGTGGACGATGTGATTTTAGGCCATTACTCAAATACTCCTGAATTTGAATTTGACTTTTATCCTCCGGAATTGGATCTTATCAAGAACCCTAATAGTGTCAAAAACGAAGTTAATTTCCTGGACATAACCATTAGATACAAACATAAAAATGGAATTCATACAGTTCTGTACAATAAACGTAATGATTATGATATGAGGATTAACCAAATAATTGGATGGAAGTCGAATTTGTCTAGGAATATTTTCCGTAACATCATAACAGGACATCTGAGAAGAAATCGTAATAATAATACTTTCAAAAAAGATTGTCTCACATGTAACAAACTCATTTTACAGGAAGCACTTAAAAATCATTACCCCCGGAATTTCCTTAAAGCTATTTACAATTCTTTCTTTAAAGAAGAGGATTATTCATTCTTTAATGACTTGAGAACATGACATCTTATTTGAATAATCGAGGTACGCATGCGTATGGGTACATACTATATATGGCGAAACGGACGATACGTTTTAGTCGGTAGCATCATTGCCAGTGTGATTTCGTCGTTCCATTTCTGTCTTCTTTCTGTCTGCATTCTGAGGCCTCCTTTTCTGCATTTTGGAGCTTTCATTTTTGCACATGCTGCGGGGATCTGTCATTGAATTGCATTGGTATCCGTGGGCGTTGTCTAGACAAAAAGTACTTAAAACGGGAATGAGAGGTCGCTATCCCTCTCAGCCATTTTTATGCAATTCATATGGTTTTCCCCCTTTCCTTTTTTCAAATCGTTTAAATTAGTTATATCCTGCTTCAGTATATAGTGCTGCATTGCGCCTTTTTCTGAGTGGTATTATATTACATTTTACGTATATTTCATATTTGTATAGTTCTATATATATACCTATATATATAATATATATATATATATATACATATATATATATATACATATATATATATACATATATATATATACATATACATATATACATATATACATATACATATATGCATATACATATATATATATATATACATATATATATATATATATATATATATATATATATATATATATATATATATATATACATATATACATATACATATATACATATACATATATACATATACATATATACATATACATATATATATATATATATATATATATATATATATATATATATATATATATGTACTTCCAATTACAAAAATGTTTTAAATTTTAAAATCTATTATCATAGAAACAGTTTAAATCAATAAATACATTTCTGAAACAAATACGAAATATAAATTTTTATACGGTCCCCTGGTCCTACCAGTTATATTTAGGAAAATAATCCTCATACAATTTCATGCAAAATAAAAAAAAAGTCGTTTAACTCGTAGGACCAGAGGACCGTTGTTGTTGAGACCCAGACCGTCCGACCTACCAGAAGGTGTAAGGTAACTAGACAAGGGGACCGTGTAAAAATTTATATTTCGTATTTCTTTCAGAAATGCATCTATTGATTTGAACTGTTTCTAAGATATTTTAAAATTTAAAACATTTTTACAATTGGAAGTATGTCTCAGTGACTAAAGGTTGAGGAAATAGCCATTGTCTACCGATAGCACTGTTTATATATATATATATAATTTAAAAAAATTTAAAAATTACATACAGCTTGACAAAATCTAACAAAATTCATTAAGTACTATATATTCTATTGTGAAGAATATGCGCTTATTACTGCAAACACACTCCACAAAATTATATAAACTCAAAAGCCAATAACCCTGAAAACCTTATGATCAAGATGAAAATAAGAACGAAAGGAAAACATACGGGGTAGGTGCAATAAAATGGCCAATGAGGGATTGTGACCTCATTTAAGTCCCTGTTACCAGCGGGCTGCGCGGTCGCGACACCACTCCCGGAAGCTTGCACGCATCCGCAGTTAACCTCATTGTGACCACGAATAAAGAACGTGAAAGATCCAAAAGTCAAAAGTATCAAATTTCAAATTACCAAAGTATAAAATCTCGAAGTGAAAAGTCAAATTCCCGTCACTCGAAAATTATTTAATAAATCTAATCAAAAATTCTAAAAAACCATTTAAATATACATTCACGTCACATATAAAACATTAAAAACATATATACAATACAAGCGGTATTATAAATTTAAAAACATATAAATCACCAATACCATAATATTTTTATATCTCTATCGCAACTTCAATCAATATTAAATACATTAAAATAATACATCTCACGTACACCATCAACCTT